>JAAWXA010000007.1:11211072-11647602 GCA_038090715.1 Florisuga fusca | reverse complement strand
AAATTAATATCTAGTCATAAATTTCATACATTAATAGACCACTGTGGTTGAACATACTAGAAGATTAGTTTGCAGATTAAAATAAAGCTCATGACTGTTTCTTTCTTAAAGATGTTAACATAATTATTGCACTAAAACTATTCTAATACACTAAAGCATTCTACAGTGTTAGGTAAAAGCTTTGCAAAAAGAAACCAAAGGGAAAAAACCACCTCGTGCTCACCTATCATCTAGGTTGTCAATGTATTATGAGCATTATTTTCACTGAATTACAAAGTGAACATTCAGACCAAAGAAAGGTCATACTAATTCAAGCTTTACAGCATATAATTTCTTTAGAATTGTACACACTCCAACAACAACAACAAAAAAAAACCCAAAACAAAAATTCCCAAACAAAAAAACCCTAAATGAAACAAAAAAACAAAACACACAAATCACAAATGCAGAACACCAATGTAACCACAGAAATCCATTATTTTCTTTGTTAGGTACAGTAACAGCAAATGCAGAGATGAATGTGCAACAAATTAATCCAATCAAGACTTTAAAATGCTACCAGTCCAGGTAAACCCCCAAAACCATCAACAATTCTGTGTGTCCCAGAGGACGTATCTATGTCCTCCAGTATCTATTTCGAGGACAGAAAAATCAGCAATTAAGATTTAAATATCTGCTAAATCTAATCTAAAGTCATAGTAAGTATAAATTATAAACAAAAGCCAAGCTATAAGTTCTGTTTCAAAAGCATTGCATATCTGTCTCTGTCCTTGGGGATCTTTAAAAGCCCTCTGGGACATGGTCCTGTGTAACTGGCTCTGGGTGGCCCTTCAGCAAGGAGATTGGACCAAATAAACTCCAGAGCTCCTTTCCAACTTCAGCCATTTTGTGATTCTGTGTTTTCTTCAACTCCCTGTTCTTGTAAAGCCATAAATATTCATTTACTCAATGCTGGACACAAAATTAGAAGGCTAACCTTTTCCCTGGCAGGCATAAAACCTAGTATAAAAATACATGAATTGGACTAATATCCTAAATCAAGAAACACAGACAGAGAAAGAAGTGTCATTTAAATTTGCTAAATCTCCAACATTAAGAACCATTCCACTATCCTAAATGAAGTAAGGCTGACAGTCTTTCAAGCACCTCCAAATAAAAATCTGTACAGGAAGATGAGGAAAAATAGTATTTTTTAGTCAAAGGTAATCAACTATCACACAACAAAATCCCTAACAGGATTTTGCCCCACCCCTGTTTTGCTCAGTACCTGCTGCATTCAAATTTTTCCATGCAGCTATAGAGTACATCAGTCCAATAGCAGAACCATCAGTGTTTAGACAATACCAACATGAAGAGATTTTTTTTGCCGTTTGATCCGAGATCGTGGCACTGAGTGCCACATCCAGTCTCATCTTAAAAACTTCCAGGGATGGAGAATCCACCACCTCCCTGGGCAGCCCATTCCAATGCCTGACTACTCTCTCTGTAAATAATTTCTTCCTAATATCCAAACTAAACCTCCTCTGTCAGAGATTAAGACCATGCCCTCTTGTCTGACTGGTAGCTGCCTGGGAGAAGAGACCGACCCCCCCCTGGCTCCAACCTCCTTTCAGGGAGTTGTAGAGAGTGATGAGGTCTCCCCTGAGCCTCCTCTTCTCCAGACTGAACACCCCCAGCTCCCTCAGCCCTTCCTCATAGGTCTTGTGCTTCAGTCCCTTCACCAGCCTCATTGCTCTTATTCTGTATATTTATCTGATAAATAAATAGGGTGGAAAGAATAGGGTAAACAAATTCTGTATCTTTTTTATTTAATGCATGGAATACAGGAAATAGTGTTCCTTCCTACCCCAAGGAAAAGTGTGCTCTGCACACCCTGCAGTCCACTACCTCTTTGATCATTTAATAATGCTATGGGATTAAAAAAATTAACTGTGTCAACCCTTACAACCATAGCCATTCTATGACTTCCGGATTAATACGAATTATTTAGCAACTATTTTGAATATTTGAAAGACAAACATGAAATAATTTCTTACATCTTTTTTTTTAAGCATATATTACATGTTATTTTTGAAGATTTATTAATGTTTCCACATTTTAAAAAGGTAACATGTTTTGGTTTTTTGTAGATGGAAAAAAATAAATTTCCATGATAAACAAAACCACAGAATCATAAAGGTTGGAAAAGACCTCTAAGATCATCAAGTGCAACTGTCCACCAAACGCCACCATACCAACTGAACCATGTGCTACAGTGCCACATCTATATGTATTTTGAACATCTCCAAGGACAGTGACTCCACCACCTCCTTGGGCAGCCTGCTCCNGGGACAAGGGGAAAGGGGGAAGGGGGAAGGGGGAGGCAAAGCAAACAAATAAAAAAATATCTTCAGACAAAAAAATCCTATTCCTAATGGCAAAGAGACAAAACCCTCTTATGTGTGGTGGTTTTCCCTAATTTGTAGCAATAAGTTTCCAGACAGTCTCATGCAGGCAGTTTGCTACCAGCTAGATTAATTTAGATGCCAAAATTGGTATGAGAGGTGAAGAGCACTGAAAGCAGTTACCAAGTATATCAAAACACCATCATACACACCAAAAATCATACCCTATTTTTTGTCATGTTAAGAGAGCACTCTTGTGAAACAAGATGCCAGCTGTGTGCTCTGTAGTCTCAGCATGCCAGTACATGTGATTTTACACTTTCTCCTCTTTATAAATGGAGTAATAAGCAGCACCTGTGGATAGAACATTGCTTATTCTTCTGATCGAATCTGTAACCCATTTTACATAATAAGGAAAAGGTTAATTCTGCTCAACGACATGCTGTGCCCTTCAGTATCTGATTTTCTGTACCATTCCATGGATAGCTGGTTTTGAGAGTTCATTTATTTTTATTGAAGTGCAGCTTGTGAAATGGAATATTTTGATGCTTTCCCTGCAAGCTGATAGCATCGAACCCCTTGTGTGAGGGCAAATGCAGAACCACAACAAGAACATCCAGTTAGTACAAAAGAAGTCCACAACAGTGAGATACTCTCTGAAGCATGAAGATTATCAGATACAAATAGACACTAGAAAGGTAAACATTCATCCAGCATAGTACACAACTATCCACTTCAGAATTTTTGTACTATCCTCTAAAGTATTTAATATTGAGCAGGAACTCAAAATAACCACTCATGTCACCGATTCACAATGCCAGAGAGAAAAGCTTTAGGACTTATTGCTTGCCAGCAACCCAAAAAACTTGGGTAAATAGCAAGAAATGTAACACTTAAGAGGCCTGTTTCAATTTGGGATTTATTAAACTTTGACGAATAATCATGGAGTAACATTCAAGATAAAGTAACACTCAAGAGAACGCATTCAATGCCTCAAATTGATAGAAGAATGAAGAGGAAATCAGTAGCATGAACCAGTTCATTAATTCTTGTGTCAAAACAGCATAATCTTGTGAAAGGAAAGGGACTTAGTATTTTATAAGCCCTCCTAGTACATTTCTGCTTGTTATAAAGTTTGCTAACAATATCAAATAAATAAAAACCATAAATAATGCATGAATCTCTAGAATAAAAAAGAATTTCACTTATTTACCAGAAACAATGTAAAATCAGCAAGAGCAGAAGGAAATTATTTTAACTAAGTCCCCTTGATATAGATCCAAATATCCCCATGAAATTACATTGTAGAATCTCTATTGTTGCCTATTAATCACTGGGAAATAGAGATCATGGTTTTGCATTTCTTGGTGGCTTGTTGCTGAAGTAATTGTAAAGGTAGTGGGGATGAATCTGACTTTTTATCCTATTGGCATACTACTTGTAAAATTCCAGTCAGGGCTGTTTCACTGGGGGGTTTTAATGCACCAAACAATTTACCAACAGCATCATTAAATTAACACCACCATGAAATGACAGATATCAAACGTAAGGCAGTATGTCGTAAAAAATGAGTCTTACAAATGACTTTTTCCTAGTGCCCTGTGGCCAAGATCAGTATCATCCTGGGGTGCATTAGACGGGCGGCTAGCAGGATGAGAGAGATTCTCCTCCCCCTCTACTCTGCCCTGGTGAGGCCACATCTGGAATATTGTGTCCAGTTCTGGGCCCCTCAGTTCCAGAAGGACAGGAAACTGCTTGAAAGAGTCCAGCACAGAGCAACCAAGATGATTAAGGGCATTGAAAATCTCCCTTATGAGGAAAAGGCTGAGGGAGCTGGGTCTCTTCAGCTTGGAGAAGAGAAGAATGAGGGGTGACCTCATTAATGTTTATAAATACATAAAGGGAGAGAGCCAAGTGGATGGAGCCAGGCTCTTCTCAATTATGTCCAATGATAGCACAAGAGGCACTAGATATAAGCTTGAGCAGAGAGTCCATATAAACAAAACGAGAAATTTTTTTTATCATGAGGGTGACAGAGCACTGGCACAGGCTGCCCAGGGAGGTTGTGGAATCTCCTTCTCTCGAGACATTCAAAACCTGTCTGGATGTGTTCCTACATGACCTCCTCTAGGTGACTCTGCTCTGGCAGGGTAGTTGGATTCAATGATCTTTTGAGGTCCCTTCCAACCCCTAACTTTGTGTGATTCTTTCTGTGATTTATGCAAGAGAGACAGAAGACTTCCTCAGCATCTCTCAAACTATTTTCTTGACCACTGGAAACAATTTATTAATTCAGTGGACAAGCACTCCAACACACCTCTCTGTGTTCACCAAAACAAACAAAAAAATCTACTTATGAAGAATTTAAAAGGTGTCAGATGAGAAATAAACAGGGTATATACACTTTTCACATTCAAATCTGATTCTTACGCTCATATGCATGCTCATAAATTATTTATACAAAATTCAAAGCAGGGAAATAAGATCATTAGCTGGTAATTAAAAGCATTATCCATCATTCCATATACTCGTACATCCAGTATTTGTTTATACAATACTATCTTTTACTGTCACACACTCCAGGAATGAAAAGTAAGTTGTAAATGGTATCCATAAATAGTCTCAACACTGACTTGCTGTTTTTCTAAAAATGTCAAAAAATCACAAGTTTTTTTAATTTTGCAAATTTTCTCTTTTTATGCATGAGTTAAAGAAATCAAATTCCTAAAGACAGGCATGGCCTGTTTCAAGCTATCCAGTCAGATGAGAACTTTTTCAAAATTTTCATTAATCTGACAATTGGCTGCCTTGAAGTGCTTCCAGAAGAGGCATCAAAGCATACACATAATGCACCATATAGGCAAAAAATGCTTCAAAGATTTCACAAGTAAATCAGAAGTTTGTCATGCAGAAAACCCTTGTAACTGAAAAATCTGTTCAAAATCTAGCATGGCACACTGGTTCTCATGTGGACCTCTGGATTCTATGATGGCATGCATAAAACTGCAGTAAGAGAACTGCAGAATAAAAAGCAAGTATCTTTGACAAAGCTGCTACATTCTGTATTGTTGTTTTGGTTTGGTTTTAAGCTTCTAACCCACCACAGGAAAGATACATCATCAGATACAATGAACAGATTCAATATAGTATGAAAAGCTGCAAATTAATGGATTTAAGAGGCAAAAATGTCAGGACAACCTGTCTTCTGCCTCTAAATAAAACCAGACACAATCTTGAGGTCAGTACACTTTACATCAGGATCTCCAATTTATTCAACTCTATGAAGTTTGTACAGCAACAACATTTTGACTGCTTTTACAGAGTATTTACAACTTTGTGACCTAGGGCCAGAGTAGTAAATATTGCAGACCAATGCACAATGGAAAGCATCTCTATCATGTAAATGCCATCACAGGGTAGCATTGGACATAAAATCAGAAAACAGAAAAAAAAGGTGACCGAACTCTCTTTTCCATTTACAGAATTTATCCTTAAAGAATAGCATAGGTAAAGAAGATATGCAGAGATCTGGGTAGGGCTTGTTTAACCTATAAAATTTTTTTCAAGCATTTGGTTCTAATTTTTGCATTTGGCTCTATCAGGAACAAATATTTAAGCAAGTTGAATTCCATTAATAATTAAATAAAGTCTGCCAACAGGCAGATCAAATTTTTAAAAACAAAGAAATAAGTTTGCTGAATTTTCTTATTCAAATATCACTACCATGATAACTGTGTGTCCAAAATGCCCTCAGCTTGAAGAACAAACAGAATTGGGCTATTTCAGACTCAGCAAAAAGCTGGATCCAAATGATTTCCCATCAACAGCACCTTCTCCACACATGAATACTCTGTACCACTATGTTTATAATAATTTGATTATTGCATTCTACTAAATCATGGCCATTTGTAAAGTATTTTTCTGTGAGATGGAAATCTCATAGAAGTCTCTGCCTCTGCATTGTGATCCAACAGCTGAGCTGCAGAATCCATGCATTCCCACCAAACTCATACTGAAATTGAACAAAAACATCTTTCTGACTGATCTTTCTTTGCTTAATTAATGTCCCCCCCCACCCTCCTTTTAACTCTTATGGCCTCCCTAAAACATACAAAGTAAGACATTACATGGAAAGATCAAATTATAAACCATAGAGAGGACAGAAATTTATGAAATGAAAAAGGGAGTGACTCCTCTGAGGGAAAAATGTAAAAGAAGGTAGTAAGTACTAAACAGTCACCTTCCATCTACCAAGGAAACAGCATTTAGCATGAAGCAAAGTTTTACACTTTTATAAGCTGAAGTGATATTAACTACGCAACTGTACTATATAAATGTTCATTATTTTGTCACTTTAAAATATTTATACAAACAGAAATAGACCAATTCTACAGTTAATTACTCCTAGGAATAAGAGAACTTTATGTAAGCCTCTTCCTGGATTAATAAATTTGCTCAAATCTGAGTCAGAAAATATTTCTCCTTACCTCCCTATGTACTCATAAGAGAAAGGAAAACAAGGACAGACCTAGTCATCAGATGGATTTGACCCAGTTAAACTTCCACAACATTTGGAAATTCCCCTAGTGAGGTTAATCCTTTTTTCACTTCTTTATTAAAAAAAAAGGTAGTTTTGTTGCTTATATGGAACTTTTTAAAAAATACTTGTACAATAATAGACTTGAAACTGCTTTGACAAAGTTATATCTGGAAAAAAAAATTAAAGTAATCATGCTGTAAATTCATAAGCATGGCAACAAAGAGAATAAGAATACCATAGCAAAGGACATCTTTGACAAGTCTGCTCTATTATGCATTCTGCAAGAGTTTCTCAAGGGTGATTAACTTGGTTTCTCTTCTTACTACTTACCTATCATATTCTTGGATTACTAACATAAATTCATTGGACAACACTCAAATTATTTGATTAAACTAATAATGGTCTACGTTTCCACTATACTCTTTTTGTTTACAGTTTACTCCTGTGCCCTATGACTAACAAGACAAGATGTGGGAAAGGAAAGGTACAGCAAGATTCATTTTATTTTGGGGTGGAGTGTGGGGAGAGAGGAAGTTGTGGTAAAACAGTATTTAAATTGACAAAAAAGTATTTTGCATATTTCTGCCTCTGTAGAATGATGTGATTCTTACAAAATACTTAACACATCTACTACACAAATAAGTAAACATTTAAAAGCACTTCAGAAGCAAAGCAAAAAAAAAATTATTTTATGAAAAAAAGAGGTCCAATGCAATATATTATTACCAGCAAACTTACCAGTCTTCTCCTCTCCTCTTCAACAGCAATCAGGAGCCGAGCAAACTCTTTCAGTGACTGGGCTGAAACAAAACAAAGAAAAAGAACACCCTGGTCAACATTACATTTTAAGTCCAGATGACTCTGTTATCTGGATTGAAGCTGTAGTGATAAAACTGTTCTTGTTTAGTATGTCACTGAAATCCATAATCACTAGAAGAGACCCAGACTGAACTGAGCAGGAAGTCATGAGCAGGTAAAAAAAAAAAAAGAAAAGAACTTGTGCCCCTGTGCCTTAAGACTCTTGTGTTTTTAAAAATATTTTCTTACATGGAGCATGGCAAGCTCATTTTCCTAAAATGTGTGAAGATCAGTCTCAAAAACCAAATTCTACAGTCAGCTACAGAAGTTACTTCAGCATACATGGAGCAGGAAGAAACTGCAAATAAAAATCATGAGTTTCTCCTGTTAAAGTGCAGTAACAAACATTTGTGAGAACTACTAAAAATATTCTGGTAAAAAGCTGAAGGTCAGCATTTTAGAAGAAATGCATTACTTACAGCAACAACTTTAGAAGCTCTTTCACTTCATGTTTTGCAAGGGCAAGCTCTCAGGTGATGAGAACAGATGACATATTTATAAGCAAGCTTTGAATTCTGTTAGAACTGTGACAGAGTCTATGCTCAAAAAAGCCTTCAAATGTAAGCCAAAGGGCTACAGTGGGTGTCAGTAGAAACATAATAAAAGCATTAACCCACAAAAGAGGGCAAGAAAGGGGAAAACATAAAAAAAAAAAAACCAAAAAACCCACCTCTTAAGGATTTCGTCTCATTTAAGCAAGTGGTGCAAATCTCTCAAGAAAAATCAGTCTTTTCATTTATGTTACTTTCTCAAGGGCATATGGGTTGTTCAGAATTCAGCATCACAATTCCAAAGACAAAAATGTCAGGGAAGAATCATGCAAAGAGAGCTAAGTAGATCTTTTTACTTTCTCCTCATGCATCTCACAGCAATTGCTGCCAATGACAGGATGCTAAATTTCATGGTTTAAAGCTCTGATCTCAGAATGTAGATTCATAAATCCTACTTCTCACAACTAACTTTAGGCAGCCTAAATTATATTCTAAAGAGGAAAAAAACCAAGGCAATAAAACTTACAGAATTTCTAGAAAGAACAGGCTTGAAAAAGTCTTCAGTTAACAGGCATATGAAGGAAGGAATGCTAGCAGAAGTCTCATCCTCTTAGCTATTTTTACATCTATTATTTACAGCTATTTTTTACATTTACAAAATGTTGCTCTCCAATAACAGGGATTCATCCCCTCTCAGCTCTCCTGAAAGATTTAAGGAAATAAGTACATTGTGTAGAGACTGATATGTTCCAGTATCTTCTGAGAGGGAACCAGCATGTAGTTTGCCTTCATTTGTCAAGACTTCACTGCTACTTAGTTGTTGGAGCACAGGGAAGTTACTTTTATCCTTTTTCCCATCTGGATGTTGCAGAGGTCAACTTTGCAACAACCTTGCATTCTTCTTGCTCTCTTTAAACTTTTAAAGCTGATGATCACTTAGCTGTTGTAACCAATTTTTTCCGCAAGACCTTAAACAGCTTATTTTTTGCAACTGTAACACTATACCCTGTAACTACCTGTAAGTAAGTCTTTGCTGACATATCTTTTTTTCTCCTTTATTACACATTAGTCCAAATTACTCCAAATACACATGGTAAGTTAGTAGGTCCATCTTATAACCATTACCAAATACACATGGTAAGTCCATCTAATTGGATCTCAAGCCTCTTCCTTTAACACTAAAACTATTAAATCATTAAAATTATACTTAATATAAGAGAGGCTTGTGAATTGTTTTCTTCTTTTTTTGTGCTTCATCATTTGCAATGAGTAAGTTAAGACTTTACAGCTTTCAGCAGCCAGGCACAAATACTGTCAGGCACAAATAGCCACACAGATGGGCAGCACTTGATCTAAATCAAATAGAAAGGGTGTGGGACAGGCAGGTAAAAGAAATACAGTTGTGATGAAAAAATATCCTCTCTGATCAGGCAATATTCATAATTTCAGAAGCAAGGAGACAGAGAAGGAAGAACAACAGGAAGCAGAAATTGGGCAGACGGATGACTGGAAAGTGTGGGAAGGAAGAAAAAAAAATAAGCAAACAAAATTTTCAGATAAGTTTTTGACTCATCTTCCTAATTTGAAAGCAGAATCACAGGGTTTTTTTGTTTCAAAATTGAAACTTTGGCTTAAGATTTAAACAAAACTAGGACAGAGAGGAAGAACTATAGAAATATGTGTAGAAATCAATACTTTCCTCAATGTTTAATAAAAAAGGTATTAATATATCTCCTAGAGAGGGTCTCAGCTAAAGACAAAAGCTGTATCCATCTTCTCTTCCCTATTGCCTCCTCTTTTGGAGGATAATAAAGGTCAAAGTTTCACTAAGGCCACAGAACCTACACTCTTCAGCAGGATTAAGAGAAACCTTCCCCTAATCCTAATGACACCTTTGCATTGACTAAGACAAACCATTCCCCTGATCCTCATGACACCTCTGCATCACTACTGACTACGCCTCCATTGTTCACTGCCCAACACCCACATCCATCCATTTGTTTTGGTCAATGCCCATGAAGCCATGGTGCATCCTTTCCCAGCTCAGGAGGTACACAGGGAGAACAAATACCTCATGCAAATCAGACAGCAATGAACAATGCACACCCTGTGTGCAGACTGACCACAGCAATATGGATGTCTCTGGTGATCCCACAAGTTCTTTTGCCCTTGGAATGACATGATACAACATCAAAAACAGGACATACCACCATCAGCTCTCCTACAATATCAGGTTAATCAAAGCCCCACACAACCACACTTACAGGTAGGGGGCACCTATAACTTCTCTGGGCAACCTGTGCCAGTGTCTCACCACCCTCACAGGAAAGAATTTCTTCATAATGTTTAATACAAATCTACCCTCTTCCAGCTTAAAACCATTACCCCTTGTCCTATCACCACACTCCCTTGAGAAAAGTCCCTCCCCAGCTTTCCTGAGGCCCCCTTCAGATACTGGAAGGCTGCTATAAGGTCTCCCCAGAGTCTTCTCTTCTCCAAGCTTAACAACCCCAACTCTCTCTCAGCCTGTCCTCACAAGAGATGTGCTGCAGATTTCTGATCATCTTTGTGGCCCTCATCTTGACTTGCTCCAAGATCTTCATGTCCCTCACATTGGGGACCCTAGAACTGGACACAATACTCCACGTGAGGTCTCATGAGAGCAGAGCAGAATGGAAGAATCGCCTCTCTTGACCTGCTGGACACACTTCTTTTGATGAAGCCCAGGATACAGTTAGCTTTCTGGACTGCAAGCACATATTTATGGCTCATGTTGAGCTTCTCATCAATCAACACCCCCCAATTCCTTTTCCTCAGGACTGTCCTCAATCCATTCTCCACCTAACCTGTAACTGTGCTTGGGATTGCCCCGGCCCATGAGCAAGACCTTGCACTTGGTCTTGTTGGACTTCATGAGGTTTACATGGGCCCACCTCTCAAGCCTTTTGAAATCCCTCTGGGTGCATCCCTTCCCCCCAGCATGTCAGCCACACACACAGCTCGGTGTCATCAGCAAACTTGCAAGGGTGCACTCAATGCCCCCCATGTTGCTGACAAAGAGTTAAACAGTGCCAGTCCCAATACTGACACCTGAGGAACACCACTCAGCCCTCATCTCTACTTGGATACCAAGCCATAGACTGCAACTCTTTTAGG
Organism: Florisuga fusca; assembly: GCA_038090715.1. Taxonomy (NCBI): domain Eukaryota; kingdom Metazoa; phylum Chordata; class Aves; order Apodiformes; family Trochilidae; genus Florisuga; species Florisuga fusca. Next base: position 11,636,173 of record JAAWXA010000007.1, on the reverse strand, counting down.
TGCTAACATCTAGATAATTCCTTACCCACCAAGTGGCCCATCCATCAAATTCATAGCTTTAATTTAGAGAGAAGGATGTTGTGCTGGGTAGTGTCAAACGTCCAATTAGATTACGCATCAGTTGCTCTTCCCTTTTCCACATCACACTGGGACCCTATCATAAAAGGCCACCAAATTTGTCAGGCAGAATTTGGCCTTGCTGTCCCATGATTTTGCTGGCCACAGAGGTGAGATTGGCCTGTAGTTCCCTGGTTCTTCTTTTCTTCCCTTTTTAAAAATGGAGGCTACATTTCTCTTTCCATAACCTGTGGGAACTTCAACAGACTGCCAAGACTTCACAAATATGATGGATAATAGCTTAGCAACTTAATCCATCAGTTCTCCCAGGACCTGTGGATGCCTCTCATCAGTTCCCACGGACTTATTAACCTTCAGATTTCTTAGATGGTCTTGAACCTAGTCTACCCCCTACCATGGGTAGTTACTCCTTCTCCAAGTCCCTGCCTTTGCCTTCTGTAACTTGGGCAGTGTTGCTCGAGCACTTGCTGGTGAAGAGTGAGACAAGAAAGTCATTGAGTACCTTCTTCATATCCTGGCTAACCAGTCTCCTGCTTTGTTCTGAAGAGGGCCCACTTTTCATCTAGTCTTCCTTTTATCACCAACACACCCATAGAAGGTTTTCTTGCTGCTGTTGATGTCCCTGGTCAGATTTAATTTCATTAGGGCTGTAGCTTTCCTAAGCTCATCTCCAACCCTGGAAAGGTGATGGAGCAGCTCATTCTGGAGGCCATCTCTAACCACATGGAAGAAAAGCAGGCTATTAAGAGTAGCTAACATGGATTTACTAAGGGAAAAACTTGCTTGACTAATTTGATATCCTTCTATGAAGGCACGGTCAAATGGGTAAATGAAGGGAGAGCAGCAGATGTCATATGCCTTGACTCCTGTAAAGCTTTCAACATGGTCTCCCATGGTTTCCCATGCTCTCCACATCCTCATAGCAAAACTCAAGAAACGTGGGATAGACGACTAGAATGTCAGGTGAATTGATAACTGGCTCAACAACAAAGTTCAGAGGGTTGTGATCAGCACCACAGAGTCAAGCTGGAGGCCTGTGGCCAGTGGTGTTCCCCAGGGATCAGTACTGGGTCCAGTTTTGTTCAATATCTTCATTAAAGAGCTGGATGAGGGAATAGAGTGCACCCCCAGCAAGTTTTCTGACGATACGAAGCTGGAAGGGGTAGGTGATACACCAGAAAGCTGTGCTGCTATCCAATTAAATCTGGACAGGCTAGAGAGCTGGACAAAAGCAAATCTCTTGAAGTTCAATAATGACAATTGTAGAGTCCTGCCTCTGGGTAGGAATAACACCAGGCACCAGTACAGATTAGGGGATGTCTTGCTGGAAAGCAGGTCCATGGAGACAGACCTTGGAGTCCTAGTGGACAGTAAATTCTCCATGGGTCAGAAGTGTGCCCTTGTGGCCAAGAGGGCCAATGGGATGCATCAGAAAAATGTGCCCAACATATCTAGAGAGGTTCTCCTCTTCCTTCACTCTGCTCTGGTGAGACCACACCTGGAATACTGTATCCAGTTCTGGGCTTCACAGTTCAAGAGAGACAGGGATCTACAGGAGAGAGTCCAACAGAGAGCTATGAGCATGATTAAGGGACTTGAACATCTGTCCTATGAAGAAAGACTAAGAAAACTGGAGCTGCTTAGCTTTGAGAAAAGAAGGGGGGTAATCTCATAAATGTCTAGAAGTATCTGAGGGTGGAGATCAAAAGGAAGGGGCCAATCTCTTTACAATGGTGCCTAGTAACAGGACAAGGAGTAATGGGTTTAAACTAGAACATAGGAAGTTCCACCTCAACATAAGGAGAAACTTCTTTACTGTGAGGGTGACAGAGCACTGGCACAGGCTGCCCAGTGAGGTTGTGGAGTCTCTGGAAACTTTCAAAACGCCCCTGGGTGTGTTTCTGTCTAGCTTGCCCTAGGTGATCCTGCTCTGGCAGTGAGGTTGGACTAGATGATCCCTAGAGGTCCCTTCCAACCCCTAACATTCTGTGATTCTATGATCTGATCCCTCTCTGCTTGGACAATGTCTCTGTATTCCCTCCCAGGCTCCCTGCCCTTTTCTTCCACCCTCTGTAGGCTTCCTTTTTATGTCTGAATTTGTCCTGGAGCTCCTTGTTCATCCATCAGCATGGTGGGCAGAGGGCAGGATGCACAGGGCAGAGCTCCCCATGGGGCATCAAGCCTCCCTCGGACAGCTGGACCAGGACCCCACAGGGCTGGCAGGGCTGGTGCTCCCCTCCACAACTGGGCCCCCCTCAGAATTTCAACACAGGGCAAAGGCACAGGGTACACACCTCAACTAATTGGGGATTCTCAGCTCTCAATAGGAAAAAACCAAATATTACAGCCATAATAATCCGAGGTGTTCTTACAGATTTAAAAAGAGATCATTTAAAAATCAGAACCATATGTGTCAGATGAAGCCTTCTGCTGTCAATCAGGACAGGTCCTGGGAATTACACACAGACCTCACAACCTTTTCTTAGTGATGCTGCAACACTTTTATTTTGCTTCTTCTGCTCTTTTTAATGGGAGTAGATGCAAAAAAATTAAAGTGAACTTTGTAAATACAAAAGGGAGTGGGGGGAGGAAGGGTTAAGATTTTACAAGAGGGAAATGTCATGGGAATATGCTGATAAACTCTGAAAATGTACCTATAATATAAAGTATGAAATGTAACCTAATATATTAAACACAGAGGTATTTTTAATTATGTTCATTCATCACAATTTAAACAGTTTGCAAGATGTTTTTTTCTCCAGCAATAATTTGCTGCAAATTTATCTTGCTCAGAAGAAACAGCTCCCACTACTTTATTTTAAAAAATAACAAAGCCACATCAAACAAACAAACAAAATGCAAACCCTCTTTATTTGTAAAAGAAAAGTCTTTTAATTACTTGGATTCATAAGGAAGCAAATTAACAGTATCCAAAGCTTAAACCTTAATGGTTTAAGCTTAAAGGTCAACAATATCTGTTTGTTTGGGGTTTTTTTGCAAAAACATGCATGTGTTGCATTTGGGTTTTTATCTCTATAATTTCAAACATAAAGCTCCACAAACTGCTACACTCACATAATCAAAAGAGAACTGAAGCTTAGTGTAGGGCTAAGTGAATAAGTGAGAAATGAAAAACAGGTAAGTATCTCTTTATCTGAATTTATAGAATCTATTATTAAAAATATGCCTCATTTATGATCTAGAATTCTGGTTTACTGCATTAAAATCAACCCCTTAGTTCACAGGAAAACCAGCACGTACTTACACTACTTGTATAGATAATTGATCACCTTAAAACAACGTGCATGGACATTATTGAAGCCACTCCATCAAAAATAAGCTTTATAGTACACTTTTAACATTATGTTACATACAGTAAGTACCATGCCACCTACAATTAAAGAGAAAAGGAAAGCAGCATGCATGAATACTGAATTCAAAGGTACAGTGCCAAGTTTGGAAGGCAATGTTCAAGCTGAGATAGAATGATAAGGCACAGTGAGAGACAGAATAAAAATAAATACTCTTTTCTGTGAAACACTTGGTTTAACTTACACTCACACAAATGGTCTTAAATAATCAATAGGCAATTTTAAAATAATCTGAGGGAAATAACATTTTATAGTATTCTAAGCAGATATGACCACTGTCTTCAGAATGTCAACATAGAATGTCAACATAGAAAAAATATGCACATAGAAATACGTAACTTTTTTCTTACAACATCTTACTTATAAGAGAAGAAAATGTGCAAGCCTGTCAAGAGATTTCCTTCTGTCTTCCTGATCTGATGAAGGAAATGCCAGGACTGTGCTGTGCATTGCTCCCAACACACTTTGGCAGAAAGGTCAGTCAAGTACATCCTCTCTCCAGAGCTGGTTGTATCTGGCACAAACGTGCAATAGCTTGAGCAAGAACTTCATCTAAGGTATCCAAGTGAGTTCTTCCCAGTAAGTAAAACATTACTAAATCAGAAGTGAAGTTGGACCTAATACCCATAAAGAAATTTCCTAAGGATTAATATTTGCTTACTAGACTTCAATGACAAAGCAGAATAAAAGTAAAATCTGTAAGTGCCAGAGTGTCTGAGAGAACAAACTTTCTTTTCCAATTTTAATATGAAAGTAAATATATTATTAAGTAGCTATTAATTCAAAGACCTATTTCCAGAACTTTTAATACATTAGTTGCAGCCACAAATGATATTTCACCAAGCCGCTTTCCATCATTTACCAGCGGTCCTGGCTGACTGGAGAGGTACCAGCAGATTGGAAATCATCAGACATAACCCCCATATATAAGAAGTGATGGAAGGATGATGCAGGAAATTACAGACCTGTTAGTTTGACTTCAGTACTGGGGAAGCTGATGGAGCAGATCATCCTGAATACTATTATGGGGTACATGCAGAACAACCAGGTGATCACGCCCAGTCAGCATTGGATCATGAAGGGCAAGTCCTATTTAACTAACCTGATCTCCTTCTATGACAGAGTGACCTGCACATTGGACAAGGGAAGGGCTATGGATGTTGTCTACTTTGGCTTTGGCAAGGCCCCTGACACAGTTTCCCACAACATTCTCCTAGAGAAGCTGTCAGCTGATGGCTTGGATGTGCACACCCTTCAACGGATTAAAAACTGGTTGGATTGCTGGGTCCAAAGCCACCAATGGAGTTAAATCCAGTTGGCAGATGGTCACAAGTGGTGTCACCCAGGGCTCAGTGCTGGGACCAGTCCTGTTTAACATCTTTACTGAGGATCTGGATGAGAGGACAGAGTGCACCCTTAGTAAGTCTGCAGATGACACTAAACTGTGTGGAAGTGTTGATCTGCCTGAGTGTAGGGAGGCTCTGCAGAGGGATCCAGACAGCTTTAATCAATGGGCCAAGACCAATAGCATGAGTTTCAAAAAGGCCAAATGTCAGGTCCTACCCTTCAGCCACAGCAAGCCCCACCAACCTTACAGGCTTGGGAAAGAGTGGCTGGAGAGCTGCTCAGAGAGGGACCTGGGGTGCTGACTGACAGTCAGCTGAACATGAGCCAGTAGTGTGCCCTGTTTGCCAAGAAGGCAAATGACATTCTGGCCAGCATCAGGAACAGTGCAACTAGCAGGGCCAGGGAGGTGATCTTACTCTTGGACTCAGCTTTGGTGAGGCAGCACCTTAGGTACTGGGTGCAGTTTTGGGCGCCACAGTATAGGAAGGTCATTGAGGTGCTGAAGGGGGTGCAAAGAAGGGCAACTAGGCTGATTAGGGGTCTGGAGAACAGATCTTATAAGGAGAGGCTGAGGGAGCTGGGGCTGTTCAGCCTGGGGAAGAGGAGGCCAATGGGAGACCTTACTGTGCTCTACAACTACCCAAAATGAGGTTGTAGTGAGGCAGGTGTTGGCCTCTTCTCCCCAGTGACTAGTGGTAAGACAAGAGGTAATTAGCTCAAGTTGTGCCAGGGGAGGTTCAGATAAGGTATTAGGAAAAATTTCATCACCAAAAGAGTGGTGAAGCATTGGAACAGTTTGCCCAGAGAGGTGGTGAAGTCACCATCCCTGAGGGTATTCAAAGAGAGGGTAGATGTGGTGTTTTTGGAGATGATCCAATCTCAACAAAATCATCCAATTTCAAGGATATTTTATCCTGTCTTAACACAGACATGCCCATAAGAAAAAATAAACAGCAACTACAGCTGTAAGCACTAGATATTCCCAGGGATCACAACTTAATAGTAGTGATTTTGTTTACTGTGGCAATTCCCACCTTGAACTGTGAGGAACACTATTTTGCCTTACAAAAATGTATCAAAATTTGCCAAGAAAATCCATTATGATACTTTTCCTTCCTGATGTATATGAAGCAAAGAGACAGAGAGATCAAGATTACTGGTCTAAAACTTCTGCAAAGAAACTACACAAATGAGGAAGTAAGAAAAATGACAAAATTAAGATCTTTACCCCCAAATTTATGCCTGAAGGACTACATATTATTCTCCAAACACAATCTCATCTTCCACTACACACAGGTGAGCAGAGAACTTTATCAAAAGCACAGCTACTGAAATCCATGTAACTATAAGTAAACAAACAAAATTTCAAGTCTTTTTGCAATTTCAAGTTTAAGCACTGTAAACTCACAGCAACTGTGGTGATGTGTTCTCTACATCAAAATTCAGAGCATATTGGTTAGGGAGAGAAGTGCTCTGAATTCACCACAAAGACAAAATCAGAAATTAAACTGTTACAGATTCAGGAACAGTCTTTCCACTTGACTTCCCGTGGTTTGAGACTTCCAATACCTATGTTTTTAGGGAGTGTTCCCCATGAACAGAAGTTTAAAATCCTTCCATTGCTGACCATATACCAGGCACAAGCATGAAAAGTCTTCTGGGATTTGTCAAATTATGGAGGCAAGACAAACCAGCAGAGAAGGTCAACAAGTTTCACAGTAACAATGGAACCTCCTGGCTAAGGTTTCTGCCTCAAAGTGTAGACTAATACATGAACCATAAGGCAACAAATCATGACCTAAGCTTAACCAAAGCCCAAAGCTTTGTAAGATGTGTTTGCTTGTATAGTATAGTAGGTTTGTACCATATTAGGTAACTGGAATTTTTACTCAAAAGTATTTTCATCTTGCAATGAGCAAACATAGCAAGCTATTTTATGAAGGCTTTTTTTTCCTAAACATATGCAGAGCATAAAATGCAAGGCTGCTATTAGAAGTAAAAATTCTTTATCCATTACAGAATTTTTATTGAAACAAATATTTGTCAGCACACTTAAATCCAGTTACAAACAGTATAATACTTAAGAATTCTTTGCTATAAAAAGTAGCTTTTTTGTCACAAATATTTAAACAAACATATGTAAGCCTTGTACAAAAGTTAAAACAATGCTTAAAGAAGACATTTATACTTTCCACTCCACTCCTTTTCAACAGAAGTCTACCAAAAAAGCTATGCTCATATACAAACCAATATGACTTGCAGAAAATTCAGGTTATGTACAATTTTCATATTCAGTGTCAGCACTTGTTAAACACTGCACTTGGAGAGATTACCTTAAGACATGCAAGGTTACAAAATTTAAATAAATACAGTTACTTGACTTAATATTGGTAAGCTGCCATGCTCCATTCATGCAGAACCTCACAAAGCAATTATAAGCAGAAAATTCTAGATGGATCAAACAAGGGCAAAATGTTTCCTAGATTCCAAAAAGATTTTTGAAGTTTATAATGGTTGTCTATCCCACAGTATGTTAGGAAAAAAACGACCGAACCAAGAGACCAAAACACCCCAAACAATTATTCAAATACCACCACACTTTGAACATTTTATTAAAAGAACCTGCAATACATCTCCCCTGTGTTAGTGATCTACTCTGATTATAAATGCAGCAATTAGTTTGAAAATGCGTAACTCAGTTTGGAAATCTATCTTGTGTAGCATGAATCCTTCCAACACAGTTATTCAATACAACAGCAGTAGAGCTGTAGTTGACAAATTCCATTCTAGACTTTATTAGTTTATTGCACCCCTCCAATATGGGGCATCCTGAATTGACAGCTGAAGCATTTTAAATCAGCTAAGCAATCTCTTCATTTTTTTCAGGAACATGGAAATGCACGGATCCTCCCAGGCAGCCATTTGATTTCACAAAGCAGAGTATCAAAATCTTTCCATGAATTAGTAACCGCTCTTATTTTCTCTCCCCTTCCTTCTACGCTTCTGTGAAGGTGTGAAGGTTTTTGGGATCAGCCACAAGAAATCTATTTTCACCATGTTCTCAAAGAATAATGATTTAGATAATTGGTCATTAAGAAATACTCCATCTCAATGCCACTACAAAATAAAGTTTAAAATTATCATATCTGCCAAAGAGAACTCAGCTTCTGTTTCCACCTTACAGAGCCACATGTATGGCAGTCTTGGGGTTGGGCTCCATAGCTGCACAGGACATGGGGAACAATATAAAATAAATATAAAATAAATTATCTTCTTTATGAAGTCATTATAAAGTGTTTCTGGGGACCTACTCTGAAAACCTACCAGCTTGAATTGGTCCTCATTGAAATTAACTTCCTATACTGTAAAAATCCATATAATACAATTAATCTTTACCTTAACTATAACTTTACTTTTAACATTTGAGTTGTTATAGATCAGACTTCTTCAGAGTTAACTGGTATGCACAGCCTGCCAGCTGAGTGACTGCTTCAAAAATGATGGAATATTAGGAAACTGATAAGATCAAAGGTGGATTATGGTTAAATCAGAGATTCTTTCAACCCTCTCCTGCTTTCCTTTGTGCCCCTTTCCCTAAATGCCACTAGAAAAAATATACATTGTCTATGAAGCCAAGTCTTTCATTCTACGAAAATAATTGCTACTTCATGCACAAGGTTTTTTTAATGACTGAATAACAAGACAATGTGGGAAAAAAACCACTGGACAATGTAAGACATATTAAGCTGAAAGTAATATTCAAACCCAGCATTCCATAAAAAAAGACATTAGAATTATGACTGCATATCATGCTTGACAATCCCTGATTCTTCAGAGACATACCCATACTTGAAATGATGGGAAAAAACCTGATACCTCGATCTTTCCAGCTGTATAAGCCTTGTTTGTCTGTGGCTCTTTGTGGGTGCTGTAATAGTGTTAGTAAAAGGAAAATCAACATGTTCAGAATTCAGCTGTTTTTCTGATTTGTAAAATTGACTGTGCTTATTACTTCAATGGTGAACCACTTCAGTTAGGAAAAATATCACCAAACAGTTCAACAAATATTAGGCTTTTCCTTTTTTTTTTTTTTAATAATTGGGGCCTACAAAGGAATCAAGGAATTCCTATGCTTAGAACTCTAAACTCTACTAAGTCTTTTCAGAAATCCTTCATCTTATTTGCTCAAACCTGACTATGAGTATCTCAAAGCTCAGTTGATCAAACCACTACCTATTTTTAAAAACAAGCATCTATTGCTCGAGTGGTATACTAATTTGACAGCTCTAAGATGTAATGCCTATGTACGTAATACACTAGAAGTGTGTTATACACAGCAATGGTACGTACCAGTTATTTTCAAACCAACTCTGCAAGGCAATTCTCTCTAATCCTCAAACTGTCTCCCCACAGATATTCATACCTCCACAGGGATGCCCAACTCTAGAAATAGCAAAACTAAGTGATGAAGGAGGGAAGAGGTGTGTTAAAGGCATGGAATAAGGACAATGAAGTAGAATGCATCTAGAGCAGTCCAAGAAATCAGACCATTAATGAGGAATGCAACTGATACTTATCTTCATCTGTGAGTGGCATGGATTTATCTATTCCACTGTTCAGATGAAAATCTGATTAATTTCATCTCCTTAACAGAACACACCAGGCCAGCTGAAGCTATTACTGCCCATTACCTGCATCAACCTCTTTCTGTAAACAAAATGAGCTCTGAGGTAAGCAGAAGTGTCAGCACAGTTTTCAGTCCAATATATTAAAATGAACTAGTATGAATTTTAGACTGCCCTGGCACACCAGGATTTGCAGAGACACAGGAGATGTACTTCACAGCCAGCATACTCCTGTCACAAAAGAAGGGCAAGACAGAGAGCACAGTTAGTAACTGTATCACTACCCCAGTCTAATTGTTTTCATTTTCATATGCATCTTAAGATAACAGGGAATGGAGCATGAAAATTTTCCTTAACAACCTTGTGATACGGATCCTGGAGAAGCAGAAAAGTAAGAAGGCCTGTGTTACCTTATTTACCTTTCCCTCATGCACAGATAAAGGTCTTTCACAACATCAATTTATTTTCTGCTTTGTCAAGTTCTTTGACCTTCCCCACAAAAAAGAGTTCTGGGCTGGACCAACAGAATGCCAGCCTCCTCTTTCTGCTGTTTTGAAGCCTGTATGGGATCCTAGTGCCAGCAAAAAATCACTCATTTCTTGGAGTCAGAAAACAACAGCACTCTGGAAAGAGGTGGCATTTGTTTACATATGTAACAGGGATACAAATATAGTGTTAGGAACAGATTTAACAAGTTTTAAACAAATGCATCAGGTATTTCACAACCTGATAGTGCTAAATTCCTCCCCTCCTTTGTTACTGTTTAACTTTTGTAGTTAAAATAATGCAATCAGAGTACCAAACAACCCTGTGCAGATCTTACAAGTAGCTCATGCAAAGTTGCTTCAAAACCTAAAAAGTTCACCTTAAAATTCATCCTTCCAACTGGAAGAAAAAGACTTGGCAAACCTAGGCAGGCAATTACTGTGGAAAAACAGCATACAATCTTTCTATGCAAATTCATTCTCAGTTGGATAGTTTTCTATGCTAATTCAGGACTCAATCCTTCCCCATACACCTGAAAAAAAAAAGCCTGTTGTAAATATGTTTGTCTCTAATATACTCCAACAGGTCAACAAACTCAAGCACTAAGAAAATTACTGGTATTATGACTATACTAAAAAAATAAAAATCCACCCTTGCAACTCTATCCTCAAGACGGCTGCAAGATCCTCATTATTCCTTGGTTTGGATAAGGCATTAGTAAACCTGAGCAGCTGGAATTCATTTTAGACTTATTTGGTACCTGATAATTCCATTCAGAAACCTGGTTACGAATGGGAACCAAGTACAAAGTACATAGAATATTAACCCTACACAGAACTTCCTGGAACATCAAAGCTAACCTCTAGTGATTAAGGAGAGGTTCTGCAACATGAATTAAGTGATTCAGACAGTGGATGGCTCAGTGGTGTTTAATAACTAATTCCAGAACAGCCATGCAAATTCAAGAAGCCACTGCACACCACAAAAACAGATAAGTGGCCTGCACTTGTGACTACCCTGACAGCTGGCTTCCGAGGGTCCTGATTAAGCCGCTGAGTGGCTCCAAAGGTCTCCACTTGGAGACTGCAATGTCCACAGACTGATTCATCAAGATTTGCCTCCACAGACTTCAAGAAGGCATAAAGCTCATATAAATATATATACATATATATACACATATTTATATATAAATATATAAATTTTTTTAATAGAGCAATTCATGAGCTGTTTGTATGGAATTTGCCATATTTTAGTGCCAATTGACCTTTTACATGTTTATAAGCAATGGAGGAAAAAGAAACTTTCTGACTTTCTCTTAAGTGTGCAGTTTTATAGACAAATTTCCCAAGACAGATCTATTTACTGCTTTGAATGACAGGATGCTTGTCCTCTGACAGATTCTCCAAGAAGGAAGAGCAGCTGCTAACTCAAAAACATTGTGCATGTGGCTGCGCACCAGAAGTAAAAAAACTCAGTGTCTGGAATTGCTGCTCAGCTCCAACAAGAGAACCCTAAGAAGCACTGCACTCTCACAAACAACTACTATTAAAGGTTTTTTTATATATTTTTATTTATTTCTTCCCAGTACATTTTAATTGATTTTTCAAAGCTCAACTTGAAACTACCTGCTGTATAGAACATAATTGCTTAGTGTGAGTTAACAGTTCTGTAGGTAGTTGCTAGAAATTTTAATAATCCAATGAATGACTTAAGGTATGAGTCTGCAAAGATCACATGAGACAACTGCTGGCAGCAAGAGGAGAATTTAGTTCCCTCAAGGAAATACAAGACATTTTAGAATATGACCTATTTCTTATGGCTTCATTAACGATGATTTCATGGTTTACCATAATCCTTTTATTTTCCTCAATCAAATCTCTGATGCCACCTGAAATATCTGTCTATAATATAATTCTCTTCAGGGAAAAAAAAAAAAACAAACTGGCAACTGCCAGAGTGGAACACACCTATTTCAGTGTTTTTTCCTAAATAGTATACACTATTTTTGCTTGGAAGATGACGCTTTCTGCGTTAACTTTTCAATTCCACAAAAAAATTACAGCTTGGCTGAATCACATGCACCTGGTGCCAATACCCACGTTTTAATATCAGTTAGTATGGCCCTATCAAACATTCTGGCCTTTGCCTTGCTGCAGACCAGGTGCTGCCATGTGCATTTCAAAACAGAGGAAGAGACAACACTGGCAGTAGTTAGCTGCTTGTATTTTAATGAGAAAGGGTAGCAAAGCAGTGGACCCTGGTTTCCCAAACACACTTTGCTGTCAAATCTCTGAAAATATGAAGAAGTTTTTTATAGCAAAAATCCTTTGATGTTTACATTTAAAAAAAAACACCCAAACAGAATTGTATGTGATTTCAGGAACAAGCTGGTCTGCTTCTTCCAGGTCAGGGGAATAGTTTACAACCCATGCACAAAGTGCCTGACCCTAAACTGCACATGGCATGTCTGAAAGTGCTATGTAGATAAACCTGGGTACTTGCAACAACGTGGAAAGATTCCATAAAATTCATTACACAGCCACAGACAGATAAAATTTATGCCAAAAAAGAACAACATTTCTACTGAAGAAATATGCATTTGTAAATACAAAGAAATCCTAAAAATTAGAAATCAAGGATGGGAATTAAAATATCCCACTACACTAAATAATAGATTAAAATCAATATCATCAATACCATCATAATTCTGCATATACTGTGTCGTGAAGCTTAATTAAAACCACTCCTCATTTATTCTGTTTAAATTGCTTATTGAGACAGATGAGTTGTAAAAGAACATCTAATAAGTCACAGGCTGTAGGAAATGCAAACAAAACTGGATGCTGTTATTAAAGCTCAGTCTGGGAGAAAAAGCAAAAAAATACGTTGTGCTTAGTTACTGAATAGGAACTTTCAACTCTAGTATATTCACATAGAAAAAAAAGTTCAATGAGCTTCCAAGTCAGTTTGAAATACTACTCATAAGAAAAAAAAAGAAAAAAACCAAAAAACCAAAAAAAAGAAAAAAACTTATACTTCAATTTTGAAAAGAGTTGTTTTTTTGTTTAATTAGTTTTTTTAAAAAAACAAAAATAATCACATGCCAACAGAAGAAGCCTTACCCAGAGAGTGAATTTCCAGCACTAAGGTAGATTAGGATCAATTTGCCATGCTAAGCTTTAGAATAAATAGAATTTTATAGAACTTTAAATAGAAATATAGAACATAAATAGAAATTTATTTCAAAACCTTGTATTAAGCCCCCATGTATATGGTGTTTTTGTACAAAACTCATCAAGTCAGAGGATCATTGGAGACTGAAGTAAAACTTTCCAGTGGCCTGTACAGTTGCAGATAATCTTAAAAAAGGAGGTGAAGGCAGAAGGATTCACAGAGAGCAGAATTTTTCTGTACAAAGCTGTCTTTGATGATAAGTAAACATCTAGCTTGTTGGTGCATGTTAAAGATACGGACAAATTCTAGGTCACTGCTCAAGGGAGATCAAAAATTGAGTCTTACCCTATAAAAGTACACAGTATCATTCAGCCTCCATTAGACTAGGATTTGATTCCTGTCAGTTTACCTTTTAGTCTTTGAAGTCTCTTTGATGTACATGACAATCCATCAGGCTGTGGGTGTTTTAGAAGCTAGGAATCTCTTCTTTGAAGCTCCAAGTGAAATAAATCAGCTGTCAAGCTTCACAAGCTCTTTTTTTTCCCTAAATAGTTTTAAATGCCTGTTTAATATCTAAAAAATAAAATGTCTTGTCTTTGCTACATTTAAGTTACAAGTAAAATCAAAGATGTCCTTGTCCTCAGTCATCTCATTTTAAATGCTAAACCTTGTATCTTTAAAAAAGTTATTGATGAAATCTAATATATATAACTGAGATAATCTAGGTTTAGTTTAAATGCATAAAATACCTGCAAGTTAGCTTTAACAGCCAAGAATTTATAGGCAGAATGCCAAGGAGCATATACACACAATTTTTTGATCTTTCCAAGCTTGATACCCCTGAAGACTGTGTGCAGCTTTGTATCTGAACAGAAGATGCTCATTGTTTTCACTTCTCCACTTTCACATGTCAGTAAATCTGCCCAGACAAAGGTTAGTGGAAGGCAGTGACCAAATACCAGCCATCTTTGATGAGAGTCTCCTAACTATCACAACATTGTAGGGTGAAGATTATGCAAGCCTTGCCAGAAATAGCATGCAACTCAGACCTTTTGTCCAATGATTACTAACACAGTCAAGAAAAATGAAACATTGAAGGGAAAGGAAACCTAAAAATAGGTTATAATATGAAATATGCTTGGAAAAGCCTAAATCTGAGTTTCTTCTCTGCACTACACTTCTTTTTTTTAGAAATACTAACAAGTCCTACATTCCCTCATGTACTGCCAAATTTTTTATTTTTAGAAGCAACTACTTTTCAACAACTGTCTTCCTTCCTCTCAGATGTTTTGGGAGAGGCATGGAGGCCATGTGGTATGTAAGTCTCGTGAGACTGAATTTAGGCATTCTGAAAACAATTATGGTCCAAGTTTCTCACCAATGGGAGATAGAGCACTCCAGCTGCTGTGCTACTGCTCAAAAGCATCACTGCAACCATGACAATGCCTTGCAGTAAAGAGTGGCTCAATTTCTGAATCCTGGAAATGCTTCCAGGATTTGCTCTGCTGAAGGAAGAATATACTCAAGATATTAAGGAGGCTTAACTTCAAGACAAAGTGAGCAGTTCAGTCCTGCAAATGCAGAAGTTCTGGGTGTGCACAGAGATGTAAAATTAAGTAGCTAGTAAATTTTATTGGCCAAAGCTCAGAGAACTCTTAGATGAGTTGTAGTTGATGATTTTTTTCTCTTTTTGTTATTTGCTCCATTCTAGAAAAACTGTTAACTGTACCATTATAATTGTGATATTGTATTAAATATGTAAGAAACAATATAAAATATTTCTGCAACCAGAGCACAGAATATACTTACCAACATTAATTTCATCATCAGTTTCAGCATCTCCAATACACTCAAACTGGAAATCTTGTAAAGACTGTGAAAATTTTTGCACTGCTATTGATAAATCTAAAATTCAAGAGAAAGAAAAAAAGAAAATCAGAATTACTACACAAAAACTTCACTCGACCAAAGTTTCATGCACTTCTGCATAAAACATTTTGTTTTTTGCTTATGAAGCTCCCTTTCTAGTATATTTTTTAGATCATTACTTAACTAGAAACTTCCATCACTGTTTAAAAATCAAAGCACCTGAGATATTCTAAAAGCCTTTGAAATATGCTAAATGCAACATACACATACTATACTGACAATTAAAGAACTGCTATAGTTATTGGAAAATAGGAAATTAGTATAAGAAATTAATATCTAGTCATAAATTTCATACATTAATAGACCACTGTGGTTGAACATACTAGAAGATTAGTTTGCAGATTAAAATAAAGCTCATGACTGTTTCTTTCTTAAAGATGTTAACATAATTATTGCACTAAAACTATTCTAATACACTAAAGCATTCTACAGTGTTAGGTAAAAGCTTTGCAAAAAGAAACCAAAGGGAAAAAACCACCTCGTGCTCACCTATCATCTAGGTTGTCAATGTATTATGAGCATTATTTTCACTGAATTACAAAGTGAACATTCAGACCAAAGAAAGGTCATACTAATTCAAGCTTTACAGCATATAATTTCTTTAGAATTGTACACACTCCAACAACAACAACAAAAAAAAACCCAAAACAAAAATTCCCAAACAAAAAAACCCTAAATGAAACAAAAAAACAAAACACACAAATCACAAATGCAGAACACCAATGTAACCACAGAAATCCATTATTTTCTTTGTTAGGTACAGTAACAGCAAATGCAGAGATGAATGTGCAACAAATTAATCCAATCAAGACTTTAAAATGCTACCAGTCCAGGTAAACCCCCAAAACCATCAACAATTCTGTGTGTCCCAGAGGACGTATCTATGTCCTCCAGTATCTATTTCGAGGACAGAAAAATCAGCAATTAAGATTTAAATATCTGCTAAATCTAATCTAAAGTCATAGTAAGTATAAATTATAAACAAAAGCCAAGCTATAAGTTCTGTTTCAAAAGCATTGCATATCTGTCTCTGTCCTTGGGGATCTTTAAAAGCCCTCTGGGACATGGTCCTGTGTAACTGGCTCTGGGTGGCCCTTCAGCAAGGAGATTGGACCAAATAAACTCCAGAGCTCCTTTCCAACTTCAGCCATTTTGTGATTCTGTGTTTTCTTCAACTCCCTGTTCTTGTAAAGCCATAAATATTCATTTACTCAATGCTGGACACAAAATTAGAAGGCTAACCTTTTCCCTGGCAGGCATAAAACCTAGTATAAAAATACATGAATTGGACTAATATCCTAAATCAAGAAACACAGACAGAGAAAGAAGTGTCATTTAAATTTGCTAAATCTCCAACATTAAGAACCATTCCACTATCCTAAATGAAGTAAGGCTGACAGTCTTTCAAGCACCTCCAAATAAAAATCTGTACAGGAAGATGAGGAAAAATAGTATTTTTTAGTCAAAGGTAATCAACTATCACACAACAAAATCCCTAACAGGATTTTGCCCCACCCCTGTTTTGCTCAGTACCTGCTGCATTCAAATTTTTCCATGCAGCTATAGAGTACATCAGTCCAATAGCAGAACCATCAGTGTTTAGACAATACCAACATGAAGAGATTTTTTTTGCCGTTTGATCCGAGATCGTGGCACTGAGTGCCACATCCAGTCTCATCTTAAAAACTTCCAGGGATGGAGAATCCACCACCTCCCTGGGCAGCCCATTCCAATGCCTGACTACTCTCTCTGTAAATAATTTCTTCCTAATATCCAAACTAAACCTCCTCTGTCAGAGATTAAGACCATGCCCTCTTGTCTGACTGGTAGCTGCCTGGGAGAAGAGACCGACCCCCCCCTGGCTCCAACCTCCTTTCAGGGTTTTATTTAATGCATGGAATACAGGAAATAGTGTTCCTTCCTACCCCAAGGAAAAGTGTGCTCTGCACACCCTGCAGTCCACTACCTCTTTGATCATTTAATAATGCTATGGGATTAAAAAAATTAACTGTGTCAACCCTTACAACCATAGCCATTCTATGACTTCCGGATTAATACGAATTATTTAGCAACTATTTTGAATATTTGAAAGACAAACATGAAATAATTTCTTACATCTTTTTTTTTAAGCATATATTACATGTTATTTTTGAAGATTTATTAATGTTTCCACATTTTAAAAAGGTAACATGTTTTGGTTTTTTGTAGATGGAAAAAAATAAATTTCCATGATAAACAAAACCACAGAATCATAAAGGTTGGAAAAGACCTCTAAGATCATCAAGTGCAACTGTCCACCAAACGCCACCATACCAACTGAACCATGTGCTACAGTGCCACATCTATATGTATTTTGAACATCTCCAAGGACAGTGACTCCACCACCTCCTTGGGCAGCCTGCTCCAATTATTAACCACTCATTCACTAAAGAAATTTTTTACTACTAGCCAATTCTACAGCTTCCCTGGTGCAACTTGAAGCCATTTCTTCTTGTCCTATTACCGCTTAGATGGAGGAGAGACCGACACCATCTCCTTTCAGGTAGCTGTAAAGAGCAGTCATGTCCACCCTCAGCCTCTTCTCTTCAGACTAAATAACCCTAGTTCCCTCAGCCACTCCTCATGAGATTTGTTCTCAAGACTCTTCACCAGCTTTGTGAAGGTAAAGTTTCACCTTCTCTGGACTCCCTCCAGCAACTCAGTGTTCTCCTTGTAGTGGGCAGCCCAGGAGTGCACACAGTATTGCAAGTGTGGCCTCACCAGTGCTGAGTACAGGGGCACAATCACTTCCCTCCTCCTGATGGTCACACTGTTCCTGGAAACTGTTGACTTCCTTGGCCACCTGGGCACACTGCTGGCTCATGTTCAGCCAGGTGTCAACAAGCACCGCCCCCCCCCCCAAGGGCTTTTCCACCATGTAGCTTCCCAACCACACTTCCCCAAGCTTGTAGCCTTGGCTTGTGACCCAAGTGCAGTACCAAACATTTGGTGTTGTTGAACCTCATACAATTGACTTCAGCCCATAGATCCAGCCTGTCCACATGTCACTGCAGAGCCTTCCTACCCTCAGGCAGATAGATCAAATACCACCACCCAACTTAGTATCATCTGCAAACTTAATTGATCTCCTCATCCAGATCATTGATAAAGATATTAAACAAGTCAGCCTCAGAACAGTGTCCTGGGGAGCACCGCTTGTGAATGACAAGCTTCCTTAAACGTATTTTCCATATAAATTCTAATTCTGCCCATGACACATTCTGGGTCACTATGCTGTCCTTCACAGCATAGTGACACTGGCAATTAAATTAGTAATCAAGCAGATTCATCTGTGGTTTCTTGACACTGAAATATCCTCTTATAAAAATATACTGTGTTCTCAATTAAGAAACCCACAGAATTATTGCATCCTTGATGAACATCTCCTACTGTTCTGTATGTGAAGATCAGATCAATAAAAGTATTAAATTAGATGCTAAACACAAAATGTTTCCTACTGTTTTTATAGATGAAAAAAAATAGATCTACGTAAGTTGAAGCAGTGTGTTTTAGGCAAATACATCATCTTTGATACATAAGTAACTGATTATTCTACAGCTGTTAGAAAGACCGAAACTTTAATTTGTTCACAGCAAGAATGCTTTGAGTCTGAAGAAAAGAAACACAGATTTATTGTTGGCTGCTCCCTTAAGTTACTCCACTGAATCCTAAACCATTCTATAAAGTTTTTACTTTTAAAATTCTAAAAATTCTACTGATTTAGGAATCAGTTGATTCCTAAGAGAATTATATGGCCTTAAGGTGACTGAATGAAAAATATTCTATATTGCAATTTCACTGAAATGTCAAAACTGACTATCAATAATAGGAATGCAGATTAATTTCCTCTGGACAATATAATAGGTACCCACAATGACCAGAACCTCTGTGAACAGTAAAGGAAATGAGGGAGCATGCACTCTCCCCTATCACTCTCCCCACGTGCAAGGCTCAGTGGAACAAATGTCAAGGGAAAGGAAAACAAACAATAAAAATATCCAAGGTGGAGTCTTCATTTTATATCCTGGAATAGTCATGCAGAGATTCTTATCTCCCTTTCACTGTGCCAGCAAATTAGACAGTGCTAATGTTTGTCTGGTTTGAACGAACGTGACGGAGGCATATTCAACCTGTATCAGAAATAGTGGGTTCAAAGAATGTATTAAGGATTATAGAGCTCATTAGATAACTTGATAAAATAATTCAGAATGATACCATTTGGAGATTTCTGTCTTTATATGAGACCTATTCTAATAGCTTGGAAGTATTAGAGGATACCATATTAAGGTTAAAGGTGTTCAGTGGGTCAAGAGATAAAATTAAGTTCCAAGATCAGATATTCCTTTGACACTAACTTACAGGTTTTGTACAAAGTTAATTTTACCTTAAAATATAAATATTCTACAGAAAACTCCAGCTTATTTGGACAGATTCTTAACAGGTGTAATAGGAATTACTCTGTAAGAACTCACAGCTCAGTTGGACATCTAGACCTTAACACGGGACTAAATGGTGCAATTAGTTATATTTATCAACTTCTTTCTTAGGAGCATCATTACTTTACCTGATTACAAAATTTACCTGGTCACAGAAAGCACCCGCTGTGCAGTAAGGAGGCCTCCTTTAAGAGATATGAAAATATAAAAACTGAATTTAATTATATTTAAGAGCAACAGCCTCTTCAATCAAGAGGCAAACGTTATCACTACTACTTATCTCCTAGACAAAAATGAAAAGAGCATAGAGATAGAGCAGACACCTTGTCCAGATTTACAAGATGTCATTTAGCACTGTGTATTCTGTACGTTCTGCTCATTCTAATCATAAGGAAGGTAAATCACCACACCAAACATACCACCTTTTTATTATCTGCAAGATGTGGCATCATAACAGTCACTCTTACTCGGCTTCTAACACGTACCTCCTGATAGCCATGTCCCTCTGTTTGTGGAGACCACGCAAGCTGGGATATTTCACTGTGTCAGGGACAGAAATTCTCTATCAAGCAGAGGCAACTGATCTTGTAAGTTACTATAAAAACCTTATCAGCTTGACTGACCTAACACTACAAGTCTGCTGTAGAGGGAAGGAGAGACACTCAGAAGTCTCAATGATTACATAAAAAGGATTACTGCTCCTGCTCTTCTGCAGGCACCCAAATAGAGTAATCTCTCTGGGTGCCAATAAAAGAGTGAAAACGCACCCTGTTACCTGTCAGTTGCCAGAGGTATGAATTTCTAACTGCAATTCTATTAACATTTATTTTCTGACAGCATTTACCTGCACCTTCCGTTTCCTGATTTTCCCAGTTCCAAAGGAGATTCAGGTAAATTTTGCAGTGAGGGATATAATCATGAAGAGCCATCTGCAAGCTACTTGCAGCCAGTGTAAGGAGATATCAGAGAAAGAGTTGTCTGTTTTAGAAAGGGCTGAAGCAAATTAACTGGCCAGCAAGATTTGTTTTGTGGAGCTCCAGCAGAGGAAGTACTAAAAGCAGCATAATGTAATGTGACAGGAAACAATAAAAGGATGATTGCGGCCTAACTACAAGAAAGTAATGTAACACCAGTATTAAAAATGAATACATATAATACCCACCATCAGCATCATAATGCTGACCAAAGAATATCATAAAAGTCATTCAGGAAAGCCACAGAGAAATCAGGAAACATATTACTCTACTGTACTTCTTCAGGTTTTACAATTTTTTCTCTCTGCTTAACACCTATTTATCCAATAAAAATGTTAAAAAAAACCCTTCTGCATTATCCTAAAAGTCAGGTTTCTTTAAGATCCTCTGTTTCAGCTTGCAAAAAAGGATTTAATTTGAACTGTAATATATTAACTTATATTAAGCTTCAGATAGGACCTTACAGACAGGATACTAAACATTATTACAGGATAATAAAACAATGATGCAGTCCCTTTGCGTTACTAGAATTGTTCAACTTTTATCCTAGATTTATTAAACAGATCATAAAGTAAAATCCTATACAGAGCCTTGAGGAGAAGAGAATAATACATGGCAGCAAAGTGATAAAGCAATGCATGCTACCCAAGGGATTAAAGAACAAGTACATTAGTTTTGGCACAGTCCTTCATGATTAGGATCAAATACCATAAATTAGGAAATTTTACAAGATTTCTACATATTGATAAGCAAAATTTGGGTTTTTTTCAGGTGGGAAGGTGGTTGTTCATTTGATTTTTGCCAGTTTGATGGCTGAATGAAGAAAACCCAAGCTTTTAAAAGGAGCCAAACAAGCTCTGAAAGCAGAAACTTGATGCACTTGCAGAGGACCAATATTCCTACCCTAGTGACAGCCTGTAAGAAACTTCTCAGCAAACACAAAGCTGAAGTCCTTCCACTTGTTTATGTGCAAAGATTACTTCATTAACAAATGGGAGTTCCAATAACCAACACTTCCAGACTGCTGTCAATCATCCTGGAAAAGCTTGGTATCATTCACTAGGTTAATAAAGAAAAACAGCAGTTGAAACCTGGTGAGAAGATTAAACATGCCTAAATGAACTCCTGAGTGTCAGCTGGAATGCAGTAAATGGGACTTCAAACAACAAGCCGTTCTGGATAAAATAGTAACAGCAACATTTCTGATGATCTGACAGAAAGCTCATTATTACTGTATGGCTTCAAAGGCAGAAGAAGCAAAGGGGAGATGGCTGAGCTGGCAGGATATTAGAGACAATTCTTTAGTCCTCTGCATTTCAGGAAGGTTGGAGACCACAAAGAGTTACCTTTGGTGTTTCAAACCTCTTGGGAGTTTGATTCCTTTACCATATATGACTGCATGCATTACGGTGTCATTTTTGGTGAGATATCTCATTTGGTCATGCAATAATACATAGGTTAATTAAAACCCCCAAGCTACTCAACAAAACTGAGGACTGAAGATCTGCAACATGTGAATAAAACACAACAGAAATTGAAAAATAGCTCCAGTGACTTGATAAAATGGCATGCTAAAATGCTGAGAACCATTAATCTAGCTCATTGACTTTTACTCCTCAGAAACAGTCACTGTCAGGGGTTTTTTAAATTGCATTATAAATAAATTTATTTTCTTGATTTATTTCATAAGCAACTCCTGTCCTGCAAACAATTTTTCCTTCCTAAGTCATCTAAACACTTGAAAAAAGCAGATTTATAATGGAGACATTATTATTGTGAAACAGCAGCTGTGAGCTTGATTTGCAGCATTCTCCCTGCACCAAACAAGAGAAGCAAGAAAACATTTAAAAATTAATACAAATGAAAAGAGGGCTTTCAGTATTCCAAGTACAAACCTGGGAAAAATTATTTATCCAGAAAAACATACACATCTCTTTAAATAATTCATGACACGCTTCCTTACTGTGAAGATGAACCAATAACTGCCTTGGCTTGGTTATTTTATGACACCGAGCTTCAGGGAGCCCAGCTATATCAACAGCCAGAAATAAACTGGAGGAACAAGAACACCCCACTGAGAAGGACTGAACTTCAACAGCTTCTGTGTTTGCTACAGTCAATTTGAGTGTAACTAGAACATGTCACAGTGGGACATCTTTTTCCACATCATAGACTGTAAACACAGCAGCTGTCAGTACAATTATATTTAGGCAGTATGAGTGATTAAGCAGCTAAGAGCAGTGATCATACAAGACTGTACCACCACTATATTTCAAACTTCTTCCTGCCTCAAGGGTTTTCTCACTAAAAATCCCAGTTTCATGATTCTTGTTCTTAATTCAGAAACACAGCACTAAAATCCATTTTCTTCACAATTTTTGCCACTTTCCACTCTTGATCATATACTACTGCTTAAAAATGAAAAATAAATGAAAATCAATAGCTCCAGGTAACTGTCACATATAGAAAATATTGCAATTTTATTAAGATTATTATAGCAGGTCAGCACACACAACGGGTGCTGCAAAAAGTAATAAATTTACCCAAAGCAGCAGTGCTGAACACGGAGATGTTGACACGTATCTCAGTACTTCAGTTCGTTCCCTCAACTACCTATGAACAGAATTCTGGATACTGGCTGACAAGAGAGATAACCCCAGCTTAGTAAGGTATCACCATAACACAACTGTATCACCTAGAGTTAGAAAGCAATTTAAAATGCATGTTAACATAGTCAGCTGATTCAGCATCTGCCATCTTTAGTTTTAAGTGACTTTCAATACTAGAGTCTTTCCTACCACATATAGTCCGTAGCCTATACCAACACATGGAATATTTTCTGTGGCACTTCTATTTTTAGAAGTCCATTTTACAAAATTATTTACATAAACACACACTTGTTATTCTTTATCTCTCAGATTAATTATTTTGTGGATCTTTTCTGCTTGTCACAGAAAACAAAAGATGACCAAAACAAAAACAAAACAAACAAACAAAAAGATGGGTGATCACATTTTTTCCAAATTTCTGCAGAAGAATTTGATTTGGTAAAACATGGGGCAAGCTGGCAGAGAGGAGAGCCTTTCTGCAGGGGCAGATGGAGCTAATGCTGGCCACTTGCCATGATGACTTCTAAAGAAGCCACAAGAAAAGACCACAAGGGAATACAGAATCCAGTGACGAGTGCCAAAGATTTTGCAGCACAAGGGCCAGTGCTCTGTATTGACACAGCCTTTCATTATTTCTATCAATGCACTCTTTATCCTCTTTTTTGCTAGCTTTACTGGTGTATATTCTTTGCCAACTTGCTATTCATGGTACAATAATAACCAACTAAAATAAACAACTCCCTACCCCAACAATCCCATATTACTTTTCCACCTGACACTCACTGTTTTGCTCTAAATTTCAGGGAAATTAATTTCTTTCTCATAATCTCCAGAGAAAGGATATCAACAGATATGTCAACATATTGCCCATGCATTGCTGCATTCCTCTCGGGTTAAAGAAAGCACTACAGCAGTTTGAAATTTTTCAGTGTCATTTTCTTACTCAATATTTCCATGAGAAAACTGCACAACTTGCTTTCTCATTCTAGTGAGCACTGAGAAATCCCCCTGATCAAATGCAATAAAATCCCCACGTTCCTAACACTGTGATGCAAAAGCTATTGAAAATTCTGTATTGCCTATGAACTTCAAAGCTATTTCTACCAACATTTTTTAAGTCCTAACTTCCTCATGTTAGAAGCTTTTACAGTACATTGGATATTTCTGGTATTTCTCTATGGTTAAGTATTAAATCCAACACATTCTAGAAGAAAACACCTCAAGAACAGAACTCTAATGTTTAGTTAGAGTGGGGTTTTTTTAGGCTACATTTGCATGCTTACTTTATAAAATCATACTAAAAGTCCCAAGAATCATAATTGTTGAAGCAAACAATGACACACAGTCAATGTCAAAAGACCATGTTAGTAAAACGCCATCACTCTTTTCACTATTTCCCTTACCCCAACTCACTTTATCTGTATATGTGGAAACCTAACCTTAGGCACAGAAAAACACAAAGAGGAGAATTTTAGTTTAGTATGCAAAAGCTGTAGAGTCTATATGATGACTCATTTGACTTTGCAGTTATACGTACATGAAAATTAAAAAGCAACTAAAAATTTGTGCCTTATAACCATCAATGTGGAGGACACCATACACTATGTACTTGCAGAGCTGCTACTTTTAAATTAAGGCACACACATAACTTCATAGCTCTTTGCCATATTAACTGGTGTTATTTTATTTTGCTTAAATATGCCCACATTCTTGTTTAATTTCTCATTATCTCATTGCTACGTGATCTTTTTCTCAATATTTTAGTTTATAAGACTGTTCAACAGTACTGCTGCATTTGATTAGGAAACAAAGTGGACTGGCTATGCAGGGAATTACCAGGGTCTAAATCTTCCAGTCATCAAACCATATTCACAGAATCAATGCAACAATAAAGCCTTTACAAGTCTAATCACACAGTAAAAAGAAGAGAAAATTCTCCTTTGGTACCAATTTTTGCGTATTTTCCACAAATATGGCTAGAAGTTTCAGAAAGGATTTGTTTTCATTTTTCTTTTGAAATTACAAAGATTGGCTGTAGGGTACAACTTAAAACTATTTCTAGTATATTATGGGGTTTGTTCTAAATTACACTCAAAACATTTATACACAATGCCAGTTTTGCAGATATACTTATTTTGATTCAGAAAGCTTTAAAGACAAGATACAGAGTAAGGATTCCAATATTTCCAATCCTGGAATATTCCCATATTCTTCTCTGCCAGAGAAGAATATATCTTTGAAAACATGCGTATTTCCTTGCTTTTTCAATTTGCAAATAATTGAAAATCAGTACTTGCTCACCCACACTTTTCCAATGTATTTCTTGTGTTCATTGATTAAACTATTTCATAGTTCTGTATCAGAAGTTCTTAACTCTTTAGCTTAACCTTTTCACTACTTAGTGAAGCATACAAAACATACTTGAGAACCTAAGATTATATCTCTTATAACATACACAAAGTAATCACTGGCTGAATGATTTACCTGACATTCAAGAGGCTTACTTCAGTTGAAAGCTGCATACTATTCTTTCACTAAACACTACTGCCTTTCAGTACATTTTTCTGCATTTTCCAGAGATGCAGTTAGCTGGTCTCCATCTATTTATACCAAAAGAATCTAGGATCATAGTGGCAAACCAGATGTTGTAGCTGAGCCACATGAATCCTTTGTTCATGTAGTACTCACCATACACTACATGAGTAATACATTACACTACTTCTCAGACTACACAAGTATTAACAGTGATGCTCATGAGAGCATTGTGCAACATCTGAAGTTGGTGGTACTCAAGGCTGCTCCAAAGATCTCAGTTGTAAGCGTGCAATATCTTTCAGGTATCTATAGTACTAATATAGATAGCACACCAAGGTGTCCAATTTAAGGACATGTAGCCATGTGGAACTGCTCAGACAATATTAAACACTGCATACACACAGGTTTTCCTCCCTTTTTCAACCACAGCTATCACTTTACTTTACCTCCATCACAGTTTTCTATCACTCCATTATCCATCTTACGTTCCCAGACTTGCTTGCCAGCAATTTTTATTTGACCCTCAACATACTTTATCTTGCTCCTGCTGGGGGTTTTAAATGCTCTTTTATGATCTTCCACATTCTTTCTGCACCCCACGGATGTTTATTTTCCACAATAGTGTCAGCCTTTTCCAGGGAGCTGGGACCACTGCCCAATCTTGCCCCCAGTCCCTTTCATTGAAACACAGTTTATACGGCTCGCTGCATCATTTCTCACTCCTCTTGGTACGTCCCAGAAATGACAAGCAGCAAGCAGGAGGAGAAGCACCACAAAAAAGGGACAGGGAAACTAAGAGGAGATGCCTCCAGAGGCTGAAAAAGCAGAGAATGACTTCCTGTCTGGCAACCAAGCAGTTGCCAGAAAAAACATGGGAATTCCCAGATTTCTAGTGCAATGTAAGGTATTGGTTTATCACAGTCTTTTAGTAGCATTTTAAAATACAGTTTCCTCTGTTTAGTAGTAATTTTACAATGCATCCAGAGATTTTTTTTTTAATGGATGTGTCTACTTACACGAAGTGAAATGCAAAGCAACATATGAAAATATAATTTCACAGTATGATTAAAATCCTAGGCTGTAACACATTTGTAAGGAGCCCCAGTTCTGATTATTTGACAAGAGCAGTTCTACCAGTTCTGTGCTCCACACCTGCACATGTAGAATGAGATGCAATTTCACCACTACGACCCCTACCCAAACACCCATCCAGGGCATAAACAGAGGGTTAGTTGGGTCTGGTAGTAACAGAGAGCTATTAAAAACTGCTTCTAGGAAAACCAGGAATTAAACAGCAATGATGCAGATCTTTAGCTGCAACATTTTTTGCAATCCATCTTGAAATCTTTTTACGTGCTATGATTTTTACATTAACTAGATTCCCCTGTTCTGCAAAGAGAGCTGCTTGAAGGAGAACTGGTCATATTGGCCTCTGCTGGATGGCGGGGGAGGGATGAAAGGAATGAAAGCAGTTATCAAGGCATTTGTAAGTAGTGAGCTCTTGGAACAACATTAGAGTTGAGGGTCATGGGAAACAGAAGCTTTGCTCACCCTTCTTCCTGGCAGAGTTTTCTGCACTTGGGCAACAAAGTAAAATGTTTTGTAAGAACAGAAGGAGGAGGAGAGGGAAAAAAATTAAAATGTGTATATTTAGCTCATTAAAAAAATACTACTATTTCACTTTAAAGGAAATGAAACACTTTCTATATGAAATTCTTTCAGGCTCTTAAAGCTCAGGAATACATCACTTGATTACATTCCTTTGATCAGACAACTAATATCAAAGTCACATGTACTTCAGTACTGCACATACGAGGGTTGTGTGGGATGGTTTTTTTCTTTCATAACACAGACACACACATAAAAAGATGTAAATAACATTTGTTTAGAAAGTCAGATATGCACTTCCAGATGCAGAGAACAGAAATGGGATCTCAAATGAAGCAGGGTTTTGTCATGAGAAGTTAAATAGCGCTGAATGTCGTTACCAAATTTGGCCTAAAGGAGTTTACTGTATTCAGGCAAGCTACCATAGAGCCAATTCAATGCATAGTTACTTCTCACTAGTTAAGGAGAATGAATACCAAACACATCAGTTTTATATAGCAAATTAGCTTAATATGCCAGTTAAAACCTCTTCTACCTTCAAAGCATGAAAGGAATTCACAAATTTCAGAGATGAGAGGCATGAAACCACCTAAAAGCCTTGAAGATACATTTTTGAGGGTTTAAATTCAGTCAGTTGCATTGTTCTAAGCTCAAAAATCCAAAATGCCTACATGTTAATAACAGGAGGTAATGTGGGGGTGAGAAGCCAAAATATGCTTCATTGAATAATGAAATGAAGTGCTACAAATCTGTTTTACCAGGTGAGGTCCTGTTTATACAACTCAGGAATCAGTCAAGAGAGGGCAAGAAGTAAACCCTATAAAAAGCAATAATTATACAGTTTCTAGGTACAGAAATATTCCAAAGAACAGGCTCCCTGTATTTTGAAGAGAGAAATAGCCCTCACATTCACTTCTTTTGACTCTTTCACTTAATTAACTTCTCAGGAAAAAATAAGGAACTTTAATGATATTCTCTTCTGCTGAAATGTGCCAGTTTTTCCAAATTCAATTAACTTGCAAGAAGGACCAGCCAGGCTTCCACATATTTCACTGGTTTTTTTCTGACTTTTGATCCTCTTGAATTTTGTTCTGTTTTCCTGTCATGAAAAGATTTAGGAATATATGACAACATCCTCTTGTTATCTTCCTGGCAGGGAGATATCCTTTAATTAATAATCTTACCATCCATTAGTACTAGTAGTGTTTATATTACAGCATGTGTAATGAGTTCTGAACTAATGATTATCACTCACAAATAAGACTTTGCCATTCAAAAAGATAAATAATAACTAGGTTGTTATATTACTCTATTTCTTGAAATCAGGGGAAAGGAAAAGTAACAAATATCATTAACACTTCCATAAATCCATGAGAGATCTGCATTTAAAAATTATGTACAGATTTTGCCTTAGTCCTTGACACCATTCCAGAGTACCAGGGAAAGGTACAGGAAAATGAGGCAAAGGTAAATAATAGTACAAATATCTTGTTTAAAGAAATATACTCAGTCTGAAAAAGAGAATTCAGGAGCTGGAAGAGGTCTACAAAAAGCACAAGCAATGCAGACAGGGTGGCTGTCTCTTCCGAAGTGAAAACAAACAGCCATCTAATATAGCAAGAAGCAAACTTGAAACAAAGAAAGAAAATGCTTTTTCATAAAATGTGTAGTTAAACTATGTACTTCCCTGCCACCGGATGCTGTGGATATTAAAAATTTATGTGGGTTCAAGAAAGGACTGCACAAGTTCACAGAAGTAAAATCCACTGAGAGCCATTAAAGACATAACCCCTTGCTCAGGAAATCTTCAAGCCCCAAACCACCAAAGGCAACAGAAGAATCACCACATTCTGCTTACTCTAATGATCTACCCTAGGCAGCCAGTGCTGTGCATGAGAGAAAAACTTCACCCATAGCACTGTCTCATCTAGAGACAGGATGGAACACCAGATAAGCCTCAGGTCCATTCTTAGGCTCTTTGGAGGAAGATTTGCACGCAAGTTTTGCAATAGCTTGAATGACTCAATCCACCATTAGCTGATCACCACCATCTGCTAGTAGATTCTCTCTCCCATGGATGAGACAATACAACATCATGTATAAGCATTTTTTAGCCACCTCTCTAGGGTCACCTATTTTAGGAACAGACAACAACAAAGGAAGAGGAGCAAAGTTTAATGCTACAAAATTAAGGATCAAGAAGCTGTTCTCTTTTGCTATTTGAGCCATGGGAGATGTTCTCCAGAGGATGAATGATGATGGGTACTTGATGGTTGTATCACCTTTAACTTCTCCAGAGTCAGAGGAAGTGGAGCACTATGGTATTAGTCAAGGCTGCAACTGCCAGCAAGCACTTTTTAGTGATTTGTGCTATAAGGTATGTGAAGTACAACTTTTAACAGTAAAAATCACTGCATTAATAATTAAATCACTGACAAAATTTGATTTGGGCTACCATGCCCAAACAGCTCAAGGGTGATTACACAGCTTTACTCCTTTCACACTCTTGTGCTTGCACTCTTATTTCAAAATTTCTCTTAGTTCTTAGAATGAGGGTGGTCACTACGTGGACAGCTTTTTTTTTTTTCCTCAGAGTTCAGCATAGTTCTCCTTCTACTATGTTTATGGCATAACATCCATGTTCTGTAATAAATGCAGAATTATCCCAGTGTTAATGCAAGCCAAGCCCAGAAGCACAGTAGAAGAAGGGTATTTCTCTGCCACCATTACGCTATTTGACAAATGTGGAGAGCAAGAGTGCCAAAAGTCACACCCTGAAGTGGTGATTAGGAAGAGGCAGACCTTGTGTGTCCCTGCTTCATGCCCGTTCTTCCAGATGCCATTTCTTCAGACCAGGAGATGCTAACCAAAGCTGGAAAGAATGCAGCTCCTCACACTCCCCTGTCACCACAAGAGCTGCAACTTTTTTCTTCCAAAGGGGCATAATTTTGAAGGAAAAAAAAAATGTTGAAAGGAGAGAAAACCCTAATTTTGTTAAAAGAACAACAGAAACCAAAATAAAACAAAAAAAGGCAACACAACCATGTCTTGATCCATTTCATGCAGGTCTATAGTTACTTAAGCTGCAGCAGCTAGTTCTCCCTATCTGTTTCAAGTCAGACTCCAGGAAAATGAAGAAGACACCACACATAAACAAGCTTAACAGTCAGTTGCTAAACTTTAGTTCAAGCATGTTTGTAAGAACAAAAGACAACTGAACAAAAACAGGACAGAACAATTAAGGTTTGCACAATTAAACTCAGATGTTTCTTAATTGGATCAGTCTACATTTGACAAATCTAGGGTTTTGCATATAAAATCTTTCCATTAGCTTTCAGGTGCTATAGAATTTTATTTCCCTTCACAAAATTATGTTAGTTCCCACTTAGTAAGATTAATTCTCACCAAGATTTCAATATAAACTCATCACAGCTCAATCTCAAGAATCAATATTTGAGGGAATATTGAAGGGGCAGAAAATAGAGAGCTTTTTTTCTTGCATATATATTATAGAGGAAGCCTTGACAGGTGTTATCAAAGAGAAATGGGAAAATTTCCTTCTTAAAAGGAAGAGATGATTAACAATGGAAGAGCTAATAGCAACAGTTTTGGAAAATTTCCACCCACCTTGTTTCCATGCACACTGGGAAAGTCACTAATATGTCAATAATTCATTGGGAGGATGAAGAAAAAAAACAGAAATATTCCAAACCTGAACCAGCAAAATTTGGTAATTAAACCTGTCACTGTATTTATACCCAAAGACCAACTGCAGAATGTCCCTGACATCATAAATCATCATTTTCCCTCCAGCATGCTATAAGAAGCTGCACTTGGACCACAAGCTTTGCATGGTTCAAAGTTTGTTGGCTGGATGGATTTCCATTCCATCACACCCTCTTCTTCCTGTTCTCAATGAAAAATGGCTTAAAGCAGTTGTAGATTGCATTTCAAAAGCCCAGCAGTACTTAACATATTGGCTTCTCTATCCTCCATTTAACACAAGAGAGAACACTTCCATGAAATTACCCTTTTCATAAAATATGGGAAATCTTAGCAAGATTAAAAACAAACAAGTTCAGTAAGTGGATGCAATTCTGAAATCATCAATTCTTTTTAAAACAGAACTGGAATTATCTGTAGGAAAAAAGTTTCAGTTAGTATAGGCAACATTCATTGCTTACAAGAAGCAATATGAACCAAAGTGACAGAGCACACACATGGCAGTCTAGATTTTGAATGGGGCTTTCCAAGCGCAGCATTTTTCTTTTTTTTTTCATAAGTAAGTAAAATGCTTAATTGCAATGGATAGTCCTTTCAGAGGTCAAAGTGTATTGACTGTGAGTAAATATGAATCAATGAACAGCCTATGACAGTTTAATTATTCAAGAGACTGCAAGAGTTGCTAAGCAAAGCACCTTCTTCCCAAAACACCCACGTTAGCTTCTTTGACATAAGCAAACAGAGTAAATGCAAATATTGGCTGAAAGAGGAAAGAAACATAGCACTAAGTAGGTTATTTATTTTTATTATTTTAAATTCTTTTATTTAAAACTACAGCATATAATAAGCGTATGTTTTAATAGATATCTTTGGGTCTAAACTGCAGGGCAATACATAGTTTCTCCAAAGGAGTCATTCTCTTTTGTTGTCTCTGAATTAAGGACCTTCAGTCTACCCACTGTCAAGACAGGCCATACTCATAGAATCATAGAATGGTCTGGGCTGGAACTCTTAAAGGTCATCTAGTTCCAACCCCCCTGCCATGGGGGGACATGACTCCTGCTGGCTGCTGTAACAGAGCACCTATTAAGAACTGTGATTCTCTGGCTCCCTAAATATACAGCATCTCATAACATCTCTTACCAATCCGATTATTCAAAGACAGGCTCACTATAGCCTTTTACCAGCACCCTTCAATAAAAAAAAAAAAAAAAAAAAGAATTCCTAGGATCCACTCTGCACAGACAAGAACTCAGAACACTGATATAATCAGAGCTACCACAATGTAAGCTGGTTATGCTCATTATTTATCAGCCAAAGAGTTCATAAGTTTAACTTTAATATCATTCCCTCAAGCTAAATATAGAAATTAATTTTGTGTGTTCTGCTGTCTGTTTTCATAATGACTGGATGAGAAAATAAAAAAAAGGATGACTGTGGAATATTAATTGTAAAATGGGAAAAGATGTTGCTCAAAATTATTGTGGGAAGCATAAATAATATGCAGGAGAGAACGAATATGAAGTTTGACATAAATATCCCGAGCATTATTTTCCTATTGGTTTTGGAGACCTTGAAGACACATACACAGCTAAGCAAAATAAGGAGAAGAGCAGTAATTAATTCAAACAGAAGCTGTGACTGACAGTGCCAATTTCTCAGTAATGACAATCAAGTTGCTTTTTTTTTTCCCCCTCCTATTTTTAATGTGAAAAATGAAAATTCTCTTGCCTCAAAGAAAAACAAAACCCAATAACATTCCTCAGAAGTTCTGCCTTAGCAGCAAAATTTAGTACTGTTTTCAGCTTAAGAAATCTTCAACTAAATTTTCCAATGGCTTCAGAGGTTAGGCAGCTGCTAACTTTCCTAGTTGGTATATAGCTTCCCAAAATGCACCTCACAAAGTGAACTTAAAAAATTCAAAATTCATTATTTTATGCTACTGAAAGAAAAACACAACATGCTACTGGGTGTAAATACCAGTCAGATTCTGTTTTGTTTTGGTTTCATCTCCTCGGAAATAAGCAAAGAAGAATGTCTTGAGAGTTTTTTGCTTCTTAAGATGTTCAGGTTGAAGCTTTCATAACTTGCAATTGTATGTGTAATTTATTATTGAAAGAAATAATAAACAAGAGTATATTTACTGCAATAATCTAAAATAATAAAGTTACTTGAGTACTTCCTTATCACTATCATCTGCATGACTGCAACAGGGCCTGATAGAATATTTCTGCAGCATTCAGTTAAATAAAAAATTCACCACAACTGTGAATTGTAAATAGGAAGATCCCTCAGACAACACAGAATAACACCCCAAAATCACTTCCCCCCTTCATCTTATCCTTTCAAATATTTCCAGAAAAAAAAAAAAAAAAAAAAAAAAAAAAAAAAAAGAGGAGAAAGAGAAAGAATCCAAAAGCAAAGGGCCTGGGAACCGGTTTTTTAGGGTTGTTTCAATATAAACTTTTGATCAATAATATATAATACCAAGAGAAAGGTGGCTGTCTAGAGCTCTCACACATTCAGCAGAAGAGATGGCTGACAACAGCTCCAATATTATCACACATAACATCCCTAATTCATTTTCTAAATTTGAGTTAGTCTTGTTTCTACTAATCAACAAAAAAACCCCAAACAAATCAAACAAAAAACAAACAAAAAAAGCAAACACAATATCAGAACTAGTCAAATGACTGACATGGAGATAACTCACTTGGATTGAAAAAAAAATACCAAGAGGTGGTTGCACAACAGCCTTTTGAGTGAAGTGATAAATATTTCTGAAAAAAAAACCAAAAAACAACCCAACATTCCAGTGAGAATTCAAGACCTTTTAGCTCTTTGTTCCTCCATACTCCTGGAAATGGGATTAGCAATCTACATAATCCTTGTACTATTTTATAATCCAAACAATTTTTTTTTCCTTTAGGGATCAAGGTCTGACAATAGTAGAGGTGTAGAGGGGGTAGGAGAAGACTCTTCTCCTAAAGCTTCAGTTCTGCTAAGTAACAAACTCAGCAAAGTGCATATTCCAGCTGAGCCAGACTATTCATCTTGAAAGAAACTCAAGAGAATGTGGGCTTTAAGCCAGTAAAACAGTCAGTGATCTGGAATCTCACAAGGTAGAGATCCCAAACTGGTTTCACAACTGCCAGTTCACAAGCAGTAAATACTGGACTTGACTGCAACATGCAATGGAGTCAAACTTTAGTAGATTTTTCTTTGTTATCACTACTGACATTTCTTTTCCAAATAATTCCTTTCTGGATCTCAAAGAAGCCTTACTATTTATCAGAGACATCAAAAATCTGGAGATTAGATTGGAAAATGGATATCAACACTAAGTAACATATTTTGCTGCTGATACAGATGTTCATAATCAGCTTTCATGCTCTCCTTTCTTGAAAAGCAGCAGAAGGATGTCACTATCTTAAATATCAGGGAGGTAAGAGGAAGCAGGAAAATTAAATTTAGGAAACACATACTAATGCACATGGAAAAAAAAAGATAATCTCAATTGCAGCCAGATAGTGATGGGATTTACATCAGCTTTAATACTCTGGAAAGATCTTGGAATTGCTGTAGACAGTTCTTTTACAATGTCAGCTCCATGGTCAGTAACAGTCAAAAAAAATTAATGCTTACTGGAGAAAAAAAGCACAAAGCAGAACACATTGTTATTTGATGGATTAACCCCTTCAGAATTCCATGAAGTTTCTTGCAACCTATGTCAGAAATGATGCAGTTACTGTAAAGAAGGCACAAAGAAGGTTTATAAATTACAAGAGAGAGACAGACTGGGTTACTTAAAAGCAGAAAAGCAGACTAGAACTTTTCATAGTTCCTGGGGAACAAAACCTGCAAGGAAGAAGAAAGAAAATCCCCAAAAGACCCAAATGAACAGGGCCAACAATGCATAGAGACCACCATTACTTTTTCTCATACAACAAAAATTGTCATTATCTGATAAACTAAGCAAGTAGCAGGTAGAGAACAAAGGAAGAACTTTTGCCCCTGAAGTACACACTTAAATTGTGAAATTTCCTGCTCTTTGTCACAGACTGCAACACATGGAGTCAAATCCAGGTTAAATAAAGCTGTTTCTGAAAGGGGGTTATTTGAAGAAATTTGGGGGAATTTGAGCATGTGACTACCTCAGTTTGGAGGATCTTCTCATAAAGAAGCTCGTTTTAGAAGCTAGGGTAATGTTGGATGGATCACTCACTGGTCAGTTTGATTCTGGAGGTCTGAAGGCACAGTGCACTGCTTTGCTCAAACTTCACAGGTGCTGACACATCTTCAAAGTAAAATAGCCTGACAAAATCTCAAACTTGTATTTCAGTAATCATAGCATTTAATTACTGACTACACTAATTTTTTCCATGGAAAAACACTCATGTTTCACAGAACTGGAAAAGCTGTTATGTCTTATCACTTTCAGGTTTTTTGTTTGTTCATTAAAAAAAAAAAAAACAAACCCAAAAATAAAGAGAAAACACCAGAAGACATAACTGACATCCTTTTAGAACCAAAACCTAGATTTTTTTAGAGAGAACAAATTCCACAATAGCTCTGGATCTCTCTCTCAAAGAGTAAAAAACCATAAATCCCTCCTCCTAAATATCTCAGAGAGGCACAAATACCAGACTTTATATTCAAAGAGTCAACAACTTTTAAGGAAGTTTACCACAACATTATGACAGAATTTCTTTTGGACAGTATGACATACAGCAGTTTACTGCTATCTTGAGTTATGCAGTTCAGTTCTACTGCACTATTAAGTAGTATTACCTGAATAATCTGTTTAGCTTCAGAAAAAAAGGCTGAACTCCTTCTGTGCTATTTAATTTTAAAAGCACTACTCATCTGTTTAAGATCATTAAGATCCCCCTCCTTTGCTAAAAAAAAAAAAAAAAAAAAAAAAAAACTTTTTAAAAATTGTATTTAAGGCATTTATAGATAATTATGTTTCTTTCAAACTAAAGCCAGATATAGAACCTGCAATGGAAGTGAAATTCCCCATAATACCTAACTGCCTCTTCAATTACTTAACACCTGCATATGTAACATAGAAGACAGGGCATACAAAATTAGCATTTATACAGACAAATATTGGCAGAACTTAAAGAAGACAGATCACTCAATATCACAGGCTTTGCTTTACTGGGGGACAATTGGGACAAGAAGGAAACAAGACCTGGGCATTCAACTACTCTTGCCTGCTAAGAATCCGTATGTTGGATTTAATAGAAAGAAACTCCAGCTCTCAGTAGTGCAGAACCTCATAGTCCTGCACCTATCCACTGCACTCAGCCCCTCCCACATACCCCAAAGCAAATAGAATCATAGAAACATAGAATTGGCTGGGTTGGAAGGGACCTCAGAGATCATCAGAGATAGATATTTGAATTACTCAATATGCTTAAAATGAAAACAGAAAGCCCAACAAGCCACTAAAATATAACCTCCCAACCCACCACTGTTTGCTACTAAGAGTTAACACTGATGTTTTGTATTTCATTCCATTAATGCAAAAATATACATTATTGTTTAAGTGCAATTTTAATTTACAAAGGGACATGAAATTCCTTTGCATTAAAAGTTCAAGAAAGCATTGCAAGATTGATGCTTAATCCAGTACACTGTATTCAGTACTTGATGATAGCTGCTCCAGACAAGTGACAAAATTAGGTGTGAAAATTACTTTTTATTGTAAAATAGTCTTAGAATCTCTGGGTGTTTTGGAAAATGTCGCTTCTCACAGAAGACAAATCAAAGAGGCTCCGAGTGCCCATGACAAAAGGAATTGTGAAAGTATCACACATTTTGCTGTCAACTGATTTGGAAACTGTCAGAAGGCTGGTGGAAAAAGAAATGTGACTTGCTATGCTAGTTTCGTAAATTTAAGATGATTACCACTCCCAGTGAGATTTGAGATATGTTGCATTAGGACACAACAGTAAAAGACCTGAATCAACAAAACAAAGAATGACATCATTGCTGTGCCCCAGCAGTGCAAACAAACTAAGAATAATCACATTTTTAACCTGTATTTCAACTTCACGGAGAAGACACTAAACAGAAAATACAGTATTAAGTACAGTTATCAATACTGTACAAGAATATAAAAATCATTAAGCTCTTCAGTTTATATGGAAACACAGGAGGTGAGGGCATCCTGTAGATTTTGTGGGTTACACTTACAGAGACTGACTTACCTCTTGGAAAGAGATTGGAGTACAAGAGAAAAAAAAAAAACAAAAACAAAAAACCAGAGAAACTGTCCTTGTCAGAAAACTTGTCTTTTTACAGTTCCCAATGAAACATGAAGAAAGAAATGCCAACAAATTACTTAAACATGGCATTATTGTTTTCATCCTCAATCTTGAAACCTAGGGTTAAACAAAAGGTGGTAAGACTTAGATGAACATCAGTTCCCATCTCCACAGGAAAAGGAGCTCTGTTATACTGGCTAGGGAGCACATAAAGGCATCTTCAGCAAGCTAAGCAACAAAAGTTACAGTTTAAAGTGCAAATTCAAAAATCCTGCATCAGTGTATCAGGAAATCTCTCAGCATACAAAAAAGATTTAGTTATGTAAACAGGAAATGTACTGCTGTGCTTACACCCCCTTCATAAAATGAAATATTTTGGATTTCTCATTTGACCTTAGGCTCCCAAACAGCATGAAGATGCAGCAGCTCTAAGCTCACACAGCAAAAAGCCAACCATACTGACTGCATTTGTGAGAAAAATTAAGGCTATTGTCAAGCCTTATATTTGAAGTTGCTACAAAAAGTTGCTTGGAGACATATTTCTGGGGTTTTAATTTGCGTATCTCTCTATTTTCAAATTAAACCACTCATGGTAGCAGATGACAAAACTATATGTATAAATCACTCTGAAAATTTTAAGATGCTAAGAATTTTAATTTGGAGTGCTTCAGACAATCTACAACTGACCAAGTTAACAAAGCTGAACTCATAATCCTACTTGCCCAACATTAAGGATCATTCAAAAACATTAGTTTTGCTATCTTTAAATACCTGTAACAACTTGAACAGATTTATTTATTGTCTGTATATATGGAAATAAAGGCAGTATTACCATCTTGAAGTTACATTTGCCCATGTTTCATAACAGGTTTTTTCTTCTTTTAAACTGATTACTTTCCTATGTGAAGACCTTCCCTCTTTTGCTGAGGCAAGAAGGAACCAATGCTATCAACAAGTTCAGCTACAAGTGAGCAGGTGTTTCAGGACTTAACACTTCACATCTAACACATATAACTGAATGAGACTGCATTTCAGAGAAAAAAAAATAATGCAAACAATTTAAGAGTTTCCACCAACAAAGAATTCGTCACAGTCTTAATAAAATATCTTACTAACTTTATATTTGCACATTTCTAATGTTACTTTGTTCTGTACACTTCTAATGTACAGCTCCTGCCAACATTTGGATCTTCATGTGCTTTGGTCTGTTAGATAGAGAAACTTTCCATAAAGATTCTTTTCTGTGATACAAATAAATCTTTAGGTTTGTCTTTGGATTAAGCAATTGCAAAAAACATATACTTTGCAGTGTTTGTGGTATCCAAGGATCTTGAGCATTTTCATGTGCTCTTCACATGTTCTAAGTGTCTTTCTTGACCCTTCACAATTTTTCAGCATTTTCCTGAAAACAACCAACAGGACTAAACTCAGCATCATAAATGCAACAAAAACAGCCAATATCCATAAAATCCTTCGATTTATACTTGCAGAGATCATACATTTCTGGCATCTGTCAGTCCACAAGTTCATAATCAGTTTGTTAAATATACTCATCTTCCTCCTCCACCAACTGCTTTTCATACAGGGTGTTACCTGACCCATAGGCATGCCATGTGTGCTATTTCTTGACTTGTTGAAAATGTCCCTAAATAGATTATTCGAGGACAATAGTGACATTTGTTGTGATTCTAATAATTTTATGTTCAACTCTCAAAAAAGAAAACCAATTTTTCCAACACAGAAGCCTCACTACACTTTCTAAAAACAAAGAGCTGCAGCAAAACAAATGCCTCTAAAAAACAGAGCAAAGCACTGGCAGTTGTCAAGGATAAACTATGTTGAGAAGCACCTCCTTGCTACTTCGGTTGTGCTAAATTACATCAATAAACTTAAGAAGTTAAGGTAACATATCCTAATTATCTACTCTGTATAATACAGCTGTTAGTAATTCCTAGACAGAGGTCCATGACCAAAAAACATTTCTTCAGGCATTTGTGATGCTCATAAAATTGCACTATTTTCTCTTAGTTTTACTACCAGGCTTGGACAGTAAGATGCTGAAACTGGAGGGAGGTAGAGGGGAATGAAAAATTAGTACTAGTCATATTACATACATTTCAGCAAAAGTATATGCACAGTTATGCATAGTTATTCAAAACTGAATATTCCCAAAGTTTATTTTACCTCACATACTTTGTTGTGGCTTAAACCAAGTTCTGTTTAGCCAGATCTGTTACCAACAAAAGGTGGCAATTCTTTTCCTAAGGTCTGTTTTTAACTGTTGGACCTCTACCTGCTCTCCACTATCTTGGTCCTCACAGATCAGATGGAAAACCTCTCATAAAATACTGTTAAATGCCAGTCCCCAACTCCTGAAGGTGCTGACTGACAACAATTAATAACTCTTACGTGAATAAGACATAGCACAAGACAAGATTCACAAAAGCATCTCTGGGTAAATAGAGCAAACTAAAATCTGTATTACAAGATAACTATATTTTTTATTAAGGAACCATTAGATCTTTTTTCTTTGTCTATGCTAAAACAAACTCTATATAGAAGTTTATACTCTTTATAGAAGGAAGTCAGGACAGCCTACATTAGAAGGTAAAATATTTGAAAATA
Source organism: Florisuga fusca (assembly GCA_038090715.1). NCBI lineage: Eukaryota > Metazoa > Chordata > Aves > Apodiformes > Trochilidae > Florisuga > Florisuga fusca. The sequence goes on along the minus strand of JAAWXA010000007.1, from coordinate 11,596,339 downwards.
TATCAGGAATGAAGGCATGTATTTTTACACATACACCTTGGCTGTAGCTGTGGCAGTCTCCCAGTGCTCTCTCAACTTCTGCCTTTTCCAAGAATAAGGGATTTTTTACTCTCCTACAGTAAATCCCAAGTCTTAATTATTTCAAAGCTTCCCAGAAGGCAAACTCCACAGATCTCTACATTCTCTCTATGTAGGCTAACTAGTAATTTTCAAGAGGCACAAGGAAGCTTTTTTTTTTTTTTAGTATCAGTATACAACTTATTTTAATGGCAATGGTAGTACTAGACATGAAAAGGTTCAAGAAGGGAACAGTGGTTTTTCTAGATAACCTCAGGTTTAAGGAAATCTTCAAAGTAGCCAGTTCTACCTTTATGCTTCCTGCAACTTGTAAGTCACTTTTAGCCTCAGAGAGAACATGTCACCTCTCCAATATTAATGGCTTAAAATAACAGTTTATACAAATAGTACATCCCAAGAAACTGGAGTTCTTGGGTTCTCCCTCCTTCCTCTCCTGCTCATTGTTTGTAGGAAAAAAGGCTAAAGGCAAATAAGGTAGGTCAGACACGGGTGAGTAGATGCAAAGCACAGACATAAAAGTAAAACGTAAACTTTCTGACTGGCACAGCCACAATGTTCCTGAGGCCTTCATTGCACTGCTAATCTAGGAAGGCTTTCGAACACCGACACTGACTTCCACAACATTGTAAATCTGTCTGGTTCTCATTTAAATATGACCTGTACTTCTAAAACCACAGCTTTTGAGAACTGATCTGCACGCTTACACTGACATTTGGCCACCTCTTGAAATGAATCAAAACAATACAAGCAGGAAAAAAAAGTGAAAATTCAGCCTCTTAGCCCTTCTGGTGTACTTACACAATCAGCAAAGGCCTTACCTGACTCAAAAAGAAAACGTCCATACTATGAAATCCAAGCCTATATATTGCTTGTTTCACCAAGAATTCATGCTTTTTGCATAGCAGTGAGAAACAGGGAATAAGAATTATGGCTATTTTTGTATTTTGTAATTTTGTAGAAGTAAACAGTTTTTTGCAGAAAGCAGGACAAGGTCATCATAAAAATTTTCCTTAATAAAAAAAGTAAAAAGGTCAGCTGAGTGCCTATTTCATAAAAGATTTATAACAAAAGTTACAAACCTTAGCAGCTTTTAAATAATTCATTTCTCTGTTCTTTTCATATTATGAATCCACTTCCCCCCTTCAAGAACAACAAAACAATTCTTAGAGTCATCAAATGCCTGCATGGGAGCTGCTTGATGGAAGAGGAACCAAAAGGTGTCTCTATCAATGACAGAAGTACTAGAAATACTTGGAGAAGAGCTGCTTTACATGGAAAAGCTTTGGTAGCAGGTGAGGAGGGCTGCAGAGGCGCCTTACTTGAGAAGGCATCAGGAGCTGACCCCATGTGGGACACAGACAGCTACAGCTTGAAATCAGACTCATCACTGCCAAATGCTGAGCCCATTACAAAAACTGGCAGTGCCTCTATAATATATTTAAGAAAGGGTAAAAAAATCCCACTGTCTACTACCCATTCCCCATCTCACTGCTCCACTGAGAGGGAGGAGGGAGAAGAGTCAGGAGTGAAAGCTGAGCCTGGGAAAAAAGGAGGATGGAGAGAAGGTATTTTTAGTTTTGTTTTTATTCCTTATTATCCCTGTGTGTTAGTGGGCAATCAGTTGAGTTAATTTCCCCACATCTAGTTGGCTTTGCCTGCAACAGAAACTGGAGTGATTTCCCTGTCTTCATCTCAACTTCAAAGCTTTTCATTTTGTTTTCAATCCCTGTCCCGCTGAGGAGGGGCAGTGAGAGTGGCTGGATGGCCAGAAGTCACACCTCTTTAGTTCCTAAAAAGTAAGATTATTACAGAAGACAAGAGAAATATGACTTAGCTGTCACTGGAAATCTGTACGTTAACTTTGGCTGTAGTGTATAATTAAGATGTTGCTGCCATCAAACAATAATTTATTGTCCTATCCTTAGTCTTCTCCCTATCCACCAACTTCCACAATCACTTCCATTCCCAGGTCACAAGGTGCTTTGCCAGGATGAGCACTTCCACAGCTGCATAATGAACCAAACCAGGAAATGAAGACACATTAAAAACTATTCAGCAAAGACTAGCACAGCAAAGACTAGCAGCTGGTTTAGCTCCCTGACCCAGTACAGCACACAGCTGAGCAAATAGCAATGCTAATACTGCTTATGGGACACAAATGGGTGGAAGTAAGGTGTGAGAGTGGAAAAACAGGAAGGGGAAGACTATAGAGGTTTTTCTGTTTGTTTGTTTAGCAGTAGAGCTGGCTTAAAGTAATACAGTAAAATGCAGCTTCAGACTGATGCTTTCCAGCAATCTTTGTACGCCCTCTTGGAGAACTATCAGACAGCTCAACCACTCTTCACAGGAGAGGGTAGAAACAGAGGGGCTAAAACAGGAGATACTAAAATTGAAACTTACTGCACAACTCGTGTGGCATACAGTAGGCATCACCTATAACCACAGTTCTGAAGTAGCAGGGGAAAGACGTAAATCCACATCCCAATTCACCTGATACTCTGATAGCCCTCCTTCCTACATGGGGTTGTTTAGTAAGGGACTGGCCTGGAATGTGATAAGTTTCATGAATAGGTAACTTAACAAGAACCTGTCTAACAAAATAATCATGTTTATTTAGCTTAAAATTAAACAGAAGAAGAAAATAAAGAAAGGAGACTAACGAGAATTCAACCTTTCACAAACCTGAATTTAGATGCGACTTTGAACTGAGAAACTGAGAAGGTACAACATGTGTTACCTTGAATTTGCGTATTAGTTGCAAGAACAACTGCATAAACCACACTGAAAACAGGGTTAGCTGAAGAAATTATATACAAAGATGGAAGGAGAAGATCATGGACCGGGCAGGGAGGGGATATGTGGTAGAATCAATATTCCACCATACCTGCATATTGATGCGTTTAAAAAGTTAAGATAACCAGTCCTGGTACCAGAAAGGAGTGGAACTCCAACAGCCCACAAGCTGAGCCAGATTCCAGTCTGGTGCTGTGCCACTCCTGCAGGCAAAGCCTACACCCTCTCACCAGACACCAGGTACTTTCAGCCTCATTCAGGAGATTTTCACAAGCACATTATTACTTAGAAAACTATACTTCTGTCAAGTCAAAGACAAAGTAGAATTTAGAAAGTAAGGCCGAACAGCTTTTAAACTATAAAAGCCAAAAGAGAACACAGAGCAAAGAAAGCCAATGTGCAGTAAAAAAACAGAAGCATGCAGCCTAATGATTAAAGTATGAACCAAATTAAAATTAATATTAAAACTCAGTTTTCAGCAATGCTACCAGTGTGATAACAGAAGGAGAAATTCATATGAATTAGTGCATTAAAAATTCAGAATTGTCACACTGTCACACAAATAAGAAAGAGCTCCTCAAACAGAGGTTGGGACTGGTACAATGTAAAAGTAAAACACTGAAACACATGAAAAGACAAGACTTAGTACCCAAGATTTCAACACCAAGAACCAAGGAGTCTGGTCTTATAACATAATAAATATATGCTTAAATATAAGAAACAAGGAAAATTAATCAACATGAATATTCCATTAGGTCGACCTTAAGATCAAGCAATTATTTAGAACACTCAAGGAAAGAACAATTAAAAGCTTACAAATTGATAGAAAATAGGGTAAAAGGCAATGCAGATTTATCAAAAGTAAGCTGCACACAAGGATAAAGACTTGATTTGTTCTTTAAAGAAAAACAAAACCACAAAACCACAATAGATTAATCAACTTGTCACCAGTAAAGCACATGATACCAAGCTACAATTGCAGCTTAATATTTAAGGTGGAGAAGATGAGTACTTACATAGAAGCTATATTGATGAGAAGGAACTAGAAAACAGTTTTTCTGCAAATACACAAAAAGAGAAATGTCATTGTTTGATATTATTCAGGGACTGATGTTGAGACCAATCTGATTTAACATTTCCACCCTGACTCTGGGAGATCTTAGCTGCTAGCACAGAACAGGGAGGTATTACTGACACAGAACACTCTTCTATGAAAAAGAGGGAGAATAATGCTAAAGGATGGGGAGGAGGGAAAAAAAAAAAAAAAGAAAAAAAAAAAAAAAAAGAGAGACAAAATCATTTTGTGGTGTGCAGTGTCCTCACCTACAGGAAAACAAAAGAAAGATTTTGCTATAGCACAAAAGGCAAAGAATAACTAAAACAAAAGGCTTATTTGTCCCTGTAATTCTACAGAATCAAATCACATTGATTCTTCTTATCATTTAATTTTTTTTTATTTTTCATGCTTATTTGATTCAAAGGCTCTTTACAAAAAAAAAAAAAAATCCAATTGGTGATACCTACTTTCATTTAGGTAACGTGTTTCACTGAACAGAAGAGTACCTTTGCAAACAGTCAATACAATGCACATCTTACAGGCAAACTTTTTTTTTTTTTAATCAAGTTGCAAAATATGAAGTAATGCCAATAGTAAAACCAAATATATGATGTAGGCATTGCAGCACTTTGTATCTTGCTTTGAATATTAAGCTAAAATAAGATAAGATTTCTGAAGACACACTGATTTTCCATACTATTTTCCCATGCCTGAATTATGCTAAGCGAAATATCAGCACAACATGTTGTTTAAGCTTTTGGTGTCCTATGAAACATGCATTTGCATAATTCAGGATAGGGAAGTTATTTAAGTTGGTAACTTCCAACTCATCCAGAAAACCATACTGTAACACAGCCCAGAGCTCATAACATGCTGTGAAATATATTACCTTTCTAATGACAGTTAATTGCACTTCACAGGGTGCCAATGGGAAGTTAGATTACTGCCCAACAGTACTTCAGTCTCTTATTAATATGGAAGAAGGTCAAGTTGGTTATTTACTTCACTGCTACTGCTTATAAGATTGCGACTTTCTCACCTTTTATTATAACTTGAGGAATCTGTAGCACCACATAGTCAAAACAAGACCATGAATATTGATTTGATTTAATGATTGATGTTCTCACGGAATGGGATCAGCAAAGATCAGACCTGTGAACATTATTATGACTTCTGTTTCCCCTTTTATTTCTCATCTCCTGAACATTTAAAAAGTTTAGAAAAGACCTACTGAAATGACAAAAAAACCAGAGAAGCTCTTAGGAGAGAGGATGAGAACAGCTTGTTCAGTCTAGCAAAAGGATGTGATTATCTCCCATACAAATCCAAGTAAACAACAGTGCAGAAATGTTGAGAGAAAGGAATATGAACATAAACAAGTTTGAGTTTCCAGATAGAACTTATTTTTAATTAGTTACTCAACTCTGAGTAACAAGGTTCTAGAATGGCCTTCTAGAAGAAATAGTAAGGACAAAAATTGTTTTCAAAATGAAGTTTGACAAATAGGGACTACATAACCCACCACTACAAAGAGACTGGATATAATGAAAGAAATCCATGATACTTTTAAATATTCAATTTTCCTTTTGTATAACTCCGGTTTTAAAAATATAGGAAAAATAAAAAGGCAATTACATAGCACTGGTTTACATATCATTCAGTAGAAAGAAGGACCATATTGTCCTCAGTATTTTTCACAGAGGAGGAATATGAAGTTTTTATTATTACAGGAAACTGCAAGTTGCTGTAGCACTTCTGCCCATGAAAACCCAAGAGATCTATACAAGTTCAGTGACCACAGCATCATATTTTCCATTGTATTAAAGACAATATTCATGAAGCAGCTGGTCTCTTATTAAAAGAATCCATTTATCTTATTCATAGCAAATGCAGCATGCAGTAGACAACAAGCCAGCTTTCCCATTAAGAAGAAGATTACATATGACCTTTTCATAAATCAGTTTAAAAGTCTGAAAATCCTAATTTTAAATATTGCACAACATTTTCTTAAAGCAGGGACATTGTTTCATATGGCATTTGAAACTCATACCCACTCCTTTGGCAACCCAACATCATCCACTCACAAAACTTATCTGAATACCTCTTTCAATATTAAGGCACAAGAACACCCATGTTGAGTCACACAATAACTTATGAACACAGCAGTCATTACTGACAGTATGGGAATTCACCTGCAGGGATTACTGGTTGAAAATCAAACACTTGATGGATAGAAAATATGTCTACTACCTATTAATATTTATGTTCTCCATCCATATTTGGCTTAAGATCATATGATAAAGACTGTAGCTGCTTTAAACAGTAGACCAAGCAATTAAGCTCCTTCTCTGGAACAGAACCAGTTTATCATTGGTATTGTCACATAAAAGGCTGAACACTGTTGGAACTGTTTTTGAAAATTATTATCCATAGATAACTCAGACATCAGCAGAAGTTAAGCAACATAGTACAACATAGTCTAACAGGAGTAACAGAAAAGCAAGGGAGAAGGTGACCTCAAAATATTAATGCCAGTTACTAGAGTTTCAACTTCCTTTTAGTGGGATTTTTTTTTTTTTTTCCAATTGGTAGGGGAATTGTGTATTTAGAAACTAAGCGATGTAAACTGTTGTAATCCCCTGCCTCTCACCCAACCCTAACATAAAAAGCAAGTTATGTATTTTTGCATTATATGACTAAAACAATTAAAAGCCATGCATTCAAAGGCAATGTGAGTTATTTCTGAAATTTTCACTAGGAAGCTGTACTTCAACAATCCATGTTTGCCACCACAGCACCACATAAGAAATATAAAGAATACGGGGTTTTTATTTGGAGTCTGAATTAGTAAAAGAGAATGATAGCTACCAAACTCCAGTGGTTATTATCCAATGAACTCAGTCCTGCTACACTTAAAATCTGGAAAAGAAATTGTAAAGATACAATCTCATGAAAATATGTGAGCCTGAGATACCTGGGAAAATGCGTATTTGTGGAAAGATACAAAGGGGGGGAATTATATGAAAAATAATTCCCAAGAGAGATAACAAGATCATAGCTTTTTATGTGGTAACTTTGTCCTTTTTTTTTTTCTCCTTATTTTTTATTCAAACAGCTAACCTCCCAAATTTCCATATATAGCCAGGTTCATCACTGTATTTTTATAATTAGGCTTATGAGAGAAGAAAATCATCCGTGAAAACTGTATATCAAATCAGCCTCAAGACAGTCTTTTCTGTGGGAAATTTCTGTAAAAACCTCATAAAAAATAACCGCTCACATACCCATGCAGAAGATGGTATTTCCATCTTATGTCTGTTTCTCCATGTGTTAAATAGCAAAATAAAACTGTTAGTGATTGCTACTGAATTACTAATTCCTAGTTATCCATTAAATCTTACTTATATTAAGCCATAGCTCTGCATTAGTTTGCATAATATTAAGACACTTTAAAAGGAATAGCATCACTAAAAACATCTGCAAATCCACTGAACTTTCAACTATTTAAAGCAAAACTTGTTGCTTAAATAGGACTTAAGATGGAGAGAGAAGGTCTCAAAAAAATCAGTAGGAAAAACTGAGGGCTTCTGCACAGCAATAAGCCATGAGATCATCTGTAGAAGATGAATGTTCTTTTTTTGGATTGTTTAATGCAATATGCATTAACTTTGACAAAACAGGAGACCTATTATGAAAATTAAACCATAAAAGTATTTCTAAAATGAAACTTCTTATATAAACTGGAGTGCAATGCCCTAGACTAGGATGCTGTTTCACAAGGCAACTATAAAGAAATTAGAAAGTACACTTCTTGTAAAAAGTACAGGGAAAATAGACGATTTTTAACTGAAAACAAGCTGGAATCAATAAGAAGGAAAATATTCAACTCTGCTTCAGGAGTCCAGCTACAGCTGGACCTCCTCCATGAAGCATTTAATCATAAGCACTTTAAATATGCATCTGAAAGGTCTATTAAATTAGATGCCTGAAAAGAATATGAAATCATCATTTAATGAATAATCAGGAAGATTAGTTGTACTAGGAGAAAGAGATTGATTATTTTTTTATTCATAAGTTAACAAACAAGAAACCCTCCCCCAGGTGCAAAGAAAACTAGATGATCCTACTTAATTGTGTTAAATGTCTGTTGAAAGATAACTTTTTAATGTAACAGGAAAATCCATTATAATGGATGATGAAGCCTAATGAAGCCTAATGAAGCCTTTCAAGAGAGAGCAATGTAGTTAGTACCTCAGTTGAACAGAACACGTCTCACTGCAAATACTAACTGCAGGACAAGACTGAGAGGCACAAAGACCACACAAATGTAATGCTAACACCTAACTACACTGGACCATATAATCCGTGCTCTTCCAGGTACTCAAAGAGTCTCATGTATTTAAAAAGATAAGGAAACAGTGAAAAAAAAAACAGTAGGAAAATGCTGTTGAGGATTTAGTATCAACCCTAGCTTTATCAGCTCTCACTGCATCCACAACAGTCAACTGCCGCCTCATGGAGCACAGCATCAAAGCTCTACATACTACTTTGGAAAGCAGCATTCTTCAGCATGAATATAGCAAAACCACATTAAACTAAATTCTGACCTTATCTTGGGACCACTCCAAGAATTAAAATGTGAAACTTTTGCATACTACATTACGTGTATTTGTTCTACCTTCCATTTGTATAGAATCTTTTGTCAGATGTTTATAAACACTGCATTTTTACTGGACTGTTCACAAATTATACGTTGTAACTTTTGTAAAACAGAAGTTTAATTCCATCTGAAAAACCATGCACACACTGTAGTATCATATAATTTAGGCAACTTGAAAAGATCACACTATTTGATAACTGTTTTAAGTCAGCCTCACGGTCTCTTCACTAAACATGGCCAGAAAGTACATGTTCCAAAATACATTTCCACTGAAGCTCTGCATCACAGTCTAGATTTTTCCCCTAACAGAAGTGATTCTTCAAAAGATATGTAAATGAAAAATCCTAGATCACTTAAAGAGATAAAACCTGGTAAACAGTGCTTGTTGTTCTCCAGGGCTTACGGGTTATTAAATATTCAAAGACTGGATCATAAGAGTTCATCACTGAAATCAACAACTTACTAACTGATGAGATTTTTAAGGAAAAAAAAAAAAAAAAAAAAGATGCCTTGCACAAGCATTTTACACACCACAGATTTCAAAGCTGAGTAGGAGTAGCTAGCATGATCTGAGTCAAAACCTCTCCACTCTAGGAAACCTAGCATAGTGCTACTTGCCATATCAGGTACACTTTGCAGCATCTACACCAGTCTGTACAATAAACCCAGGGTTTCTATTTTGTTGAGAAAAAACCAGACATTTCCCCAGTTGAACTAACACAGGGAATGAGGAAGTATTTGGTGGAAGGCATGGTCATGAAACTAAGGGTTTTGAAATAAACAAATATTTCTTACTACACCAGGGCAGATCTTTCCCAAGGCTACTGGACACTATAGAGCAACACATTTAAAAGCTGCACATGGAATACAATAAACATTGTGTCAAACACAATTACATTTGAATTAAAAAGTTCTACAAATCAGGAGAACTTACATCTCAAGTAGTCATCACTTGAGAGAGAAATTTTGCTTCTTCCTGAAGAGGGAGAGAATTGCTAACTATGTAGATACAGGGTCTAGATCTAACAAGGACTCAGTGGGATTTCTGACTTCAGAATCAAGGCTTACATTGCTTCTCAAGAACAATATACCTTCTACAGCAGTCTATCTTAGAAAGCTTAGGAAGAAAGTTGCATTTGTTCATATTTGATCTGGAACATAAAGCAGTCAATTTCCAGAGCAAGCCCAGGTCAAAGAAAATATCCTATGGTACTTGGTATCCTAATATGGTCCTAACCTGCCTTTACTATTTGCATACACCATCTTATAGGACCACATTTGTAATAGTAAGGTTTTATTAAATTTAAACTACGTAAAACAAACTCAAATTTCCTGTTTTACAAAGCAAACAAACAAACAAACAAAATTTAGACATATACATATATACACAAACATTTCCTGTGTAGTCTATTATCTCCCATTTGGTGGGCAGAGATACAAGAATATATGTACAAAGTCACATTTTTGTATGCATAAAGTCAGATAAGATTCTAGATTTGTATCAGACACAGAGATGTGCCTGGAAATACATGCATGTATAAAAAAAAAATCTCAAAAAGACAGTAGCTGCTTTATGTCAATGCAATGTTGTAAAATAAACTCTATACAGTCAATGCATGAACAAGCACAATTAACATTCAATCATACTGTAAGCCAAACAAAATCTTCACATTTTGACTAGGTTAAACTTTAATTTTAGACTCCAGGTTACCAATAATTAGGTTTCTTATGAGCTACGGACCTCAGTTACACACCTGTTCCCTGTCCACATAAAAGTAATACTGACACCCTTCACCCTAAAAAAAGTGGCATGTGTCAAGGTGACATATTTTTAGGGATTAAAGTGATTCTTTCCCTTGAACTACTCACTTGAAGCACTAGAAGCTGGAAGTGACCTCTCTGCTCTGCCTAAAGTAGAGAGATCCAAAGTGACTTAACGACAAGAAGTAGGTAGCAAAGAGAGCAGAGGAGGTCAAGCTGAGTTAAGTTTTCACTTTTTCTTCAAAGCCCAAGGGCCGTTTTCACACCCCGAGAAGCTGACAGTCCTCAACCCACGGAGCTTTAAAAGCATAAAACTGTTCATTCTTATCTCTGCTTTCACAGCCTTCCAAAATACATGAAAGTTAATCTACAACATGAAGACCGAGGAAAGGCAGAGGTGGTTGCAGGGGGAAAATAAAACTTTCTTCATACAAACTCACTGTCTTCCTTTTGCCCACCCATTTATTACCGACACCTCCATTATCTAAAGATGCCTAATTAGTAGCCAACGTCCCAGAAACTGACCACTGGCAACACTACGCGCCCGGTCCGTACGGCGACTTTACACCAGGACTTCCAGCCCCCGAGCCCCAAGCCGGGCTCCTCCCCCATCCCCAGGCGGCGGGACCCCGGGCCCGGCCCGTTCCCCCGGCCCGNCGCTTCCGGCAGCGCTCCCTCTTCCTCCCTCCCCGGACCTAACTTAGTCTGAACCTCCCCCGGCCCGGCCGAGGAAGCCCTCCTCCCGGCGCGGCATGCTCACACGCCGGGGATGCGGCCCCGGTAGTGCCCGCCCCTCACTCGCCACCGCCCCCTCCGCGCTCTGCCCTCCATAGCGGCGTGGAGCGGCCGCTGCGGCCCCGTCGTGGCTCGGTGCCGGGTGGGACAGAGACGGGCGGACGGTAGGGGCACCTCCTCCTTTACCAGGGGCATTGGGAGGCCCAGAGGAAGGCAGGGAAGGAAGATCCACCCCAGGGGCAGAGAGGCTTGAGAGTATTTAAAGCCGTGCACTTGGAGGGGATCAGTTTATGCCAGCAGGTAGGGCTGGAGGCAGGGGACCACCTCTGCTGGGGGAAGGCAGCTGCCAGCCAGGCATCCCCTGCCACAGCTGGAGGAGCAGCTGGGACTCGGTGCTGAGGCAGCCAGCCCGAGCACGCCTTCTCTGGCAGGGGTTCTTCATGACACCCCAGCACAACCCTGGTGGCCCTGCCTGCTGTGCGTGTGAGGGCCTGTGGCATGGCACTGCTCCAAGGAAGGTGGATGATGAGAGGAGAGAGCATTGAAGCATAAAGGAGGTGGAGATCAAGGAAATAGAAAAGGAATGTATGTGTTCTTTCATAGCACTTGGTTGCTGAGCAAAACCCATTCTTAAGAAGAGCATCAAGAAACAGCATGCTTGGTTACTACAGCAAAGTTGTATTTTTCAAAGGACCAAGTGATCTTATCTCAGTAAACACAAGCATTTTTATTTTTTTTTTTTTTTATGTTTATCTGGAGCGGTTTTTCCAGACATACCATGTCAGTATGCAAGTATGTATACAAATGTAGGTGCTGGCTTTAAGGAGAGTTGTCTGTAAACACACCTTCAAATTGGCAATTACTCCATTGGAAACAACCATCAAGACTGGCCATCAGAATAGTTGTACTTCAGGACAGCTTGCCAAAAATAGCTTTCAAGAAGACAGCATACTTCAGTGTTAGCTGTGCACATGCTTCTGCTACCAAATTACCCACGGTCTCCATATTTATAGTTTAACACAGACATGGGGGAAGTCTCAAAGATGTTCCATGTTGTAGTTTCATGATTCAGTTTGTGCTCTTAGCACTTTTTAACCATTCATCAAAACCTGCTTCTTCACAATACATTTTCGTGGATCAGATTCAGAAAAGAGGCTGCAATTTCTAACTGTATGGCCTTCAGAACTTTTAAGGTGGAAAAAAAAAATTACATTGTTTTTACAAGGCTGAGACTTCCTGCCCATAGAACAACCTCTGAGCTAGCTGTGAATGTTGATATTAATAGACCCATTGCAGATTCTTGTAATTTACAGTGATCACAAAACTCAGCTCATCAACATGTTTCTTGAGACAAATTCTTTTTCTAATAATAGGAGGAATAAGACTTGTAATGACTCTTGGATTAGCAAGTTTAGCTCCTTGCTTTTTCAAGCAATAGAATGTATTCTCATTTGTAAACTAATGTCATTTAAAATGAGGTTGATCTGCTGATAGGATATTCTAAATATATTTTTTCCAATTATTAGAACTCAAATTTTCAGCATACAGAGTCATTTTTAGGTATCCTTTTTCTTCCTTCATCTGTAACTTTGATTTCTACTATGTTTGATCTTTGATGTAGATTTAGAAGCCTTCCACTTGAGAGATAAATAAATAAATAAATAAATAAATAAAAGCTTTCTGTCATAAAATAAAATATGAATGTCCATTCTCACAGTTCTTGTCCAGATCTCTTTGATTTTGTCTCAGTTGATCATGGTTTACTGAATTTAGATACAAGACCTTGTTCAGCCACATCAATGACTATGCTGCAGCACTAGAAGTACCTCTGATGAAGATTGTGTTTGTCTGTTTCATGGTCAAAGTATTTCTGTGGCTTTGTTCCGTCTTTCTTTTCCTCTGTTTTCAAGAAGCAAATTCCAAAATTAGAGCAGAAATATCTGCTAGTATCCAAAAACACATACTTAATATTTTAGTTCAAAGTAATTATTCTGTTAATCAAGATGACTCCTTTCTTACTATATCATCTTCCTGTCTTTGAAATTTCGGTAGCCACATTGCTGCTTTTGGTACCAGGATCATGAATGGAAATATTAATGTGACCAATATGAAAAGTGTATTTATTACATTTAATAACATTTACTAAGAACTTCCCTCCAGCCTCTCGCCAAGTAATTTACCACTATACATACTATTCAGTATTTTTCTTAGCTGAACTGACAATTTCACAACATACATGTATCATGTCATGTGAAAATCCCACTAGTTTACATGTATTGCTGTTCCTTTGCCTGAGAAAAAATTTTTATTATTAGGGAAGATGCATCTGTTAAGAATGATCTTTGTTTCATAAAGCATTATGTGTGTAAATGTAAACACAGCTCTACTTTTGTCTTCCATTGGCAGTGAAAAGGTTTATAGCTAACCTATGAGCTTAATGTGCATTTATAGCTGCATCTGGAGGAGGATCTGGTACATGAGTGATTTGGCACACTGACAGGTTAACAAACAAAAAGTCTTGATGAAAAAGTCTCAGTGTGTTAGGTGGAACTGTGTTATTTGTTGCTTACTAAAGAAAACAAGTTTTCTGAAGATTAATGGGAAGTGTAAAAGGTCCAAGCTTTATAGTGAGTGGCAAATAACTATATTTGTCTATTTATTTATTGGTTTGTTTGGTTTTTTATTAATTTATTTATTCCCTCCTGAGAAGATTCTAGGCACAGGGCCCTAGTAGAAGCACTAGATTTCAGGACTGGAGATGAGACAAAGTGGGGAGAAGCCTACAAGTACTGAAAAACTTTTTTGGCAGCTAACAGTATGCTAGAACAGGCTGGACTATAAAAATGAGAACTCCTTTACACACCTAAGCGGAGAGAAGCACCAGCCCTGTAAGTAAAATGCTCTAGTTAGTAACATAACCTAATGTTATCACTAGCTGTAAAGAGATAAATGAAAAGTGAGACTTTTTTTTTGTGAACCCTGGGGAGCTTCATCCTGTTTCACCCCCTTGTATGTTTGTTATTCTGAGCTTGTCCTAAAATCTTAGATGTTAATGAGGTCAGATCAATTACTGTAGATTTCTCCTTCATGTTAAATGTAAACACAGCTATAATTTCTAATCAATGGCCCTGCTCTGACTCTAGAGGGTGCCTGGGGCTTCTTCTTATCAAGTCCCTAGTAGCTGGGTTGCCTGGGAAGAAGAAAGGAGAGGTGTGTACAGGTACTGCTTACTGCCAGTGTCCATCCCCTGCTCAGACAGTGAGGGAATGGCCATGTTTGCAGTCCTTAACCTTACAGCTCTGCCTTGCTCTGTTAGACACTGTTAATTTAGCAGTTAATGCAGACATGGACCATGAGTGTGTCTTATCTAGAGGGGAATATTTTAGAATAGAGACTCTGCCAACTTAATTTTTATTTTTTCTGCCTTTTTTATTTTCTTACACAATTATGGGAAAAATTATTTCTAGATCTGTGTGACACTGCTTCTTCTTAAAAAACTCCTTATTTCCCTTGAGAGAGTGTGGGATTCTAGGCAAAAGAATGCAAGGAGACTGATGCTTGTAAATCCACTTGAACTGCTCAAGGGTACAAGATTAGCTTAGTACCTATATAGCACAGAAAATATTAATAGCATAGAAAACCCTACTCAAGCAATTCTTTACAAAGTATTTGAATTTGGTTCAGCTTCTCTAAATATCTCATTTTATTAAAGTTTTCCATTAGTTTCTTCACAGGAATTGTCAAGTGACTTGCTAGGATAAATAGTATTGAAATTTTTTTTGTTTCTCTTTATTAAATTAAGATTCTACTTGCAAAGTTGGTATTGGCTAGGAGTGATAAATTTAAAAAAATAATAAAAAAAGAAAAAAAATTAACCAAGGAAGTAAATATACATTTCAGAATTCCTTGTACCTGTAAACTGAAAGTTATACTACTCCCTCTGGAATAGAATCTCCCTGTTAACTGATTGTTGTATGATACAGCTGCCAATGTTTATATTTTTGTTTTGGTTTTCTTTGTTTGTTTTAATGCAAATTGACATTGTCAGAGGAGGAGGGTTGCTAGCCAGAATCACAATTTAGAAGCCAAACCATGTAATTTAGAATGTACAGATCATATTATCCTGAGATTACTGATCTCTGTGCTCAAAGGCCTACTCACATGTGCCTTCCTGTCAGTGGTTCAGATTGTAATCAATAATTACAGATCAATAATATTTCTTGAAAAAAATGTAGGCTTTTTAATACCTGAGCGAGCTTCAAGCTTTTTGGAGAAGCTTCAAACAGAGAAGTTCAAAGCTGAAATTAAAAATCATGTTTAGTAACTCTTACTCTGTGTGTGCTTAAGCCTTCTGGGCACTTCTCTGCTGAATCTGAATATTCCCTAACTGGCTGTGCTTCTCCCTTCTGATATGCTTAAAATAGCATTTACCTGAAGAAGGAGTTGCCTAAAACCACATGAGTTACAGACGCCTAGACAAGCAAATCTCACATCCCAGATGGGATTGATACAGTAGAAGTAGGTGAAAGCTACTCAGCATTCTGCATGAAGCAGTAAATGTGGCAGCTTAAAAGTCACAGCAAGGTAATGAGAATTGCCAGTCTCATTTAAATATCTTAGTATCTAAAGCATTTGCCTAGAAAGTGGGAAAGCTAGATATTAGGTTCCTGCAGTCTTGATTCACAGTGTCTTCTCTAGAAGGGTGAAACTTCCAACACCTTGACTTGCATTTCTTCTTCAAAAGTTTTTTGATCACTCTCCATGTCTGTACACTATAGAGAAGTACCCACATGATTTCACTCTGGAAACAAAGCATTTAAAAGGTAGTAGGTGTAGTATCTTAACTGAAATGTGATTCATGTGTTCTTTGCTGGGATTCTGTTGTAGCCTCTTGTCTGTATTATGCTGTAAGTAACTTGGATAGTATACTCACTGTAGTTTATTGGATATAAGTGACTAGAAAATGAGAATAAAAATTATGAAGGTGAAAAGCAAGAAAGAAAAAGCTTTAACAGCAGTATCCAAAATTATTCTTTCACATCTAGAATCTGGTTTCACAAGTGGATTACTTCCTTAGTAGCCTTGTCACTGGTATCACTTTGATCATGAAAGAAGAAACAGGCTATAGGCAGATGTAAACAAATCTTGGTCCTGTCCTTAGTCAACTGGCTGCAACTTTGTACCAGATAAGAACTTGGTGATTATATGCTGCTAGATGAGCTAAAAGGTATCGTATATTCATCGTATATTCACCTCAGGCCTGTGCTAACACCTTTCCATAATGTTTGGGTCAAAGTAGATTTCAGTGGTTACTTCTGACTTTACAAACATTGTGAGACAGGACTAAGAGAAGATTCCTGAATGAAGCTCAGCCAGTTTAGATCATGGAGAGAGGATGCTGCAGAAGGCATAGCATAGAGAAAAAATGGATCAACATCTCTACTGTCTTCTTTATCTTATGAATCTCCACTATATGGAAACTAGATAGCTAGCACTTGCAGCCATATTGTGTAGTGGTGACAGACATCAGGAGATGGTAACTTGTAGACCATCATACATTTAGTCTTTGCTAAGCTTATTGGTTTTCAGGAGCACAACCAGATATACAAATAGATGGCTGTGAGATGGCATTATTTTCTTCAGCTAGTAATTTCATTATGTGGTTTGCAGGTATGTAGGATCTTTAAAGGAAAGCTCTCTATCAATTTCTGAATAATCTTCATACCTCACTATTTGTAAATGTGAAGTAGTGATTGTAAGATGCAACCTCTGTAACTCAGTGGAAAAAGAGAGTAGTTTATCCTTGCTAAATTTGTCAGTAAGATATGGCTCAAAAGTCAGCAGAGCAAAGAGCTCCAGGATGTATCACGTAAATTGCCATTCACTGGAAGATTTGCATTGTTATCATCCAGTACTCTCTAGCACCTAACTTACATTTAGATTGGCTTAGCAGATAACTGGGGGTAAGAAGATAAGTCTTTATAATACTGTGTCAAGTAGTGTTTCCTAAGAGTGCTGAGATCTTCTGGGTCTGCTCTAGCAGAGCAAGTGTGAGGAACAAACTGACTCCAGTGGCAGCTCTTGATGGTGGGCACATGTACCAAGCAGGATAGGCTCCTTGCTCCTGCTTCCCTGTGTGGGCAGAATGCTGCTGAAATACCCATCCAAAGGGCAGGTCCTACAAGCCTCTTGGCAGTCATAAAGTGAAGAAAGCAATTTGCCAAGTAAAAGGCTGGATTCAATTCTGAAAGATAAATTTGGACAGAGCCAAGTTAAACACTGTGATAGAAGTACTGAATGACGTGTGAACTACCAGTTTATGAGAAGTGATCTCTCTTCTGAAAACTAACTTAAATTGCAGAAGAGTTTACTTAGAAAGTAATGTAATTCAAGATTGAGGAAATACCTGAAAAATTCAAATTTTAAGTAAATCTTTTAATTATTTTTTCATTGATCTAAGTGTTTACAGAGGTAGACAAACTAGAAACTGAATCAATAACTAGTTTACTTGAATGCCTTTGTAACTTTCAATGTTACCTAAAGTTCTGCTTTTGTGCACGTGTGGAGGTGCCTAGGTCTTGTTAGGGCTAATTAGTTTTCTGTTTTCTGTGAAACAGGTATTATTTATGACATACAGGGGCAGAATAATTTTTTTACCTAGACCCATTCTTCTCTAAAAGCTGGTTAAAAAATTTATGTGAAAGCCACTGAATAAAAGTCACAGGCAAGGACTCTTAAGTATCTAGGGTCAGGTTCAGAACAAAGTACATGTAGTGAAATATATATATCTTTTTACAAGAGAGGAAGCTGAGATGGAATAATGGGCCAGAAGCAAGTTACTTCCATAAGTTTTTTTACACATAGAGGTTTACTAAAGTACCTATCATAGAATAGCAGTGTCCCCTTGAGGATTTACAGCAGAATCATTGTACTAGAATAAATTAAGGATAACTATTTCAGTAAATCTCAGAATGCATAAAAGATACATAATGTAGCATTAAACTCCTCAAGAATATTTTACCAAAACATATTTTTATTGTTTCTTTATATGCAGTTCTGGGTTTAGGATTTTTTTCCATTTACTGTATAATTGATAACTACTTTGGTGTGGGTTTTTCCCTTCTTCCTCTGAAATATATAGGTTACATTATAATTTCCAAGGTATTGAAGAGCTTACTGCCACTAAATGTGAAAGTGCTTCTTGCTATAGTATAGAACCAAATAAAATAGTAAGTGAAGTCTGCTTTTCATGGCTCCATCTATGAATGCACAATAGATCTTCATGTGAACAAGGGAAATGTGCACTTTCTTTGAACTCTGTCCTTTTCTCATCGGTGTTTCATTTTTTGTTGAATTCATAATGTTTTTATTACATTAAGGCAACAACAGGGTAGCCCTCCTGTGGAATAGCTATGTTGCCTTGTACTATAATCTCCAGGCTGACTTGTTTTGCTTGAGTTGAAGCTCTGTTGGTTTTGCATTTCTTTTGAAAAAAACTATACATTTTTTCTTAGTAGCAGTTTCATGAAGTGTATTACCAGAAATGTGTTGGTGTTCTTATCAAATATATTGCAAACATATTTAAAAATAACCAAGTCACACATCTGAAAAGAAATTAAATTAGGCTGTTATAGCTAACCTGGATAATTTTTCGTGTTACTGATAAAGACTGAGAATGGAAAATAATGTGGAAGCTGTGCTGCAAGTTGTTGGTCATCTTTTCAAAGGTTAAGCCTAGTTAGGCTTAACTGAAAGCCTTCCGAAATCAAGGGACGTTCTGTGGGCTTTAAGTCTAATAATTTTAAAAACATTTGTTACTTTCATCATGTCAGTCTAATCCCAGATACTTGTTGAGCAACCTGTCTCTGGCCAAAGATGACTTAGTTTAGTATTTTGAGCTAAAGTGACTGTGTTACTGGAATAGAAATCGTATTTTCCCCACATATTAAGATTTGTTTAAAACTTTTATTTCATTTAAGATTCTGTTCAGAATCTTTTATCCTAATACTTGCTGTGGTTGTTGCCACTTCAAAGAGAAGCCTCATTCAGTATGCTTGAAGAAAAATTCTATTCAGTTTTTATCGCTCAGTTTCTGCATCTCAATGTGATGCAAAGGAGTGGGAATTCTGATTTAGAAGAAATCCTGTTGAGCTCTAAGTTGTGTTCATGACTCATGAAGAGAGTGGTAGGATTTTATGCAGCCAAGGAGTTTCACAATAACAAATTATATCTGTCCTTTCAAGAAAACATGTTGAAGCATTACCACTGTCAATGTATTTAAAAGGTTGGGAAATAATAAAGCTACAATCACACATGTAACTAAACTTTTCCCTATTGTGTATGTATCTAGGAATAAAAATTTTATTAATTTTAATAATTTAATTTTTTATTCTGTACTGTTACAAGCGTGTAGTGTAATTACCCATGTGTCTTCACCTTAACACAAATATTTTTAAGGGCTCTTTTATCCTAGGCTCAAATCTGGAAATCTCTTAGAAAGTACTGCATTATAAGTTCAAATGTCTTTTATAAGGATTGTACATCTTTAGAGACTCTATTTTGAAAACTAGACTGCTGTGCTTTGATAACATCTGTCATGCAGGATGTTAGAAAAAAGCAGAGTGACTCTAGCAGGCAGTCAGCCTTCAGAGTCACAGCTTTGCCTTATTAGTGCTGGGAGAAAGTGAGGTACCATTCCAGAAGAGAGATGAGGCAAGTGACTTGACTGACTTGTTCATGGTCTTACTGGAAACTTGAGACAAAGAATGGAGCTAACCCACAACTTTTGAGTTCAGGTGTAGAGCTACAGATTCTCGGGCATGAGTTTCTCTTTTTCTCATAAGCAGTTCAGTAAAGTTCATGATTATGAGAACGTGATTTTATGGGATAAATTGTACAGTTCTCACCCATCTGCCTAAATAAATGCATATAATTCTCTTTTAATGGAGAACAGGTTCTGTTCCATGAAAAACATGACTTTATAAAGCAAACAAAAAGAACCATTAAAAAAATCATACAGTTTTGTGTTAACAGGAGCATGAAAAAACAGATAGAGGTCTGAGTGAAACCGCAATGCTCATGCTAAAACTACATCCTCCCAGCAGTAGCAGAATCTTCCAACTGCATAATTTAGTTCTCAAAAGAAAGAGTGGCCTTACGGTTTTAGATTGCTGTGGCAGAGACATGCTCTAGTGAGCATGGTGGTTTGCTCTTGGTTGATGTTTGGACTTGGTGCTCTTAGAGGACTTTTTAAACAATGACAATCCTGTGATTCTGTGACAGAGTTGTGACAGAGTCCTAACAGAACCGGAGATGGAAACAGTATTTCTCATCCAACAGGTTGCCGACTTCTGCCAACAGGTTTTCTTCTTTGCTAAGTCCAAAGAGAAGATTTATCTGTGGGTTTTAACAGTAAGTAGATGTCCTGGACTTGGTCTCTGGTCCAGTGTGATGTGGAACATAAAGTGTTGATTGGGAACTTTGTCAGTGGAAGTAGGTTATGTCATCTACCAATTTAACAGGAAATTCATTGAAGTTAAGTAACTTCACCTTGGAAATTTTTCCTCCTCTCCCACAAACAGATTTTTTGTCTATATTTAGACGTCTTTGCCTGAGGTGTGATCTCTTATCATGTCATAGGCTTTGTGAGGATTCACTGTCTGGATTGCAGGCCTCAAATGTGGGGGAGCGAAATGCTGAGTCAGCAGTATCTTCACATACCTGCAGAGCTCTTGCTTTCTAGCCATTATTTTTCTCATCTCACCACATTCTTTGTATATTACCACCCCCTTATTATTAATCTGATTTCATAACTGTTTCTTTTGCCATGTAGATTTGTGCCTTACCAGTGGTTTAATTCACATCTAAAATTTTTATCATGATGGCATCTGCTTTTACTTTAGATCTTCCTCTCTCCTCAGGCAAACTAAACAACATAGACTCCTGTTTCTGTATCTGTTTATGTCATGTGCTTATCTCTTTATTCTCACTTCTCCATTTTAACATTATCTATAAACTGTTTCAGTCAAGGATTGTCTCCTCACGAATGTGCATGGGATGCTTATTACAAGAGAATGGCTGTGAGCTTTACAATAATAGAAACAAATAACCCTGAATCTAACTTCACTGCTCTATCATATATTTACAAAACAGCTCATTCTCCTGGAACTAGTTGCATCATGCTGGTATTCATCCCATGAAGGATAAATTTTGTGCTGATGGAAAATGCAACTAGCATTTAAAATTCAAGAATACTTACTTATGTTCTGGTTAGCATTTTCTACAGTGAAGCTGTAGATTAGATGGGTACAAATGAGCTTTCTACCCCTTTTCTAAAGCTTATACACTGAAGAAAAACTTTCAGTTGTGCTGGGGGATGAAGTTTTCTGACTACTTTTCAGAATGCTTCATGCATCATGTGTTAAATAAACAACAACAACAACAAAAATACTGCAGTGACCCTGAAAGCAATGTATGGAACACAATGGAGAGCAGGTCAAACTCAACTCCCCTTGTGCAGGATGTCTGCAGCAGTCTGTGTATGTTCAATGGGGTCATAATGGAGCTTCAGGAAGGTGGAGAAGTTGCTGTTATGGAGAGAGGGGGTTAAAAATTTGAATCTCTTTTAGTGGAGGAGGACTTGGAAGTCTGTATACTCGTACCATCAGTATACAATAATATTTCCTAAAAAATAGCAAAATAAATAAATAAATAATAAACTAGACTTTCCTTATTTTCCTTTATGACAAGACTAGTTTTATCGTTTTGGTACAGAATCTTATTTTGTCTGTATCTTTTACAGATGTCTACAGGGCAATACACAAGTGTAAGTAGTATGTCATCTAAGCTGAGCTGCAGCAAGGGCCATCTAGCTCTTCCTTGCCCATGGCTGCATGATTTTGTCCTTCCTTTTGCCCCTACCTTAAGACACAGTCTTAAGTTGTGCCAGGGGAGATTTAGGTTAGATATTAGAAAGAATTTCTTTACAGAGAGGGTGATCAGGCATTGGAATGGGCTGCCCAGGGAAGTAGTGGACTCTCCGTCAGACTGGATGTGGCACTCAGTGCCATGGGCTGGTAACCGCAGCAGTAGTGGATCAAGGGTTGGACTTGATGATCTCTGAGGTCCCTTCCAACCCAGCCAATTCTATGATTCTATGATTCTATACCTTCCTCTGATCCCAGGAAATAAGGGAAGATACTAGCACAGAAGTAACTCTACAAAAATATCATCAGTGCCTGGAAGAGGGGGTAAATTTCAACTAGAAAAACTCTCATCAATGCTACAGGCTTGGGGAGGAGTGGTTGGAAAGTTGCGCAGAGGAAAAAAACCTGAGGGTGTTGGTCAAGACCCTGATGAATATGAGCCAGCAGTGTGACCAGGTGGCCAAAAAGTCCAATGGCATCCTGGCTTGTATCAGGAATGGTGTGGCCAGCAAGAGAAGGGAAGTGATTATGCCCCCTGTACTCAGCACTGGTGAGGCTTCACCTGGAGTACTGTGTCCAGTTCTGGGCCCCTCACTACAAAAAGGACATTGAGGTGCCGCAGTGAGTTCAGAAAAGGGCAGCCAAGCTGGTGAGCTCTCCTATGAGGAGAGGCTGAGAGAAATAGAATTGTTTAATTTAGAGAAGAGGAGGCTGGCGGGAGATGTTATTGCTCTCTACAGCTATCTGAAAGGAGGTTGTAGGGAAGTGAGTGTTTGCCTCTTCTCCCAAATGAATAATGATAGGACTAGAGGAAATGGCCTGGAGTTGCACCAGGGGAGTATTAGACTTCATAATAGGAAGAATTTCTTTACTCAGAGAGGAGTCAGATCTTGGAACAGGCTGCCCAGGGAGTCATCATCCCTGGAGGTATTTAAAAACTGTGTAGATGAGGCATTTTAGGACATGCTCTAGTGGGCATGTTGAGATATTTGGGGTTTTTTGTTGGTTGTTTATTTATATTTTTACTGGGGGCGGACAGTGTTGATGGTCCAATGTGGTGATCTTAGAGGTCTTTTCTAGATATGACAATTCTATGAAGTTAAAGTTGGACTACTCTAATGAAGTAGTTTGACTGAACAACCAATCTGTGTTGTTAAAAAACATGACTGATTATTTCCATAAGCATTAACACAGATTCAACTATAGCCCTGCTTTGCCTTGCCAGTTGATAGTCTGGGTATGTGCAGAAACTAAACCAGAGATCTGTGGAAAATTTTACTGAAGGAAATCTAGGCACTAATTTAGACAAGCATTTTGAAGGCTGTGGTATGAGACTTGTGCAACAAAATACTGGGTTGGATGTGGTCCAGTTCAGTACTATAAGGAACCTGTAAAATGTGGGTGCTTTCAGCATTAAATAGCACCTAAGCTTTTAGATTAGGTTTCTTAAAATGGTATATATAGCTACCTCAATTTTTAATGTGCTACTTGCAATTTCTGGAAAGAAAGCTAAAGTAGTGAGCTCTCCTTTCCTTGTAGTGACAGCTTGCACAATTATTTGCTGTAATTTTTGAGTTATGAAAAGCTTACTTATAATGTCTTATGGTTTTAATGTTTGTAATTAGTTTAATGTGTCCTAAACCCAAACAGATGAGATTTGTTTTTTTAAAAACATGGAAAAATGACAAATATATGCTATATTGTAAAAAGGATTATCTGAAGCACTGAATCTAATTTGGAAAAGTTAATTCAAGCTGGTTTTAGCTTCTGTTATGTAAAAAATAATGTTTTAGTAAAAACTGTAGGCTGCTTTTGAAGAAGTGTGTGGTTTTTCTAATTCTGGGGACTTCTTTTGCTGTAACTAACAGGCAAAATTATAAAGAATTGTGTGTGTGAAATTAATTTTAGTGTTACTGCTATTTTGACATTTATCTGTGAAATCCAGAGGGGGGAAATAATTCTGTTAAATCAGTTTTTCAGCTAATTGTAGAAAAACAGAAACATAGAATGGTTTTGGTTAGAAAGAACCTTAAAGATCATCCATGGCAATCCCCCCACCATGGGTAGGGATACCTTCCACTAGACCAGGTTGCTCAAAACCCCATCCAACCTGGCCTTGAACACTACTAGGTGTGGGGAAGCCACAACTTCTCTAGGCAATCTGTGCCAGTGTGTCACAACCCACATGCTAAAGAATTTCTTCCTGATAGCTAAGCTAAGTCAGCCCTCTTCCAGTTTAAAGCCATTACCCCTTGTGCCATCGCTATATGCCATTGTAAAAAGTCCCTCCCCAGCTTTGCTGTAGAATACTACAGCTTTCTTGTAGCATTCAAGTACTGGAATACCACTACAGGATTCCCCAGAGCCTTCTCTTCTCCAGGCTGAACAAGCTCAACTCTCTCAACCTATCTTTGTAGGAGAGGTGCTCCAGTCCTCTGAGCATCTTTTTGACCTTCCTCTGAACTCTCTTCCATAGCTCCATGTCCTTCCTATGTTTGGGGCTCCAGAATTGGACACAGTACTCCAGGTGGCATTCCATGAGAGCAGAGTAGAAAGAGAGGTGGTTTTTCGTGTGGTTTTCACCAGCCCACCTCTCAAGCCTTTCCTGCCTTGATCCCTCTGGATGTCAGCCCTTTCCTCCAGTGTACTGATCACACCACATAGCTTTGGTCTCATCAGCAAACCTGCTGAGGATGCACTCAGTCCCACTGTCCATGTCACTGCTGATGTTAAACAGTGCCAGTTCATATTGACCCCTGAAACAACAGGTCAAATATAGACAACAGTTCAAACTATAATTGGAAAGAAAATCATGATTTTTTTGACTCAAGAAAACATAACGGATGACCCTTGGACAAGATAAACTAGGAAAATGACTTCTGCTGCTGCTGTATTAAGGAACCATGTTTGTTTGAGACTTACATACACCAGCTGCTATGATGTTTTTTTTCTTTTGTTATGTATGCAAAACTATAACATCTGAATTCAGGTTTGGGTTTTGGAGTTTTTTTTAAAATTCAGACTGGAATCTCTAGTTTTGGATTAATTTACTTTTAATTTTATATTTAAAAAATTCTGTTGCATGTTAATTGAACATCTATTTTCTGGGTTATTCAGAGAAACTTTATGAACAACTAATAGTTTACATTGAGAAGAAAGTTTTTCTTTGTCTACTGGTAAGCCTTTTGTGGTCTTTATAAAAAGAAATTGTATTTATAGTTTTTTTAATGGACATTTGTAAACATTTTTCTACACTAGCTACCAGAAGTACTACATTAATATAGTGGATGTCACACCTTCTTGGGACGTTAATAATGTGATTTTTCTATGGAGGCATATACCACTTACCAGAAAAATAAAGGTTTTTCCAATTTCCTGGAGGATGAATTAGGAAAAAGGGGCCACCACAACAAAGAAGTTTTCTTGCTGTACTGCTGTACTTGCTGTACATGAGCTTTACCATGGAATACCAAGAAGCTAGAACCCCACCATAAAGCAAAATCCTATGTCTAGTGACTTGTCTTTCAGATGTCTTCACTAACAGACTTTTGTATCTCTACAAAATAAACAATGTGGTCTGGCAAAAAAGCTTTACATAGATTTATATTTCATGGGTTTTAAGCTTCTGAGAGCTCTGCTGATTCAGCCACCAAACCTGTAATATGCTGCAGTAGTTGTATATATAATTGCTTCTGTGCTGGCATGATTTTGCTGCTTTTGGTTTATATGCTTAACATTTGCTGTTTTCTTTGGTATCCCAGTGCTATATTTTATAACAAAAATGTATTCCTATACAGGGAGAAACAGAGTCCAACTAGAGTTCTGAAGCACTGATGCCAGTTTGGTGACACTCAGTCCTTCAGCCTCCGTGTACACAATGTCTGCAGGGGCTATTTGTCTTACATTTTTGTTACACTCTGAATGGCTGCTTTTGACTGTCCCTTGCTGCCACCTCATGCTGGGCTTTTAATGTCTTTTCATCACTTACCCATTCTTAATTCCTTGGCCTTTTATGAGGTAAACAGTCTTGGGCTTCACCACTTACACGTGAGGCTGCCAAGAATTCTGACTCATTTAAGAAATATAAGATTTTTAAAAATTTTGTAATGGCCTCTGTTACAGTAATATCTTCAGAATTCACAATTTTTATTTCTAGTCTATGTATTTCTGTCCCCATAACAACAAAGGAGTGGAGACTCCTCATTTGCTTTGTTCCTCTGCCATTTGAAGACAGTTCAAATATTCTTTTAAGTATTGTGACTGCATGGTGTGCTGGAAGCGTTAGAATTATAAGCCACATGTCAAGAAACCCTTATTAGAATGAATAATTTATTAATCTGAATGTGCCCTTTTTGGGGCACAACCTTTACGCAGATTTATTTGGCATTTTAAGTTTCCCTCTTGTATTGTGTTTTGGTTTATTTGATATATTTTATGTAGAAATAAAATGTGTCTTCTGCAATCTAGCTCCCAAATGATTTGGATGAACGGCTGTAGGAAAATGCTGTGACAGCCCTCCGTGCTTCAGAGTTTACCCCCATCTCCCAACATCCCTTGCAGAATTGGGCACCCATGTACCTTGCTGAATCCAAAATCTCCAGTTCCAGTAATTCTTGCCACATGCCCCTAGTGGCTGCTCACTCTCCTCCTTGCACGTAGTCATAGCAAAAGCCTGGTGTCCACCTTACCTTCCTTATATCCCCTGATCTTTGTGTTGACATGACTCTCTTTTCCCACCAAAGCACTCTGAAGTCTCCTGTGAATCCTGAGTCCTCCAGCAGTCTGTAATTACAAATCCAGGGGGCTGATCCTGACTGCCAAGGGCACCACAGACACCAGCAGGCAGTGTATCAAGAATGCCAGTGTGGTGTTAGAGGAGTGAGCTAGGAGACATTTTGGAACAAAATGCAGATGTGATCTAAATGAGAGCAGCTTGATCTGTGAAGGAAGGTGAAGGAAGTGGTATCCACCTGGAAGCTATGCTGGATTTCTAGCAGGAAGTGATGATTTGATTTCCCTGAGGACATGCTTTGTGGATAGACACTTGTCTTGTCCCTGTATTCCCATGCAGCCAGGTTTTGATACAGTCTCTGTCCAGGACTAGGAACTTGTGAGGATCTAAACTGCTGAGGAAGACAAATGCCTGCTGGCTGAACTAGTGCATTCTGATATTAAAGCAATTACATCAACAACATTAACAATTTAATTGCATCCTTAGATGCACCAGGTGACCTTGCAGGACTCAGTGACCTCAGCACCTTTCTAGCCTGACAGTTCAGAAGGAGAATTATGACCCTGCTGAAGCCTGAAGACTCAGGAGCTGGAAAGGTGCCAGCCTCAACAGTGCCTACTTTCTTTATTGCCAAGTCTCAGTCCTTTTCCCTCTCAATGGTAAAATACTGAGGGAAAAGCAATGAGAAAATGGATTTTTGATCAAAATCTTGTAGCCACCCCTAGCTTACTGACTGCTACACCCAGCATACAGATTGCTGTGAATACCTTTAGAAAACCTGAACATGTCATATGCATTACATGGAGAAAATTAGACACACAGCTTAGAAACATTACTGCCATTTCAAGAGCAAAGTCCCTTAGAGCTGAATTTAAAGTTGCATCCATGACAGGCCTTGCACTTGTTATACGACCTTCTTTATCCCTTTGGAATTTGTTTTTGACTTCTTTTTCTTGGAGACTCATGGTTCATAGTCTCTCTCCTAAAGCTGGCAATTACTCAGGTCCTCTCAAGCAGTCTCATATTCTTCAGGATTAACAAAGCCAGTGTATTATTCTTTTACTAATAATGGGATAAAGAACAAATGTAAACTCCCCACCCTATTTTCAAGTCACTGATGTGAGACTCCAATGCACCATTCCAGTTGGCAAGATCTGTCTGCAGATAAGAGGGCATAAATCAGTGCATATTGCCATTATTTCCCTAGTGTATCATTGCCTAGAACCTGAGTGGGTGGGAGTCAGGGTGTCAATATTAGCTACTGTTTTCAGCAATAGGAGGCTAGGATAAGCTCATTAGTTTAGTTATGTAAATGATATTATGCTCATAAGTTATATTATAAACATAATATATATAAAAGTTATATTTTACCTTAGAGATCAGAAGAATATTTGATGTGTACAGTGGAGAGACTACAGCCAAGTGACCCGTACTTACAGATGCAAGATTCCTAGTGACTGGGCAGCCTCCTTTAGTATTGTATTTTTCCTTTACACAAATGTCAGTGCCTTCAGAGAACTAATATGCCTTAACTGCCCTGAGCAGTCTCACCTGAGACCTTCATCCACACTTGCAGCCCACTGATC
Source organism: Florisuga fusca (assembly GCA_038090715.1). Classification (NCBI taxonomy): domain Eukaryota; kingdom Metazoa; phylum Chordata; class Aves; order Apodiformes; family Trochilidae; genus Florisuga; species Florisuga fusca. The sequence goes on along the minus strand of JAAWXA010000007.1, from coordinate 11,568,012 downwards.
TAGGAGCATTTCCCAGGCTGATGCCTGGCCAGTCAGTTTTGGTCTGAGCTGTGTTATAGGCTGGGGCCTTGTCTCCTGGGCAGATTCAGATCTGTGTCGTAGGTTGATTATTTCTACTGCTATCTTCTGGATGGACTTCAGATTTAACCTTTTAGTCTTGTCTCCACTCTTGTGGTATCTCTGCTGCTTCTGACTGGCCCATCTGAATGGACCATGCGGCGTGAGGGACTGCCCTGTGGGTTTGGCAAGACTGTGCCCTGGCTGGTGAGGCCGGTGCTATGGTTGCTTTTGGCTCCTGGCTTATTCCCCCCACCCATGGGGCAGCCTCTTCTTGTTGCTTGTGGTTGCAGCTCCTCCTCTGCCATCATGATGATCACCACAGCTGATGTGGAGGAATCAAAGCCTGTGTGGGCAGGAGGGTGGGACCCCTCTCACTGGCAGCCAGGAGTTAAACTGCATTGGATGTGGGGTGGGCTTGCACCTGAGAGATCTTTCTCCCTAACCACAATCATTTCTGTAGAGTGTAATTGCAGAAAACCAGTATTTCATCCAGTTCTCTGAAGTTTGGTGTTCCTTTTCACTTGAAATGATTGAAAATCCATATTAGTTCCCGTGCTGGAGATTTAAGGGCATGGTGTAGACATAGCTATGAAAATGCTGGCAAATGTTTAGGTGGAGTTTGGAGGTGACCTTAAGCAAGTTGCTTTTTTAGTCAGATGACCCTAAGAGAAAAGCTTGACTAGTATGGGTAGGTTTTTTTTGTAGTTTTGGGGGTTTTTTTGTCCCCTCTTTTCACTTCTTCTCCAAAGTCAGGCATGTATACCTTTGACTAGTCATTTGACTTTGTTCTACTTTTTTAAACTCTGTCGTTATCACTATAGTTTTCTTTTCATTAGATCAGCATAACTCTGCTCATTTGACTGGGAATTTCTCCCAGGAGTATGCCCTGCCAAAAGTAGTGTTATTTCATGAGAGATTTACATGGCAACAGCTTTTTCAAGTTCTTAATGGTTAAATGTGTGGAAATACGTAGCTTGGAAAGCTGCACTTTTCTGCAGAAAGTGCAGCAAGGTTACAAAGTTTCCTTTTTTTACAGAGCTACTTTCACCTGACCAATTAATTGCCAGCCAGCAGCGTAACCTGGGACTGTGGCCACCATGCAGCTGTTCTGTTTCCAAAGTCTTTATTCTCCCCAGAGGAGTGCTGTACAGCTGACATTAAATGGTTGTTTATATTTTTAGCAAGATAAAAACTTGATACATTTTGTTGTTTCTCTTCTAAAAAGTATGACAAGGGTCCCAACAGTTTTATTGATGTCATGAAGGTTTGCAGCTTCCCCAAAATACTCTTTTGGGTGTAGGATTTTTTGTTTAGTGCCATTGCTTAAATAGTGAATGATGCTGAATGCATCCTTCTGACTCGCTCATCATGCAGTGGAAGGTGACAGCCCCAGAGAAGTGGGTCATATTACAATTTCTGTGTCTTAGAGGTCTAAAGAAGGGATATGATAAGTACCTTCTTCCATGGCTAAATCTTGTCACATGGTAGACAACATCCTTGTACATTAGGAGCACATATATCACTTCATTAGTGAAGTTCCTTCTCTGTCCTTGGTATGAGCTTGTGGAAACTTCAATGGAGAAGCTCTGTCATTCACTCTTACAAACTAAAACTCTGTCATCTGAGGAAGCATTCAATTAGGGCACAGATGTGGCTGACTGCTGTCTTTAGCTTGAGACTCCAAACATGTTTAAAGTTGCACAAGTACCAGTAGTAGAACTGCAAACTGAAATCCAGGCATGTAACTGAATAGCCACGTTTGAAAAGTCCAGAGGATGGGATTGAGCATGTTGCTGGGCTCGCAGATTCGGTTGTACACCTTTTAAAACCAGCCACCTTTTAAAACCACCCACTTAAGCTGTACTTTTATCATGTGTTACCATTTGTGCAAACTTGTAGGAGCTGGGGAATTAAACATTATCATGTTTATTCAGTTCAGATGTTAATTTGATTTTGAAGAACCACATCTGAAACTCATGAGGTTTTACTGAAGAACTGTATCATTTAAGAAAATATAGACTTATGATGTGGTTTTAATCAGACAATATGCAAAACCAGTTTTAACCTGATGTTTAAATAATCTCACAGTTTAAGTAAAGAACATGTAATTAAATGGTTACATTGCTGAATAATCTTTTTGCTAGTTAAAATGAAATCTTTCAGTCCTTGGCTTCTGTGCAGATTTTTTCCCCTGTTTTGTAACTGCATTCTATGTAAAATTTTAGCGTGTCTGTGCATTTAGCAGTATAAATGTCAGTTTTACAGTAGTTCAGTGTATGTACAATAATGTTACAAGTTTGAAAACATAGCTCTTAATAAAAATGTCACGTGACATTTTACTTAAATACTACAGATCTCATAGTTATGTCGAAAACACTATGTTTTATACGAAAATGTTTAAACTTCTGAAGTTTTTGTATTCACATAACTCAGTCTTAAAATGCCCTCTACTGGTCATAGTCAGCAGGCAGTCAGCAAAGGAAAAGAGGTTAAGGTTGGGAGAAGTGATGTGCTAACGTGTTACATCATCCAGCACAGTTTCTGGATTTTGAAGGAACTCCTTATCAAAGTTGTAAAAGTTTATGACTTTTTGATATGTATCAATTTAAAAGAGAGAGAAAAAAAACAAACTAGTGCTACTTAGACTTTATGAAGCTTCCGAAGAAAAATATATTTTCTTGTATTGGAATTAAAACACTTTTGGTTGACATCATCTCTCTTCCCCACTCCAGGACAGAAACAGCATTATGTTACTGGAGCTAATAGGTGTTCTGAGGAAAAATGAGTTCTAATATATTGATATTTTAGAATTTTGGAGCAAGAAGAAGCCAGATGTGTGATATAAAACTGTAGCTATGGTGGACTAATGATTTTCATCTCTGTTATTCTGATCTGTCAGAGTTGCACTCTCTTATGCCATCTGATCACAATGTAAATGTAAAAGGATGAGATATAAATTGCTTTGGTTTGAACAGATGGAGTATATGGGCCCTCAGAGTAAAAGATATCATAGAATCACAAAATTGCCACAGTTGGAAAAAACCTCTAAGATCACCAATGCAATCTGGTCACTGTATGATTGACAGTAAAGTGTTGTACTGAAGTATGCATACAGTGCTCAGTAGTGTGAGAAGACATCACCACTAATGTATTTCTGAGCTTTTAAAAAGTATTAAACTTGAAAGTGATCGATATTAATCAATTGATATTTAGTGGAAAATACTACGACTTTTATTTTATCAAAGCACTTCTGTTTAAAATATATGAACACATACATACATGAATATTTTCCTTGATATATATATAAATATAAAATTATGTTTTATTATTATAGATAGTCATAACAAGGTTACAGCTTCCCTTGCTAAAGAGAATATTGGCACAGGCCAAAGATACTTCGGTAATTCTTATTATTAGTGTAAGATCCTGCTTCTTTTAAGACAAGACAAAGTTATTAAAAAAAATTAAAAAGAGTAAAAGCATATTCAGGAATTTCACATTTCTGTGGTTCATCCAGCAACTATGGCTCTGGGAAAGAACAGACACAGTTCAGCAGTATTGAAGCCTGGCAAAGCTCTAGTATCATCAGATTTTTAAAATAGTGCTTTTCTTTTGTGACAATGGTACTCACCTTTGAGGATGGTGACATGGTAGTTGTGATGACAGAACCCACATCTCTTAGGCCCCTTAATGGTATGGTGAAAATTACAAATCTAAAAGAAATTATAGAGAGCTGTGTTGCATAGTATTCCACTCTCACATTAAGCTGTCCACCAGTTAAGTCTCAATTCCAGCATACAAATTTCAGTGATTTATTCCAGCCTCACAAGTGGTCCATCCATCAAACTCATACCCTTCCAATTTTGAGACCAGGATGTCTTGAAGGACAGTGTTAAATGCTTTGTACAAGTCCAGGTAAATTACATCAGATGCTCTTCCCTTGTCCACAATTGCTGTGACCCCATTTTAAAAGCCCACCAAATTTTTCAGGCATGATTTTCCATTGGTGAAGCCATGTTTGTTGCCATCAACCAACTCCATATTTTCCATGTGCCATAGCAGTTTTCAGGAGGATCTGCTCCATGATCTTGCCAGACACAGAGGTGAGGTTGACTGTCCTCCATTTCACAGGCTTTTTTTCCTCTTTTGAAAATGGGGGATTATGTTTCCCCTTTTCCAGTCAGTGGGAACTTCACCAGACTGCCATGACTTTTCAAATATGATGGAAAGTGGCTTTGGAACTCCATCTGCCAGTTCCCTCAGGTCCCATGGACTTGTGCACTTTCAAGTTCTTTAGGTGGTCTCAAACCTGCTCTTCTCCTGTCATGGGCAGATCTTCTCCCAGTCTCTGCCTTTGCCTTCTGTGACTTGGACAGTCTTCTTTCTGGTGAAGACTGAGGCAAAAAACTTGTTGAGTACCTCAGCCTCATCCCTACCCCACATGACCAGGTCTCCTGTTTCCTTCTGAGAAGGGCCCCCATTTTCCCTATTCTGTCTGTATCTGCTATGGTCCTAAGGTGAATTAGTTCTACTTTATCTAGAGCACAGACTCATGCCTTTGTGTTTTTTGGAAAAAAAAAAAGCTGTCATATTTACACATTAGAAGAGGAAAACAGTCTCTAATTAATCAAGGAAGTTGTCTTATAGCACCGAAATTTCACAAAATATATGATCACCATAGGTTCTAGGCAATACATAGTTCTTACTGGATGTGTGTAATAAGAACAGAATTCAACCTAATAGGGAGAGTTCCAAAGTTTCAGTTTTGCTTTTCATCAACAGGATTATTTTTTCTAATCATGTAGCTGCTGAGAGGAGCTTGCTTTTGGTCTGATCTGTGCTTGAACAATTGGCACTCTTGATTTTTTTGTCAAACTTGGAAAACAATGCCCTGAACAACACACTCAGTCCTTTTCTCAGTGAAAGCTGTATATATGCCTGTCATACCATCCTGACAAAAGGAATTTTGCCATTCAAGGGACCAAATAGGCTCAAGATTGAACATTACATCTCAATTACAAAACCTTAATGGTAAAATCTTTTTGTAACAAGTTATTTCAATTTTTTCCCCCTCATTCTTTGTTTCTGTGTCCATGCCCTCTTTTGCTCCATGCTATCATACTGTTCCCTGCACTCCCGTGTGTCTTCAAATATCCTTCATTGACTCATATCCTTCCAAAACTCATATTGTTGTCCTTCCTGATCTTCATGGTTTATCAAAAAGGAGAATGTACTTATGTGTACCATCTGTGCAGAGTAGGTGGCATTTCATTATGTGAAGCCTCTCTTCAATTATTGACAGTTACCACCATCTATCCAGGTCACACAGGGCAGTGGTACACTTGTAGGACAATGAAGAGGTTGCTGTCTCTGGTTCCTCTTTCTGCTGCCATCTGTGCCTGGAAGAGTTGAGTGGTATTTAATGACTGGAACCAGAATAACCTGCAGGGAAGAAGGATGGAAAGGGACCTGCCAAATGTATGTGACAGTTTATAAATGCTTCAGATTTTTTTGTGTCTCTCCTGTCAGAATTTTTATAGTAGTCCATCAGATACCAAACAAAGACTGTATTTTACTTCTGATGAGAAAATAAGAATTGCCAAAGTTATACCAAGATGTCCCTCCACATGGAAATACTGATAGGTATTATTTAGGGTATTGACAGGAAGATTGTGACAGTTATCTTCTATATAATAACTGAAAAAAAATGTAACCAGTTTGAATAAAGAATGTACTTTTCTTCTGGATGCCTAGATTTTAGAAAACATCTAATATTGTAATACTTGCAGTAAAATCACAGTGGCTGTCAGGAGATCTTTTATTTGTCTTTAAAAAGCTTGAATAGAAATGCAAACCCTTTGCTTTGCTTCTCATCTTTACTGCAGTCACCAGATGGAATATCAGTGTCTTGTTGACTAGGCAAAAACTTGGAAATTTTATATCTTGTGTGGTAGGTTGACCTTGTGTAGCTGCCTGCTGCTCACCTAGATGCTCCATCACCCCTCTTCTTCAACAGGACAGGGGGAGAGTAAGAGATCAGGATAAAGACAGGGAGATTGCTCACTAGTTACCATCACAAACAAAACAGGGTCATCCTGGGGAAAGTTAAATTAATTTACTGGCAATTAGAAGTAGAGCAGGACAGTGAGAAATTAAGACAAAACTAAAAAAACCCCTTTCTCTCACCCCTCCCTTCTTCACACCTTCAACTTCGCTTCATTTCCTGTTCTTTCATCTCCTCCACCCTGAGAAATGCAGGGGGAAGAGGATAGGGGCCATGTTCAGTTCATAACACTCCATTTATATATAAGGGGTCAGTTATATAATGCTTCTTCATCCCCACACTCTGCTCCTGCTCCAGCATGGGGTCCATCTCATGGGATGTGGCCCTTCATGAACTTCTCCAACATTGGTCCTTCACATCAACGCAGGCTTTGGCCAGCTGCTCCAGCATGGGTCCTTTCTGCAGAATGCAGTCCTTCAGGACTGGCCTGCTCCTCTGTGGGCTCTTTTTCATGGGCCACAATTCCTGCCAAAAACCCTGCTTGTGCATTGGCTTTTCTCCACAGGCTGCAGCTCCTGACAGGACCCTGCTCTGTTACAGACTCTTCAGAGGATGCAGCTCCCTGCAGGGCATCTCCACCAGCTCTGGCCTGGTGTCCTTGATGGGCTGCAGGCTGGATATCTACTCCACTGTGTACTTTCATGGGATGCTGCAGTACAACCTGTATCACCATGGTCTTCTCCAACAGGCTGTAGGGGAGTCTGTACTCCATTGCTTGGAGCATCTTCTCCTTTTTCACTGATCTTGGTGTCTGAAGGCATATTTCTCACTCCTCTCTATCCCAGTTATTGCACAGCAATTTTTGCCTCTAAAATGTTATCCCAGAGGTACCACCAGCATCATTGATGGACTCAGGTTTGGCCAGAACTGGCTCTGTCAGACATCTGGGCAACTCCTGGTGTTTTATCAACAGAGGCAGCTCCCCACATCCCCCTCAGTACCAAAAAGTGCCAAAAATCAGTACATCTTCAGTCTTCTTAAATATAAGTGGAACACTAACATTCCTTTGAGGTGTTTATGAAGGGCTGTTTCATCATTCCTCTTCAATATCTGTTGTTCTAATAAAGTGCTACAACTTCACCCTCTAAATGCTATTTCTAATAAAGATGGAATTTCCTGCTTTCACTGAAAGAGCATGTCCATCACATAAATACTGGTAAGACTGTCCTGGTTTGGTTGAACCATGACAAAGACTAAAAATGAGCTTTCCTAGCTGAAAAGACAAACATCTACTACTTTGTCACCTACATTAATGTGGCAAAGTTACTTTTTTCCTATCTCTTCTCAAATACACATTTTTTTTTTCAACCTGATTGGAATGTCTTTTTTTTCATTTGAAATGGTGAATATTTTAGAACCTTCCTCAACTAGGGATCCAGAAATCTTTGTTATAGGGGTCAATGATGAACCTGAGTTTTCTACTAACGATATTTTTCTGCATTTCTCAGTATGAAGAATGCTTGATTTGCCATTTATACAGAACTTGTTTAAAAGCCAGAGGAAATGGAGTACAGGGTCTCTCTCCTGTTACTGTATTTCCTGTCTTAATGGAAAAAAAAGGTAATAATATTTTTGAAAATTTGACGAGTTCTTTATAGCAATGCATACAAAAATATAGAAAATTAGGAAAATGTACAGCAGACAATGTGTGCTGATATTCATTCTGTTAAATATTTCCTGAAATCTATCCACTATAATGTATATCAAATAAGAAAATAGTCAATGGAGCATGATACCACAGGGCCTAAGGAAGGATATTTTACAACACTGATTCCAGTAATGAAACTTATGGAAATATGTTTTATGTATCATATACCTCTGTTCTTTTGTTTCTTAGTTGCTAATACTTTGGTGAGAGAGATTAGGCTGAAATTTGTGCTGCCATTGTTATAAAGTTTACTTAATAACACAAATAGTGTCTTTGCATCTGTAACAAGGCAAAAAAAAGGAAAGAAACATATGTCAACTACTTCTTACTTTTTAAAATTAATAAAGACTGTCTTTTGTAACAACAAATCTGACATGACTATGTCTTTGTCACAGCTCCAAGTAATAAACTGTCACAGAACACCACTGGGAACCGTCTGGATCTGTCTTCTTTACTCTCCCCCAGTCAATATTTATAGACACTGATAAGATTCTCTTGAGCCTTCTCTTCTCCAGGCTGAATGGTCCCAGCTCCCTCAGCTTCTCCTTGTATGAGAGATCCACTGAGTCCTTAATCACCTTTGTGGCCCTTTTGTAGCCTCACTCCACAGTGTCAGTGTCTTGCACTGGGAAGCCCAGCACTGGACACAGCACTCCAGACTTGTGTCTTCTGCTCAGCAGTGGGGAAGTACCTCCCTCATCTTGCTGCAATGCTCCTCCTAATGCAGCCCAGAAAGCTGTTGGTGCATTTGCCATGAGAGTACATCACTGGATCCTGGTCAACTTGATGTGCAGCAGGACCTTAAGGTCTTTTTTTTCCAAGCTGCCTTCCAACTGGTAAGCCCTGGTGCCTGGGATTATTCCTCCCCAGGGGATGACTTGGCATTTCCCTGATTTGAACTTCAATGAGGTGGCTTGCAGCACATTTCTCCATCTTTTTTCAGTCCCTCTGAATGGCAGCAATATATTTGGTCTGTCAATCACTCCTTCTGGCTTTGTATCTGTCCTGGTTTGGGCCAGGATAAAGGTGATTTTCTGTCTTGTACTTTTGCTTTCAGCTAAGTTTCTTGTAAGCAGCTGCACTTGCTGAAATTAACACCAAGTTTCTCAGTCAGTGTCTGCTTCTGGGACAGATAATGCTCGATGATTATAGTTACAGCTAGAGAATGGTCTGCAGGACCAAGGCCACTGCTCAGTTCTGAGGAATATTTTGCCCTCCAGAAGGAGTAAAGAGGTCCCACCTGAACCCCTCCTTTGGGGAGGACCGAGCAAGATAGATGCCAGAACTGACCAAACAGAGTATTCCATCCCATACACATCATATTCAGTATAAATTTGAGGGATCAGAAGGGTCAAACCCTTTTTCCTTCCTTCCCTTCCTTCTTCACCTGTCCCTGTTTGCTTCAGCATCCTGGGAAGATTCCATCCGTTCATCTGCCTGTGCTCCTGATCCGTGCCAGCCTGAATCTGTGTGTTCCTGCCTCCAGCTCCCGACTGCTGATGACCCCAGGGGTCCAGCCTGGGCTTTCCCAAGGCTGCCCTGCAGCCTCAGTGGTGACGTGAGAGTTATTGAGGGAAAGGGGAGAGGAACGTGGTATCAATTTTCCTGTGTATCTGTATATATTTAATATTTTTTTTCTTTCTATCATTACTGTTTCATTAAAGTTGTGTAGTTTAGTTTCCAACGCATAATTCTCTCTCCCTTATTATCTCTCCTTTCTTTATCAGGGAGGAGAGGGGGATTAATAGAGAGCATCTGTTATTCGGTTTAATTGCCAGGCCAGTTCTAAATCCTGACACTATCATCTGCAAATACTGAGTCTGCATTCTGTTTCATTTTCCAGGTCACCGATGAAGATGCTGGCCTCGGATCCTAAGCCACACCAATAGTGGTTAGCCTCCAGTTGGACTTCATCCTGCTGATCATAACCCTGTGAGTCCAGCAGTTCAGACAGTTTTCAGTTCATTTCACTGTCTGCTTTATCAATTTCCTAATTAATCCTTAGTCTTAGATCATGCCAGAAGTAGAATAACAACCTCTAGGAAGTTGGCATTACTTTTACGGTGTGGTTTCTAAGTTTTCTCAATGATATAGTCATGGGCTGGGGGCTCCATTTTATTTTTTTTTTTCATGAAATATAACTAATCAGAAGGATCTTGTATTGCTTTTCTGTTTTATTTTCTTTTTGGTGGTTATTAAAGACTTTTCACAACTCAAGTCCATAAATAAATTCTACTTTTGATAACTTGCATTTTAATAAAGAAGAAGAATGAGCCCATTCAAGAAACTGTTGTCCTTCAAGCATTGATTTGCTGTAGGGAACAGAGGGACATTCTCCCTTCATCCTCATTTCCATGGCTTGCTGCAGCATGTCCTCACCAGATAAACTGACAGAGGAACCAGTCTGTGCTTGTGCATCCTTTCCCCCTATTTAGATGACTTGGGGACCTCTTCTGTATTTCAATAACAGATTTTCCTATAACATTGCCCTGTTGGTATGTCATCAGCAGATATTTTATTTGAAGACATTCTGAGAAGCATAAAATATATGTGATGGCAAGAGTCTCTCGTTCAGTACAGGAAAAGTTCCAGCCTGTAGCTGTTGACCTTTTTTATCTACATTTTTATATGGCTTGTCTTTAGGTGAAAGTGCTTATCTTAGTGTCTGCTGCATAGACTTGTTTTGCTAATTAATGTCCTTTTTTTAAAAAGTTCTCTTAATATTTTCAACAACTTTTTTTGTATATTTGAACTTTAAAAATTTAGAATTCTGTCATATTATTTCAGAAGTATGTTTGCATCTGGAAAGTCAAACCCCATTTTTTTCCTTGAACGGATTTTATCTATTACTGGCAACTAATTTCTTTGACCAGCCCTTCTTTTCCTTTTTTTTTTTTTTTCCTTCAGTTCTTATTTTTAAATACAATCTATATACTTTTGCTTTATACTTTGGAAACCTGACTCAGTGAATAAATCTAATGAAAAGTTTGTGGTTGTGTTTTCTTTTCTTTTCTTTTTTATTTGGAATTCATTCTCTTCGCCGGTGTATTTAATCGCCAGTGGAGGTCTAAAAGCAACAGACAATTCTGCCATTGTGTCTGTCTTTCAAAGTTAAAAGTAAGATGTTTGAGGAGAAATTCATCCTGGCCTTTCAGTGAAAGTACAGCTGATCAATACTTGAATATGTTGTTTGCTTTTTGCTTGCTTCTGCACTTTTTGTCTCAAGTCTTATGCCTGAGGAAAGACCTTACATTTAAAAGTCCTCTGTCTTTATTTTTCAGGTGTGTTATTAGCAGTGAGTTTTTCTTCTACAAAATTAACTTTTTCATTGTGATTTTTTTTTTTTAATTAAGTCAAGATTTTGTCAAGATTAAGTCAAGATTTATGACATTATTTTTGTGGGGTTTTTTTAGTGGCTTGTGAAAGAAAGGGTGTGTTTAACACTGGCCTAAAATGCTGTTGAGTTCCAGTATTTTCCTCAGTGTTTGGGAGGACAAGTATTTCCTCTCTTTGATGCTGGAATATCTTCCATAAATCCAGTGGCATCTTAGTGGATATTTCCCTGTCAGTTATAGAGGAGATTTTTTTTTTTTTTTTTTAAAAACAGTAGGTGATTGCTTCAAAAAGCTTAATAATAAATAAATCATGGAAACAGATTCTTTTTTTATTTTATTTTTCAATATAAAACCTTCAGGTAAATCTCAGTAGAAATGGAGCAAATGGTGAGATTAACTATTAGGGATTAGTTATTTGATAATTGGTTGTTAATAAGTCATAAATTTTCTCTGCCAGCATATATGTCATCTTCTTTGACAGTTAAGGGATCATGCTGAAATAAACTGTTCAAACTGAATAATATCATTGCTGAATAGTGTTTGCAATGCAGCTAAACTATTTGAAGATTTTCAGGTGTAAGTTTTTTTTAACGAGATACCTGGCTCTTACAAACATTAACATTTTTAGTCAGAAGTTAAAATTTTGAAATTTTTTTGTAAAAAAAAAAAAAAAAGAGGAAGTACCCAGTAAGAACGTTATGGCACAAGAATGTTTTTGTTTTCAATTTGAATTTTTTTTTTTATAATTATATATACAAAGTTGCAATCAATAAATTTTTTTTATTTTCCTAATAAAAATTATTTGAACAAACAGAGCTCAATAATTTTTATGGAGAACTATGACTGGAATTTAATTTGATTTTTTTTTTTTTTTTATTCCTGTCATTGAAATAAATCTGTTTCATAATATTCTGTGCTGATAATCTCTGCCTGTCAGTCTTTGAAATAATTAAGAATGTATCAGGTCTCCATACAGCTGAAAGCACTGGTAGGAAAGTTGCTAGTATAATCATTCAGAATTATGGAAATACAGACCAAGAACAAGCTTGCTTAATTTAAACTCAAATTTGTGCATTTCAAACAGATTTGGGAGCATTTTCAATACATTGAGACTAAAACAAAGAATGGGTTTCACCCTGGGTGACCCAGCTGATAAACCTCACTCAGTATTGTGGGAGAAGTGGAAGCTGATTGCTTACTCAACCAAAGTTCCTCCTAGTAGTAGTGTCCTCCTAGGCACAGGGCAAATTATCTTTTGAAAAAAGTAAATTAAAAGCTATGGCTTGCTTTTATCTGCTTTCTCTTAACATGCAGAACGCACAATTTCAAATAATTTCGCCTAAGTTCAAATGAATAAGTATTGTCAATACAGAAGACTGTATCAGTTATGAAAGAACTTGATTGAAATTAAGAAGTACAGGCTGTTTTTTAAAAAGTTTGGACCAGTGCAGGGAGAAAGATAAGCACACACAATGACTTAAACCCTAGTTGATCTGCTCTTCCACAATCTCCAGGTCTTCCAGTACATGCGGAAAGCAAGGAAAAAGGTTTCACTGTTGATCTTGGTGTATACCACGGAGTTGGTGATCAATGAGTCCAATAAGCAAATACCAAATAAACCTATTTATCATCACATTAATCCAAGGTTCACATTTTTTCCTTCTCATATAGTTTTGGAAGAAATTTTTCCACCTAACAGCGTATAACTTGATAAATTGAAAACTCCTCATTTATAGCCTGCTGTTTTGCTCTGAGCAACAGGGCAGTCAAATAAACAGGCAAAGCACTGGAACGCTGACATACAGGAGATTCATGAGGGCGCATTTAAGTGCTCCTCTAAAAACAGTTTGAAAGCACCATTAATCATGCCGGGCACTGAGCCAGCATAAGCAAGTGGTTACAATTGTATTCCTCGTTTTAGCAGAAAAGATGAACTTTTCTCCAGTTTCCTCTGCATGGTACTTTGCACTGAAAACACAACAGCACTGAAAGCCTCAGCTAGACATCCTCAGTAGTATATTAGAAAAGGGAGACAGCAGGAGGTGTTAAAATGTTAAAATGAACATATTTCAATTGTTCCACCCAACCCTTCATAATCTTTGTGTTGCAAAGGTATTCTTTCCTCAGAAATCTATCCTTTGCTTTGATTGTGAAACTAGTGGCAATCCTTCCTTCTTCTAAGAGATACTCTAAACACTGTGCAAGCAGCCTAAAGAAAACCAAAGTAGATTTCCAGGATATCAATTCTTCTACAGCAGGTTACTAAAAGAACACACAGCTTCCATCACATTAAACAAAACTAAATTCAGGAGTATTTTTGTGGACCACTTGCCTTAGTTTACCTACACCTCAAAGATCTCAGATTACACTGAACACTTTCAAAATAAAATTTCCAATTTATGTGGTCTTATTGCTCTTTTCTTGCTCACTGTAAAACTGGGAAGCAATATTTTTTTCTCCTTCTAATTTACTGCACTGGTCTGGGGAATAATTTATGATGTTCAGATCTTTGAAGACAGAAAATGAAATTTCAGCTTTATGGTGGTAGATCTAAAGGCCTTCACTTCTCAAGGAGTTGCACAACACAAAATTCAGTAAGAATATACTTTGTCCTTTATGTAAACACCTGCATCATGCTATTTTCCTTCAAAGTAAGGTTTAATTTTGAAGACTTGCATTTCAGTGCATAAACTTAAATAAATTTGAGATTAAACATGGAATTCTAGAAGGACCACATATAATACTGTAATTTCTATTGGTTCTAAGCCTAACTATTTCATGCTTCAGTTCTTCAAGCACAGACAAGAAAACAATTTTTCAATTTTGGCTTAAATAAATACTAATCTCCTCAATTTAAAGCAATTTTCATTTAGTTCAAGGTGAAATTTTACAATAGACTTGTAATGAGATAATGAGGCATCTGTAATAATTTTTAACTTTTGTATCAGCAAAATACGCACCATGGAAATGAGGAAGTACATTTCAAGTCAAGATAAAGGAAGGGAAATGTCTTGTTTTGTACCTGGAGGTGCTTGATCCCAGTAACAAAGGTGCTCGGACTCTGTAAATTGTCATTAAAAAAGCTGTTTATTAGAGCTGACACCACAAGAAGAGTAGTCCCTTCAGATGCTTGAAACCCCAGGAGTTATAAGAATCAAAAAGACCTACAGGTCCCATGCTGTTCAGACCACATCCACAGAAGAGATTCTCCCAGTTTGGTCCTTTGAGATACTCCTTGTTTTTTCACAAGGAAACAACTCTATTCATCATTTCAAGTGTTAAACAGGAGGGATGCTCACATGAGAACTGCTTGCTGCACTGTTAGGTAAGAGCAAGGCCAGGCAGGTGGTGTAATTGCTGGTACAGACTGGGAGCTGCTGGCAGGCAGCTTTGTTCAACTCAGACTGGCTGTGCTTATCCTGCAGCTCACAAATGTGCTGGTCGTGCAGGTACATGGTCGTGCCATGTCAATGGTCAAGTAGCTAAGACCAGTACAGCGCTCTGTAATGATATTTTACTAAGTAAGGTATACTTTAAAAATTACAAAGTTCATGTTAATGTCTCTGAACATTAACTTCAAGAGGGTTCTTTATTATTCTCTTCTTACAGGGATAATAAGATAAATCAGGTTACACATGGGAAGCCCCAGGAAAGAAGCTTGAAGTCATTGTTAAGTCCACAAACAATTTTTTGGTAAATAAACCGTAAGTGTTTTAAAATAATTTATTCAAATTCAAGGTGATTTGTAAAGTTAAAGACTGCTAATAAAATGATATTACAGAGCTGGTAAAACATATCATGTACAACCAACTTTTGTATAACTCCCATGACACTAATGCAATTACCTTGTTTTACATTTCAAAAGTAAAAGAGAAAGAAACGGGCAAAGAAAAGAATTAAAATGAAGTGAATGAAATATAGTTAGAGTTGATTATTACATTTTAATTTTTTCCTGGCTTTCAGAATTGCAGCAGTGGGGGCTCCTTCTTTGTCCTCCAATAAAAAAATGTCAGAATTAATATTATAGTAATTCACGAAAAACAGTGGGTATGAACATATAATGGAAAGTTAATGGAATATTTAGGAAATAATAAGTACAATTGCAAAAGTAGTAGTGCAATGAACACTTTCCAGTTCAGAGAGAGTGTAGGCTGAACACTATAAAAATGCATTTTAAATATTCAAAGTACATTTCATTAGTTGTTTCTTCTCTAATAAAAAGATATACCTGTATCTAACCATACGTTTATATATGTAGCTAAAGTAAGTTTGTCTAATTATAAGAGACCCTCTCAACAAGCCTTCTAGTACTGTGAGATTCCCCCTTAATTCTGTTCTGTTAACTCTCGTCTAAAATTTGTTGTATGCACAAGAAGTTGCTAATTATTGTGTAGAAATAATTCATATCATGTTTTCTCTCTCCATCTTTTCATTCATGCAGAAGCAAGAAGTATGTGAGATATATTAATGCATTGTTGTTTTCCACCCTACTCACTGCAAGTAAATGACATAAACTTGTTTATGTGTACTTCACAGAGTTCTGTATTGTGCCACATGCACCCAATGATAAGATCAAGAAGGCCACTGGTAAGAGTCCAAACCGTTTTCTCTATTTGATCTGGACTTAATGAAAAATTATTTCTTTTCCCTTTATTTTGTAGGTAGCTCATAAACAAATAATTGTTTTTCCTTTTAATTTCTGCAGTGCTTTTAATATTAGATACAAGCACTGATCAATAAAAAGCACTTTCTAAAATCTCTATATACTGAAAAGAGAACTGAATAATTCTTCATTTTTTTCCAATAGCAAACTGCTGTACTGTATTGCAATGTTGTTGCCTCTAACATTTTTCTTAAAATCAAATAAGTGGCAATATTAAGCAGAAAAAATATGTTCTTGACACCATTTGTGTTGAGCAATTTGTTTAAGCCTGGGCTTAGTTTGAATGTGTAATCTCAACTGTGTGTAAGATCTAAAGTCTTAATTATGCTACCTAGTTATTGACATATTATATTTTACTGACTTCTGCAATTAATTAAATGAAGGCAAGGACACTAGTTTTCAAAACCTAGAAAGTTTATGAAAAAGCTTTTTGTTATTTGCTTCACTCATTGGTAATTACGCTGCAGATTGATATATTTGATAAGCATATGATCATCTGAGTAGAAACATTGCCTGCTACTTTAGCTCCCACAGGTTCAACCTGACCTTTTTTACTTCAGTAAGATAAAATGTCAGTACACTTCATCAGTCAAACTCATTGCTAATGTTTATTAGATTATCAGTGTTTGGTTTTGATTTTTTTTTCTCATTTGTTTGTTTTTAATATACTAGTATCTTATTCATTACTGAGTCAAACTTTCTTCCTTCATAATTTATTATGAAATATATTTTTAAGCAGAGTTTTGTCATAGTTATGTAACCGTACTGTCAGGTTTGCAACGATGTTGTCACTTTGTTAAATAATGCTGAGTAGCCTAGTGTCATTTTTGTACAATTTATTTATGATTTTCAGCTTTTCTTGTGGCTGTGGTCTTTCCAAGACTTGTTAAGGATTTTTCAGATGCTGTGTCTTTATTCTTTTTCCTTTGAGTTGAAGAAATCTTTTCAAGGTTTTGGTAAAAGAGGTTTTGAGCAATGACTTAACTTGTTTATTGATGAATACTTGCTACACATTGTTTTTATAGCTTTTTAATTTTCATATTATTTCTCAAAATCAAGTTACAGAAGGAAAAAAAAGAAAATTGGCAGATCTCTGTCTTATTCATGCAGATTTTAGATCTTGTTGAAAATACTGTTACAATTGTTACATCTTTGATGATGTCATGCAGAAGAACAAACATATTGTGTTAATGGTGATTTTTTTCAATCTAAATGCTGTAGGTCTCTGAACTATGCTTCTTCGAAAATTCCATTTGCTTTATATCAGCTTTCAATTATATTTGAAAAGTTATTTTTCTCGAGTTGTTTTTTAAATCATATTGCAAGTAAATTAACACCATCTCCAAATGTTTTGGGGTAGATTTAAGTTTTCTTCAAGTGTCTAGATCATAGCTTTTCTTGAGACTCCTGATTATTTTGGGGTGAACATGTGAAAATCATGTTCTTCCAATTCTAAGGCTGATGCTAGCCACAATTTGATTAGTGCTCTACTATTTTGATTTTGAAAATTTGAGTCAATTTTTCCTTCTCATTAACTTTATCTATCTTGACAAAAGTCCCTCATTGCTGGCCTTAATGTTATTTGGAATTCTTTCAGTCCAAGTTTACAGGCAATTGTAGAATTAAACTTTGATCTCAATGTTGTGTCATCTCTTTCTTTATAACATTTTGTAATTACTGTTTTTCATGGAGTGTGTTTAAAACCTGGCTCAGAGCAATTGTTGTTAATTGACGTTTGTTCTATCAGCAAATTTTTCTGCTTTAGAAGTCATAATTAATGCTACTTGCTTTCAGTGTTAATCCTCTGGCCTCCCTGAATATTTTATTACTCTGTTTTTATTCTTAAATTGCTTTTTGTCTGCTCTTGGCCATTGACATATGCTTATTATAGTGCTTTAAAATTACATTTATCCAATTCTTTTAGCAGCAGCACTGTATTGTTACAGTTATGGTTGCTGTTTCAGAAATCTACTTTCACAGTTTCTTACACCTTAATAAAGAGCCTTTTGGAGCCCTGGCATTCCAATCAGCAGTGCTTGCCAAGAAGAATAGGTTGCTCAGCATGCATTATTTTTAAGGAGTACCTTGTTATGTTGATCATAGAATGGTTGGGTAGGAAGAGACCTTAAGGATCATAGAGGTCTAACCTCTCTGTCATGGGCAGGGACACATCCCACTTGACCAGGTTGCTCAAAGCCCCAGGCAACCTGGCCTTGAACACTTCCAGGGATGGGGCATCCACAACTTCACTGGGCAACCTGTTCCAGTGTCTCACCACCCTCACACTAAAGAATTTCTTCCCAATATCTAACCAAAATCTACCTTCTTTCAGCTTGAAACCATTACCCCTTGTCCCATTGCTACATGCCCTTGTAAAAAAGTCCCTCTCCAGCCTTCCTGTAGGCTTCCTTCAGATACTGGAAGGCTGCTATAAGGTCTCCCCAGAGCCTTCTCTTCTCCAGGCTGAACAAGCCCAATCTCTCCAACTGTCTTCACAGAAGAATTGCTCGAGCCCTCTGATCACCTGTGTGACCCTCATCTGAACGCACTTCAAGACCACAATGTCCTTTCTGTGTTGGAGGTTCCAGAACTGGACACAGTATTCCAGGTGGGGTCTCGCAAGAGCAGAGTAGAGGGGGAGAATCACCTCCCTTGACTTGCTGCCCAGGTTTCTTTTGAAGCAGCCCAGAATTTGGTTGGCCTTCTGGGCTGCAAGTGCACATTGCTGATTCATGTTGAGCTTCTCAGCAACGTAAGTTTGTGTAATTTCATTTTTTATTTTTTTTGTACATACGGCCTGTGGCACAACTACAATTTGGATAACCAAGGCATAATTTTTAACTTTACCTTAAGATCTGTTCAGACTTATCGTGATATAAAAACACCTATAGACAAAACTGAAAGTTTAATTAGAAATGCACTGTTATATTTTGTATTATTTTTGAAAGATCATCACGACTATTTCTTTTTTTTTACTCTTTACAGTCTTGTATTTTTATTTGTGGTTTACATTTTAAACTCCTGAACTGATCTTCAAAATCAGTGCCCAGTGCATCTTTTTCAGCTTCTCAGCTCTGCTGGGAGGTGTCCTATTTGTTATCCTATTTGTTACCTAGCTCAACTGCTCTAACTTTCATACTGTTACTGACTGAGCCATGGGGTCATAACTTCTCTGCTTCAGACTTGTCCCATACATTCTCAGAAATCTCTAATGCTGCAATTCTTATTACACTGAGGAAAAAAAATGTTGCAAAAATAAGTAATGCTTTGGGTTTTCTACTGTATTACAAAGCAACTAGGAGGACTGAATGCCCGTCTATATCAGATAGCTCTCACTTGTGACTAATTAAATGGTGAGCATTACAAGTCCCTTATTTTTTGTAAAAAATCTTTTGGCAAAGATATATGGCTGATTGTGGTCATCAAAACACCTGAGCCAGCAGACCAACTCAGGTATATTTCTTACCAGTGTCATCTAAGGTCCTTTCATATAAAAGGGAAAGGCTGGAAAAGCAGAAATTGATAGAAAACTGGAGATGTTCTATACAAATAAGTACTTCAGATACCAGATATTTTGAGTTTTCTGGTTTTGGGGAAATGAGGTTGTTCTTATGATAGTTGTTTATACTGATTAGTCTAAAGTTATAAATACTATATACAAACACTATATCACAGTATACTATAATACACTAAATATCATACTGGAGGCCTGGAAAATTTTTAAACAAATTCTTCCCAAACTGTCCTGCAGAGAGGGTCTATGTTCTGACACAGTTTTAGAATAAAGTGGATGCTAATAATTCTACAATTCTTTTTTCATTGTTAACCAAACCTAATATTTGGATGCAGTTTCTTAATATTCCTCAACCAGCATAGCTAAGAAGGATTAAAAGAGCAAATAACTTGTCCAACACAACAAATTATGAAGACACTAACTTCCATTCTGTTATGTTGCACCTCTTCTAGGCCATAATAATATCAAAGTTATGCATTTCTTGAGAAGGTCTGTGAAAAAAAAAAAAGGGGGGTTTGTTTAAATGAAAGGCAGACAAAAAGATATCAACAGAAAGGTTTTGAGTAATCAAAATTAAATACAACATATAACATTTTGTCTTTTCAATAAAAATGTCGGAGAATATAAACAATGTGATTTTTCTTTTTGTTGCTTATGTTTCAAAGGAGAGTAGTGGAGAGGTATTGTCCCACTTCAGTATCCCATTTTGCCTGCTTATGTATATGTTGAGCACAGGAACCTGGAACAGAACTCTCTTTAACATGTGAGTTAGTCATGTTTTATGTTGAGATGCACACTCCTGCAAGCTCATGTATCTATCATATGGTCTAGCACAGAGTTAACAATCTTCCCTTGACAAAAGCAAATTCCCTTGACAAAAATGTCCTTCCTTTGCCCCCAGACCAAACAATTCCCTTGACAATCCTGCTTCTCTAATTCCACACATTGCATTGGGAATCTCAGATAGGTGCTGGATTGATCTCCAGAAAAAAGGGGCCTAAAGTGGAATTCTACATCTTAAACTCATTAATTTAATTAGATTTACCCCATTTTTATTTTTGAGTGGGAGCAAAGTCACACCCTGGCAGTTTGAAAATAATGTGAAATGGGAGTTCAATAAAAGCTATTTCCTCTTGGATACCAGCATTTATGGAAACCCTGTTTCACAAGTATTTTCCATTTTGCTTCGTTGTGTCTCAGATTAGATAAATCCAATGGTAAAACAGAAATAACAATGTCAACATTTTAAAAGCCTGAGTCCTTATGAGATACATAGGTTTATATTTTGTGGTGCTAAAATGTTCAGATCAGCCAGGCAGATTTATTGCTCTCTTGTTGGGGACAAATAAATCAATAAGGAGAGCACTTACAAAAGCACTTCAAAGTAGGTAAGATCATAAAAAGGGGGATAGCTAGTTTTAGCATTTTATTTATTTTACAATAAACTTTTAATAGCTTCTGTTGGTTTAAGTTATTTTGAAAGATATCCATTTAACTCATCTCCTTGTTTGTTATTTTAGTTTAGAGACCTGATTGTACAAAGAATGGAAATAAGAACTACAGATTTAACAATTTCCAAGAAGAAATATGATGCAAAAAGACTGAGCTCATTTCATTTACTTGTGCACACAAACAAGAAAAAAAAAAAAAAAAAAAGGGAGAACTTTTTGAGGAAGGGAGCCCTTCATCTATTTTATAATTATATCTTTCCTGAAAAACTTTGCTATCTGCAGTAATTAGATGGGTTAATCACTTCTGATCTAAGGGCACCTACTGACATGATTAATTGGGCTGTATACTAGCAGTGCTGGAAAATGCACCGTGAACAAAGTATGTACATCTGAGTGGTGTTGTTTAAGAGTGTTTACCATTTTAACCCATTGATAGTTGATTTTCCTTGTTATCTTCTGCATAATATTAAATATTCTAATTTGCTGAAATAGATCGCTGAATATTACTTCATAAAAGCTAGAATAATCAGTGTCTAATACATGTAAGAAGACAATTTATACGTCTTGAAGACATAATAGTATGGTTATTGTATTTAAGCATGGAAGGAGTAATAATAACTTGTGTGTATTACAAACAAATGTACTTATGAAAAGGCAGGACAGTTGTGGTTAGAAGAACCATAACTTGATGGGTTGCAAATCTGTTTCTTCTAGGTAGGCTACTTGAATCTACTTATGCTGCAGGACTTTTCAAAAGATTCTCAACAAGGAAAATTATAAAGGCAGCTCTCATCCGAGGTTCTTGTAGAGACACAAGAACCCCATCAGTTTACAGGTTTTGAAAGCTTTTCTTAAGCTTTCAGTCTAAGAGACTGAACTGATTCCTTTTCTCTCTTCATCAGACTCTGATACCCTCAAAGAAACAATTAAATTGTCAAGACATAAGTCAGTAGTCTCTAACAGTCAGATTTCTTACACAGCATTCCAATTAAAAAAAAGACTTTCAGTTTGTGTAAGTGTTTTTTATGACTAAAATAAGATAATTGTTGCAGGTGAAATGGGACCATCTCATACAAAAGACTAATACTTAATAATTAATAAATAAAGAACTTCAGCATTTACTGAGAACAATGAACAATAATCCTGTTTGATCTGCAGAGCACAGGCTTTCAAAAGCTTTTCCTTTTCAAAATCTATGTTCTTTCTCAAAGACAGATAAGCCTTGAGATATATGTGAGCACAGCCTTCAATTTGGCTTACTATGAAGTCACTTAGCAGTATAATATTCAAAGACAAGACTGAGGATCATCAAGGTTCACTAAGGACTAATTTGGTCCTGATTAATGCAAATATCCTGAGAGAGACTAAATCAGCAAATTCATTGAAGTCACTGTTTATGATCTGATCTTCCTCTTTGAGCTTCGCCATTGTGCTATCATCTAATTATTTTATGCTTTGTATTTTACTGGATGGGAAGGCTTCATGGTCCCTTGCTTAGACATGATGTTAGTCACACACAAGTCCAGACTCCTCCAAGTTTTTTGTATTAAGTTTGCAAAAAATGTGAAGAGCAAATCATTGTTCTCAGTCTGTAGTTATGTCCCATTGATGGTTAAGGGAATCAGAACCCCTGGAATGATTGCTACCAAGATATTTTACTCTCACAGTGAAAGTATCTGCAGTGCATAGAGCCATACTCACACACAAAAACAAACAAACAAAAAACAACAGTTCCCCCCCATAAAAAAAAAAAACAAAACAAACCCCCAAAATAATGCTTTTATTAGTGTTGCCAAAGGTAACATTTCAAAACACAGTGGGAACTTAAACCATCATGTATTGCATTATTGGGGAATTCAAATATTACAGTTCAAATCCCTACAACATAAAGGCAGCCTTTACTGAATGAATCAGTCTCCTGATTTTTGTTTTATTTTTAGCTGTCTCCTTTTACCTAGCAGCCTGCTGAGTCCTAAACACTAAAACTTACTGTATCTTTTATGATGATATTTTTTCCTGCATTTCCAATACTAACCAGAAGAAACCATTTACCCCAGCCTAGGCTTTGTTAGCCCTATTTTTGTATGCTTGATTATATAACAAACACTCTTCCTTCAGTATTACAGCCTTCAGACTTGCTTTAAACTGTGGCTTAGAAATTCTTTCAGGATGAGTTCAGATGCTATAAGATTAAGATTGTCCATGTATCTTTGCCATGCAGTTTAGTTTCACATGTCTCAAGAAGAATGCCAGTGTGTGCCAGAGCTTTCTGACAGCATGTGTGGCTTCTGTAGTTAGAGTAAACATTTTGCATGATTTTTTTACTGGCTTACAAACAGCTATTAAAAAAAATGAATATACTCACTACTCTAAGAATAGAAAAGGTTTGTATATACGGTTTGTATACACCCAGTGTTCCTACCTGCTCCCTTTTTTAGACGAAGTTGAGTGGGATCACAAGGGGTATTTTTTAGAAGGAAATTGTGATCAGGGATTTGATCAGCAAACCAGTTCTGTTTCTGAGGGGATTTTCCCCTGAAAAAACCAAACCTCTACATGATATATAGAAATTTTATGAAGAACAAATGTGGGGCCTAGAGAGGTAACAGGAAAAAAAAAAGAGTCAATGTGAATAGCTGTCTCAGGATGATGCCTCTGTTGTCTTCAGGGTGCACACCAGCTCTTCTGTCCCTAAATATGGTCTTGCCTCAGGAGACCTCTTGCTGTTCTCAGAGGTGGGACTGAATTTATGCTATGGATAAATGGCTCTGGTGAGATTTGTTTGGGCCTGAGAACTGAAACCCTAGTGAACAGTAATAAATTGTACATAATGTGAATGCGTGGCCTCATCATAATCATTCCAGTGATCCTTTTTTTTTTCCTGTTTATGTAATTGGGGGTGATTTACTTCAAAATAATTACCAAAAATGGTGCATAGAATTTAAATAATCTGTCTTGTGATTTACCACAAAATTCTCCACTCCTTTTCAATTTAACAGTAAGGTCCCTCTGCATGACAACACTTCCCACTCAAGCTGATTAAAGATTCATTATTGTGTAAGGCCAGTCATTTTCTGTCCCAGAATAAAAATGTGAATTTTGTATATGTAAATTCAAATGTGAATCAATGGTGTTCTCCATTAGGAAGTCAATACTAATGAAGTGCAAACCTTCATTATCTATTTTTTTATTTTACATGGCTTGAGAACATGCTACCTCCTCTTCCCCCTGAAGCTGGGTAATTTGGGTCAGCATTATTGTTAATCACATAAAAAAACCAAAACCAAAACCATATTTAGAATACCAAAATAAAAAAGCATATTTAATTTTAGATTTCTTTTTCCCTATCCAAGTGATTTTATTTTACTGTATAATGAGCTTTAATGTCATCTGATGTTTCAAGTAAATAGCAGAATAGCATAAAGTAGCTGTTATCAGGATAGAAATGCAAATTTAAGACTGTGATAAGAAATGTATTTGTTATGTTACACTAATATCAGCTTAAATTTTAGGATTCGTAATTTTTTTAGGTTATTTCTTAGGTGATAGTTTGATTTAACAGCAAGTGTTAGACAAGTAGCTCCATTGATTTAATAAATGGGGAGTAAGGGCTGTACCAAGTTGGCATCTTTTATACTTAGCTGACATTTTGTGTTAGAGAATAAAAGAAAGAACTTCTTTATATCCCCATAGATAAATGACAGAGAAAGAAAGTAAAAAACTGTAATAATTTCCTTTGCTTCACTCTTAATCTGACAGGTAACACAGTCTGGCAGCTTTCTCAACGATATACTTGAAGAAAGGAAAGTTTACACTGAATCAGGTGTTTTCCATTAAAAAAAAAAGTTTACAAAATTCCTTTTATATTTCTAGCTGTACTTTTTTCTTGTAAAGTAAATGAGTATTTTAACTGCATGTATTTGCACATTTTACCATATTTTATATTCCCAATGGATTTTCATATCTTCACTTCATTAAATTTTGGAGATCATTGCTTAAAATAGAAAGGGAACTTGACTGATTGATGCAGCTATCCAGTGCTGAACGGGCTTCTGCCAGATGCAGATTGTACAGTGTTTGCTTAAATCCATCTGTGGTAGCTGAAGATGAAGCATGCCCATTTTGCTTAGCTGTTAGTACATCAGAAGAGAATTAAGGTGTATTCCTTGGTTTTCTTGACCTCCTTTTTTTCCTTGAGCATTGGCTACAGTAGAGATTTATGGTGTAAACCTTTTGTAAAGAATGAGATTGCATTTTAATATGAGATTGCAAAATGAGGATGTGGTGGGGATGCACTGGCTTTCTTCAGAGATGCTGCTATAGGAACCCCTGTGTTCCTCACAGACCTTAGGCCTGTGGCATAGGTATTCACTCTGCACCCGTTTGTTGCATGAACCTTGAACATAAGTCATAGCCTTGCCTCTAGGCCTTTCTCTGGCCCAGTCTGTTGCTTCTTCTGACTGGACTTTTTGGGTAAACCCTGGGCTATATGTCTAAAGTTCACTGCATTGATAAGGAAATTATTTCCATCTGGCCCTACTTAGACCTTGTGGGACTGGGTCGTGGTCAGTGAGAGCACAGCTCTGCCCCCCAGCCCCTGGCTTGCACTCCGGCAAGGAGCAGCCCCAGTCTTGCTTCCTTTTGCCAACACCATCCACCAAATCCATATCTGGGGACAGATATCTGTCACCAGGGCTAGCACTCACAGAATATAAGGCACTTTTAACTGACCTGTTAGTATACAGCATAAATACAAAGGGCAATGGTATAAGTTTTAAAAAGAAAATGCATAATCCATTGGAAGGTGATGATCCACATAGCTGAGATTCAAGACAGAAACTATCTCTGCTTTTTTATTATTGATATATTTG
Source organism: Florisuga fusca (assembly GCA_038090715.1). Taxonomy (NCBI): domain Eukaryota; kingdom Metazoa; phylum Chordata; class Aves; order Apodiformes; family Trochilidae; genus Florisuga; species Florisuga fusca. The sequence continues at coordinate 11,542,406 of JAAWXA010000007.1, read as the reverse complement.
ATCAGTTTGATGTGGCTGTCCATGCCACTGTGTTGACTCACAGTAGTTCTGGTCTCCCTCCCCAGACAAAAGAAACTTACTGAAGAGATACGGGTGTCGATGTTTTTATAGTTGTTTTCTTATTCCTAGCACAGGTGTGATGGTTAGAATCCCTTGCTGGGGTCACAAACATGAAGTTCTGGGCACAGACATAGACACGCTCCATGTATCAGTTTATCATTTGTATAGAGAAGGTATAGACATGTCCAACGTGTGAAGAATGAAAGCTGCTTCCTCAAGGTCGCATCAGATTAAATTCAGATGAAAAGTCTACACGATTCTTTAAAGTTCACATTACTTCCCTTGGAAATGCATAGGAAGTATAGTCTGACAATACTGTGGGAAAAAAGAAAATGAAGTTATTCAGATATCAAATAGTTTAAAAGCATTTTAAATATATGAGTGAGAGAATTTGGTTTAAAAGCATCAGTTTCTATTGCATCTCCAGTATTTGCACAACCACTGCTTGTCTGCTTGGATAATTAAAGAAGTGTTAATGGCACCAATTAAGAAGTGAGAATGTGATTTATTACTCTTTCTTACTTTCCAGGTCAGAGGAGGTGCAATAGGAAAATACATATCCAGCAATTTAAAGACAGTTTAAAATGAAACAGTTCTTTGCAATTTAGGCATTTAATTAAAGGCTTTAAAGTTTAATTAAAAAGTTAAATCATTTGTCTATTTCTGTAAAAAACCCAAGTGCTTTTGTGTTTGGATCAATTATATACCATAAAGCCTGGTGAGATAAGTATCCTGTTTTCTAGTCTGAAGCTACAGCATTTTTCAAGCATAACAGCACAACACATAAAAATGTATTCAAGGTACTAGAAGCAAACAGATATATTGTTCTATTAAGCTTAGTATGAGTAAGGTTTAATCTAAAAGGCTTTTTTTTTCTTTATTTTTTGCGAAGGTACAAAGACAAAAAGCCTTTTTTAACACAGTGAAAATAATGAAGAGGAAAAACTAAGTCTTTTCTATTATACTTCAAACTTTCAAAATAACAAGCATTTGCATTTATATAGTGGTAATAAACATTCAGCCAAACATCACAGAAGAACACTAAAGAATAAGAGATCAGTGAGAACTGTTCAATTAGCAGTATTTCTGAGGTCATATGTAAAAAAATATTAAGTGGTAGGGTTTGAAATTCAGAAAAATATAATTTCATCTTATAACTTACATCTACCTTTTCAAAAGGGCTGACAAATACAGTAACAGACATTAAATGCCTCAGAAGTTCAAAAATACTCAGCAAAAGTACAGTTGTGGAGTAGACACAAATAAACTGTAGCTAGAAGTAAATAGATTTCTAGTCACTCCCCTTTCAAAATATCAGGAGCTGCTAGATATTACTAAAACTATTTCTGTTCTTGAGGCATATAAATAAAAATGAAATTCTTATAAACATTTTTTCCTGTATCAATGAGGAGCTGTTCATGTTGATAAACACCATCTCTGATGCCTCCTGCTCATGGAGACTGGACTCTACCTGAGCAGTGTAGGTGGAGAGCCTGTTCTGACTGTGCCTTGTTATTGAAATAGTGGACCAAGAGGGACCACTCCTGTGAGGCAGCATGGATGTGATTGATCCAGATTTAGTTTCTTGTACTCTATGTATTCCTCCAGTACTGTCCCATCAGACTGTATGCTCCTGGACTGTCTTGCCTCGTGCTATTCTTCTTTGTAATCAATACATAGCCTCACTTTAATCAGTTGTCACCCAATCTTCACATAGTTCCAGTTCAATTCCAAATTGACACCCTCCCACCCAACCCCCTAACAACAAAAACAGTGTCCTCTGGTCACAGGGTCTCCACAAGGGTTCAAAGGACAACTAGAGCCAAATGTGATATAGCCAAGCTGTGTCACTGGCAGGGGCAGAGATCAGTCTTTCACCCTCTTACACATCATCACTGGTAAGATTCTTGAATTATTTCCTAAAGATTTACAGATGATTTCTGCTATTTCCACTGTCTTTTCTATGTTATTTTAGAGGTAACTTCATCCCCTTATTTCTCTACCTGCATCCTCTATTTTCTGGCTGCCCAGCTATGGTACCTGAGTACTGTTTAAAAAAACTGTCCTACCTGAAAATAGACAGCTTATCCTTGAGCATCTTAAACTCAGTGATGGTTTTTTGCTAATAGATGAGGTGTGTGATAAAGTTCCCAACTAGGATCTTCTTCATTTGTCTGTGCCCAAGTGTAGTGTCATTAAGAACTGTAGAAGCATTTGGCAATATATAATTTTTTTCAGAGCAAGGCTGGCATAATCTACAGTAATACGGCCAGTTGATATATATATATATGTATATGCACACAGAAATTATTCAAAAACACTTAATTAAGTCTCCCAACAGATAAAGCTTGGGAGAAAAAAAAATGCTCTGTGGAATCTGTGTTAAAATAATGCCTATACAGACATTGGCTGAATCAGGAGTGCTCACAACGACATTAAGTGTAGCATATCCTAATTTTTAAATAAAGCTTGTTCACCATTATAGCATTTAGAGATATAGTTTTGAGAAAAAGAAAAGTGCCTCCTACTTTTGTTGGAGAATAGCACAGGTATTTTTCCATGGTCTCTATTTTTTTGTATTGCTCAGTCTCAGTGTAGAAAAAACATCATATAAATTGCAGTGAGTGTGCATATGTCAATCTGTAGAATATAATTATTTGGCTGTACCTCAAAATAATGAGACCAGATACACTGGTGGAAATAAAGGGTAGCATAATCAACATCGATGACGACTTTTATATGCAAAAGAATAGAATCTACTCAGATATTGTTGACTACTATGAATACCACAAGTAGACTGTGGAATGTATATCATAGGTGCTTTGGCAATAGTTCTCTTCTCTGAAAGCAGTTGTAAAAAATCTGAAACAAGTCTTACTGTGGGTAAACTGCAGGAATGAGATTGGATTTATATAGAAATTCAAGAATGCCTACACTTTATACATGCTATAGCAGAAATATGTATGAGGTAAAAATGAATCACCTGTTTAGTTTTATCTAGTGTCAACAGCAGGACTAATATCTTATTTAAAAATATTCACCTTCCCTGTAAATTTGTGACTAAATATCATTTATATGTGCCTAATCCTAATTTCTCTGCCTTTTTCAAGCAGGTTAATTATATTCATGAACCCTGGTCACATTATTCACTTGGAAGGTCTTGATTATGCATTACCCATCAACATTTCATAACACAATATCCAAGATAAGCACTGAACTCAAGTGTGAGATGACATTATAAAATCTTAAAGCTCTAAAAGTAATTGTGAATCATATGAGGGGTCTCTCAGAAATAATTTATCCAGCATCAAGGTAGACTTCGATTGTATTCTATTGCATAGTTCAAAAATTGTCTTACATAGAGTGCTCATGGCAGAGCTGATAAAGAAAACCATGCTGGGAATATCAGTATGCATCAGAAATCAGCACACAGATTATTGTTTTAGGAGTTAAATTTACAAGAATCTTTCTTAATATATCACCTAACAACAATCCAAGTTAAACATGTTTGGACACAACCATGTAGAGCATCCTGTAAGTTAAATATTTTCTTTGCCTGCAGGCCATTTCAGACTTTGGTATAGATTAATTTGGTCCAGGGGAAGGTCCTGTCTGTTACATAATAGCTGGATATAAAATGACCATGCCTGGATCTCTGTGTAGAAAATAGGCTGCCAGTTTTCCTGTTCCATGTAAGTTTATGAACTTTTCAGTCTAAATGCTAAGTGCTGGGGAACAAAACCAATGCTGGAGTACAATAAGCAGCATGCTGAATTTATGGATGCTAGAATAGACACAATCTTTACGGTCATCATCTGTGTGGAATTTTGCTGGTGTTTTATTATCTCTGTTGATCTCACGTTTCTCTGTTCAGATGCTGGTATGTATATATATATATCTCCATTTTCTCCTCTGAAGAGTAGAAGCCTTGCCATACAGCCTTGAAGCTGCTGCACTGAAAGAAGTCAGGAATGTGTGTATATTGGCACTTTAAGCTATTGATTCAAGGACTGGCCCTAGGACAGTTTACCTACTATTTAATATTCTATTGATTGCTCCAATTTAAAATGTGCTCATTCACCTTTATCCATGAAATTCAAGCTTTGTAATGGCTGCCCCTTTGTTGGATGTAAATGGCAAGTAGGTGATGTAAGACTTCTGTACTAGAGCTGTCATACTGTGGGAATACCTGCTTAGTAGCCCCGACTAAAACACCCAAATCCAAGATATATCAAACTTGTCTGTTTAGCATTCTTTTGTACCTTCAAACTCTAGCTGTACTTGTATTTTCAAGTCATGTCATAAATTCTGATGATGTATACATATCTGCAATTCTACAGGGGTGTTTGTGGACCTTCATCAGTCCTTTGATGGCAGAAGAAGTCCTGCTCAGTGATCTGTTGTTTGTTTGCTGGTGCATTGCTGTTTCCATCTCATAGTTGTAATAGTTAAGATGTTTTTCTAGAAGGAATGACACTGCAGTTGTCTGCAGCTGGGGCTCACACTTCTCACTGATGAAAGAAGTAGACATTGAACTTGGTTTAGAAGTAGATGCCAAATAGAGAGCAATGTCTATGTCAGGCAGACTGGATTACCTCCTGCTGATTTTCAGAAAATCTTTAGATTCTATGCACTGTCACTGAAGCTATTTTCAGTACACCGCATTGCCCCGCTGGGGCAAAGCTATTAACATTTCCATTTACAAAAAAGCACCTAAGTTAGGATGAAGGTCATACAAATGCTCTTTCTAAGAAAATCCAATATATAAAATCATTATTAGCATATAGTAGAATACTATATCTTCCTATTAAAACAGAAAAAAAACCCCCTTCCTTTTGGGAAGATAAGCTCCAGGGTTTACATGCATCTTGTGAATTGCTTTTTGTTGGTGTTGGGATTTGCTTTTTTCTCCTGCATTGTGACTCACAGTTAGAATAAATATATGTTCTGCATGCTGTGCTCTTGATTGCGCACTCAGCTTCCTAATAATAGACTATTCCAGGATAATAATGGTAACGTACCAACACTCTAACACTGTCTGTGTTGGTGCAATTAACCCTCTATGCAGCTGGGATCTCAAACTGCTGTTCTGCATGTCGGCTGTATAATCAGATATCTTTAGGCCAACGTGGACTTAGCTTGGGTTAACAGTGACAAACCAGTGACCTAAACCATTGGGTCTCATCACAATGCCTGGGCACATGGAGCAAACAGTAAAATAGGTTGTGTTATTGAAGGCTGGAAGAGCATGAAAAGAATTTAGCGTGTTTCAGGGAGCAGCAGGAGAAGTTATGGGAAGTTTCTTTGTGCATCCAACACTTGGGATGTCTCCAGGAGGTGACAAGACAAACAAAGGTTGGTAGGATGGGTAAGAGCAAAGAAGAAAAACCTGCCATTCTTGCTGGCATTAATGTTCCCAATAATCACTTTCATATATCTTAGGATGGAATAGATAATCAAATTGAATAAAACGTCTCCTCTCTTGGTTTCAATAGACACTCCAATTAATAAATTGTGCTCTTTGCATATACTTTTATTAATTTTTGTTGTTGGTTTTGCAAGTTTCTTTGCTATTTTCTTGATGGCCATTTTTGAAAACTGGTGTGTATAGTCATCATCAGACTGTTAAACTGTATTTTGAAGTAAACAGAAGAAATCATGAGGGGAAAAAATTCAAATGACTTTTTTTTTCTTTTTTCAGTTTTGAATTAATAACTTTTGTCTCATAATATTTTGGTAACAGGAAAATGAAGGTAAGATTTATGAATTTATTGACAAACATAAGTAAGAACAGCAGAGTCTGTTTACAATGTGAAAAGAGAATGAAGCACTAAGCTGTCTCAGGTTAGTGCAGTGGTGTTTTGAAAGTGGGGGGCCACAGGGGTGGTTCCTGTCAGAAGCTGCTGGAAGGTCCCCTGGTTCCAATCTCTGCCCTGTCTCTGCCCAAGGCCAAGCAGATATAGGAAGCTGAATGTGCTTCTGCAAATAACATATTCAAGAAAGGGGAAATGAAACTGAAAAAATATTTTAAAAAAGGACCTGCAGAGCAGAGTAGAAGATGAAGTGAGAATGCCAGAGTAAAAACACCAAGGTCAGGGAAGACAGAGGGGGAAAAGTGCCTGAGCAGAGATTTCCCCACAGTCTGTGATGAGATGGCAGCTGTTCCCCTGCAACCCATTGAGAAGCACAGTGGAGCAGTCCCTGAAGGACCATGGTGGGGTAAATGTGTATTTATAGCCCCTGAAGTGTCACATGGGGGCAGATGTGAAGCTGCAGCCTGTGCAGGATGCAGAGAGGGGCAGATGTGGATCTGCAGCCATGGAGGGCCCCGTGTCAGAGGAGGTGACTGTTCCCAAAGCAGCCGTGACTCTGTGGGCAGCCCGGGCAGGAGCAGTTCCTGAGGGACTGCACCTGTGGGAGGGACTCATGGCAGAGGGGTATGTGAAGGACTCTCTCCCATGAGATGGACCCCCTGTTGGAGTGGGGGAAGAATGTGAGGAGTCCTCCCCCTGAGGAGGAAGGAGCAGCAGAAACACCGTGTGGGGAACTGACCCTAAAGCCCCCCTGCCCATCCCCTGTGCCCTGAGGGGGAGCCAGGAGGAAGCAATCCTGGCCTGGGAAGAAGGGAGCTGGGGGAGGAGGGGAAGGTGTTAAGATCTGATCATGTTTGATTTTTCTCCTTGTAGTGGATTTTCACCTCTCCTGTCCCACAGTGGGGTGGGGGGTGAGCAAGCTGAGGCCTGGTTGGTACCAGCTAAACCCTGACATAAGCTCAGCTGGTAAATAGATGGCAATAGCAGCAGAAAGTCACAGCTCTGCCACAGTGAACTGCAGCGTCAGTTATTCTTAATATGTGTACCACTTCTTAAGCGCACCTTGTGTAGGGAAGTAAAATTATGCAATTGCTTAATAAATAATAATAAAAAAAAGTTTACTGATTTTCCTGTAAAATTACCATTACTGTTATGTACTAGAGTTAGAATACTGAATTAGATGGATAATTTTTTAAATCCGGCATACTACTGCTTCTGCTCTTTGAGACGGTCTGCACATCCTTGTTACATTTGTAAATCATTTCATAAATCCTAGGACTTCATTTTTTACCCTCAAAAATATGCATGAATTTTTTATATCAAGTTGAACCTCAAACACTCTATACATATGTTACATAGCTACTTCAAAATGAAATGTGTTTTCATATCTCCGAGGTATAAAGTGAAAAAGTCAGAATCTGCAGTTCATTTTCTTTCCAAAAGAGAACTTACCACCACCATGCTCCTGGACTTTGCAGCCATGAATAAGGTCCACCGAAGCTAGAATGTTAGCAGAATACATTTAACAGGAAGTGTCATGATGGATTTAATAGTCTTTTATATTCAAAAATTGTGACTCAGTAACCTTCTTGTGGCTGTGTCACTGGCAGCTATTTTATCCTCAGTTCTTCCTTTTTAGTTAAAATAATAAAACAGAATTACAAATAATACTTTAAGTAAGTATTTTTGAAATATTTTACTGGTAATTATAAGCAAGAATTCTTTGGAGGTTCAATCCAGTGGAAATGTATATTGCCTTTCAACATTATTTCTGTGTTTTCTTTAATACCAAATGCAGAGAAACAGAAGTTTTTGTTAGATCTGGGAGTCCTGATAGATCGTAAATTATCCATGAGCCAGCAGTGTGCCATTGTAGCCAAGGTCAGTGGAATCATGGGCTGCATAAAGAAGAGTGTGGCCTGTAGGTTGTGCAAGGCCGTTCTCCCTCTTTACTCTGCTCTGGTGAGGCCAAAGATGGAATAGGGCATCCAGTTCTGGGCTCCAGAGTTCAAGAGAGACATGGAACTACTGGAGAGAGTTCAGCAGAGGGCAACAAAGATAATGGGCAGACTGGAGAATCTCTCTTATGAGAAATGGCTGAGAGAGCTGTGACTCCGTCCTGAAGAAAAAATACTGAGGTGTGACCTTGTTAATGTCTACAGTATCTAAAGGGTGGGTGCAAAGAAGATGGAACCAGACTCTTTTCAGTAGTTCCCAGTGACAGGACAAGGAGGAGGAGAAGCTGAGGGAGCTGGGGCTGTTCAGCCTGAAGAAGAGGAGGCTCAGGGGAGACCTCATCACTCTCTACAACTACCTGAAAGGAGGGTGTAGCCAGGTGGGGGTTGGTCTCTTTTCCCAGGCACCTCTCAACAAGACAAGAGGGCATGGTCTTAAGTTGTGCCAGGGGAGGTTTAGGTTAGATATTAAAAAGACTTTCTTTACGGAGAGGGTGATCAGACATTGGAATGGGCTGCCCAGGGGAGTAGTGGATTCTCTGTCCCTGGAGATATTCAAAAAGGGACTGGATGTGGCACTCAGTGCCATGGTCTGGTAACCGCAGCAGTAGTGGATCAAGGGTTAGACTTGATGATCCCTGAGGTCCCTTCCAACCCAGCCAATTCTATGATTCTATGATTCTATGATTCTATGATTCTATGATTCTATGATTCTATGATTCATTGAGTCCTCTAAGGACCTCTGAGTTCATCAAGTTCTATCACCACCACACTGGCTATACTATGTCACTAAGTACTACATCCAGTCTCTTCTTAAACACCTCCAGGGATGGTGACTCCACCGCTTCCCTTGACAGTCCAGTCCAATGTCTGATCACCCATATATACTATGCTTTGTACCTTGAAAGTTCTTCTGGGAGCAAGCTGTGTTGACCTGGAATGTATATACAGGTGTGTACAGTGCTGAGTTTCTTTTTCATGTTTATAATGCAATGACTGATGTGGGAAATTGTGTGCATAATGGCTGATTCACTGTTAATACTTCTTTTTCAAAATCCCCCAGTCATTCTAGGAAAGCATAATTGTTAAAGAAAGTGTTTAAGTTCTAAATTAACATTAAATTATGTCTTTTGCCTCTTTAAATTGTTGAAGGAAAAGTTGAAATGTGTCTTCATAGCCTATAAGCAAGAATGTGGGCAACAAAACAATTCCTGCCAGTGATAGTCTCTTTAATCTGTAAAGGAGAAGTGTAAGAAAATCTCATGTCTGGAAGTTATGTTCAGACAAATCCTGACTTGATATGAGTAAGGATGATTAATTATTGAAACACTTAGGGATGAAGAAGTACTCTGTCACTTGTGATTTTGAGATCAATACCCGATATCTTTCTGAGACAAAAGCTTGAGTTTAGCTGGAAACTCCAGACTTGATGCAAGATATTTAGTACTGGTCAGACTTTTGTATTTTCCTTTTTTCCCCCCCTAATTTTATGAATTTAAAAAATGTAATCAAACCTAATTGGGTGCCCAAGTAACTTTTTTTTGAAGGAGTTAAGCATAAATGTTTAAGTAGTTCTTTTGAATAAAGTCTTGTTCTTCTGGTATGGGTAAATAGTTGTCTTTGTGCTGTTGTACCATTGTCAAGATAACATTCTGAGTCATATATTGTTGCTAACCTCACTGTCACCAGTACTGTAATGTGTTTCCCTTATAACTTTATTAACTGTGTTGTTTTGCTTTTCAGACACGGGGACTGTTTATTAAAAAAGAACCAAGCTCAAATATGATTTCAGTGAAGCTCAGAGACATCTTTCCACCTTCTACTAAGTTGTTTACTCCTTTAAATATTTTATCTTGACCACAATTGATAAAGATCCAACTGACACCTAGAAACTCACACTGGCTACTTCCCTTTTTAATTTTATCTTTTATTTATTTATCTATGTTTCACTACAGTGAACCTTGGTTTGCAACAGAGTAATATTTCTGTTTTTCTCTTCCTTTCAGCACAGGATTTCTCTATGGATATCACAATGTAATGTGCCAACATTACATTGGAACTCTCTGATACACTTTGGAAGCTGTTAATGGTATTTGTAAAGCAAGGGTTCTCTTATCTTTTTTTCCAGTGAACAGTAATTTCAGAGGCAATATTTGCTCTTCATTTATTACAAACACAGAAAATGTTTTTATAAGCCATGTTTGGAAGGGAGGCATATTGCTAGACTGCAAGTGGTCTTATGATCAAATTGAATGCTTGGGGGGGAAAGAAGTAACTGAAGTTACTAAGGAATAGTCATAGAATAGAAAGACAAGAACCTGGAAGAAATAAATAAAAAAAGAAAAGAAAAGAAAAGAAAAGAAAAGAAAAGAAAAGAAAAGAAACAAGACACTGACAGCAAAATTGGATAGTAAACAAGATACCTGGAAATGGAAAAGACCTATCAACACCTAAGAATTTCATTCCTCTGCTTGTAATGTGATATTTTTCTGAATACATAACCTCATAACCTCTCCAATATAACTTTAAACATAAAATTATACTTCCATCTTTTATTAAAAATATTCAAAATTATGCCCTAAACATGTGAGTACTTTTTGCCAGTTAATGACCTGACTGATGCTTATAAACAATTTCATATGAGAATTCATAGCAGGAGTATTTCTTGCTTGCAGTCATCCTATTACTTCTCAGAGCATATCCACCTCTATGACAACGTGAAGCCAAAAGCAAAACAAAAAGATATCTGTAAAAGTTGCTCTGAACTAGGTATGGTCCAGTAAGTTATATATTTTGAATCAAACTCTACTTTTATATATGTCTCCCTGCTCCTCATCTGTAACATGAGGCAACAGCATTGAGCTCATAAAGTAAGCATTGGTACCTGAAAGACTGTTATGTGCTTAGATACAGCAATAGTGAGAGCCAGAGAAATGGGTAGGCTCTGACTGTATGGACATGTGAGGTTGTATAGAGTCAGAGTATACACACACTTTAATGGGATGTGCCTGAGTGCCTTTGGACATCAACTCTGAACCCATCATAGTGACAGTTTGATGACAGAATTCAGGAATTGAAATACTCCAAGGAAGAAACAAGCTGCTTTGAAAGATGTCTATAGAAAAAGCCATTGCAAGGCTTTTTCCATTTCTACCTATTTACACTTAACAGTGAAAGTTACTACAAACATAAAAAAATATTGAGATTTTTTTTAATTATAAATTTACTCTCCTTTTTATATATATTTATTGCACAGTTGAATTATGGCATTATTAAGAATTTAGTTTTACACAAGCTTCTAAACATCTGGATATTGCTACTTGAGGTATGGCCTTCTGTTTGCGGTATTCATAAAGTTAGATTTCTCATTTAGAAATTCACACTTGTTACTAAACAAAGTGACAGTATAATTTTGAAGGATATTTTAAAAATACAGATGACAAATTTACACAAAATTTTTGCTTATAAAATTAATTGTTTTAACTCTACTAGAAAGAACGTTCTTTGAAGGGAAAAAAACCCCAGTACTTTGATCATACTGATGATTTAGTGTTTACTGTCTCCTATCTTACTTTCCTAATGCTAAAACTCATGAGCAAATAGTTTGTTTAACTTATAGTAACCAGTTCCACTCTAAGAGTGTCTGCATGTTGCTATCCTGAACACCCCCATGTGAACAACAGCACTGAGACTGTTCTCTGACCTACAAAGTAACTTCCCTTTACTGGAGGGCATGCTGTTTGAATAGTTCTAGATTGCTTTCAGAGACTGTTGTATCATTCTATAATAAGAGTCAAGATAAATATTCCCAGGTCACTTAAAATTACTTGACAATCTAAAAGTGTGTTGTATTGTATTTACCTACGAAGATTTCTTGAAACTGGGAATATTCAAGTTAAGTGTCAGGAATTCATCACTCACAGGTGGCCCAAGGAACCAGCTTAATTTTAAGGGAATGAGCAATAGCATGGCCCATTTGTTTCAGCTGTAGTAACTCAAACTCTTAAACTACAGCCCATTTGTTTCAGCTGTAGTAATTCTTAAACTAAGGGCAAATATCTATTAGCTTCCATTAGGAAGCACATTACCAATGCTCTGATTTTATCTGAATGTCAAACATAAGATTTTCACCTCCTTTTCACCTCTAACTTCTTTGGTTATTTATTCAAAAATCATTAATTTCTTTTCTTGCAGAGGAAATCCCATTATCTTTCACTTGAATTGTAATTTTAAAAAACAGTTAGTGAAGTCTGAAACTAAGTTATTTTTGGATGAAGAATCATAGAGTGGGGTTCATACCATGAAGCTCAAGAGCGACATTGAAACAACCAAAGTTCTATTTAAAAATCAGTTGTCCTGACACTCCTTACAAATAAATCATTCAAAAGAATGATCTAAGTAGATTTAAAGAGACAAACCATCTGGCTAGTTTTATTCAACTACTGTTGGCTCTGGGGAGTCCAGAAAATCCTCACAGCTTTAAGTGTCTACAATATGGAAGTAAAAAGTTTGGTGACATGAATTTTGAGCACTGTGTCTGAGAAATGCAATGTTCAGATACATGTACTTTCTTACAGAAAGGGTTTTAAAATTAGACCTTTTAATATGATAATATTGTCTGTTACATTTCTGTAACCAAAGAAAATTATGAATATTCTTCAGCTGCTTGCTCTGTTTTTAAATACTGTGGTATTTTGGGTTACATATAATCTCAATTGTTTCTACCCTGCTCCAACAGCCCCATTGCAGGACTCAAAAGAGCCCCTCAGCCAGGATGGGCATGCTTCTGCAAACATGTGTTTACAAAAGGGCAAAACACTGCATGGCGATATAAGGGGTGAGAAGCAATGAAAGATCTCAGAAACACCTGTGCAGACCCCAAGGTCAGTGAAGAAGGAGTGGAACGAAGTGTTCTAGGTGCTGAAGCAGAGATACCCCTGAAGTGCTTGGTGAAGACCATCTGCTTGAAGACCATCCACACTGCAGCCTCTGGAGGACCCCACACCAAAGCAGGAGAAGGGTATGAGGAGGATGCAGTGTTAGAGAAGAGCTGTATGGACTGATCACAACCTCTCATTCCCTTGTGGCACCTGCAGTAGGGGGATTTGAGGAGACAGGAGTGAAGGAGTGAAGTTGAGTCTGGGAAAGGCTGCGGTGGGGGGAAGGTGCAATTTTGCTTTCTTCTTTGTTTCTCAATATCCAAGTCTATTTTAATTGGCAATAAACAATTTTTTTTCCCTGACTTGAGTCTGTTTTCCCCGTGTTGATAGTTCAGAAGCAAACTCCCTGTTTATCTTGTCCCCTGAGCTTTTTCAACACATTTTGTCAACCTGTCATTTGAGGAAGGGGAGTGAGTATCTGGATGAACTTTCAGCTCTGGGGCAAGATTAACCCACCACAGAAAAGATGTGACTATCTCTTTGAATATGATAGAGAAATTAAATAGATGGGATTTTGTGGATAAGCCAAAGGAAGGAATCTGTTTGATATTCACGTTGTATTCTGGCACAGGAGACATGGAACCTGTGTTAAGGTTTGAGCATGTTCAAAATTCTGCAAGAGGAAAGAGCAATATTGATTGTGACAAAACAAAAGATTACTTCTATTGTTATGTAAAAAGATGAGATACTAGATATGAAGATGTCCCTAACAAGAAAGGAAGAAAAGATACAACTATGAAAAAGCCAGAGTATAAAATTGCACTGAATTTAACAGAAAAGAACAGACTGATGAAAATAATGCCACACTGTAAATGAGACTGTTTGCTTCAAACAGCTGAAACAAACTTATTTGTATTACAGGATTTGTTGAACATGAGCAGTTCTGACCAGTCCTGGATGTTCTCTGAAGTAATGATACTACCTTATTTTTGTCAGTCTATCACAGAGGGTTAATTTCAAATTGTTTCCCCATTCTTTGCAATGTCTTTTTCCTCCAGTGATTTAAAATCAATTCAACACTTGGCCTGCTGATTCCTACAAGGCCAAATCTATGAAAAAAATGAAAACAAACCCAAAGCATTTTAATTAGCTCTTTGTAATCACTGAACTAGCTGGAGGGTGTTAATTTCTGTCAGTCATCCATCTTTACTTATAAAGGACTTGTGTAAGTCTCTTGAGACACCTAGTCTCAAATCAGTCAATATTCTGCTGCATTGCTTTCTTAAATCTAGCATACACTTTGTACCTTTCAATAAGATGGATAGGGCATGAGAGTGATAGTTTTGGACTTAGGCTGTTCTTGAGAGAGACAAATAAAGGACACTGCCTATTCTGTTCACCTCTTCTTTGTGTAAATACAAAGAGAAAGAAAAAGACAAGTGTCTACAGTGCAAATGCATATGCAAGTATTTCTTTGTGTGTGAGGAAGACCTAGATATTTGTCTTGCGAGCTGTGGCAGACTGAATTGCCTTATATTTAATTACCAGCACTTGAAATCATGGGTTTACTTGTTACCCTACTGAGAATTTTCTAGGTGATCTTAAGTAAATAAATTTTGGTCTAAATTCTTGCACGTTGATAGCTAAATAATAGGCTGACTTTGAGATGTATTTGTTGATCCCTAATTCAGTGGGAAACTCAATAATATAAATGAAAAGACCACTTAAAACTGTTAATTAGACATTATTTAAATTATTAGCTCTGCATCTCCATGATTCATTTTTCTTAGTTGAAGAATAATAATGACAATAACAATAATGACAATAACACCACCACAATATAAACATGAAAATTGTTTTTCAGTAATGTTTCTATATGGAACAGTATGTAAAAACAGATGAAGAGAGCCATATTCTACAAATCATACTGATCCTAATGCCCCGTTGCTGGTTTATGCCCTGCTTCCTTTACCACTGGCTTCATCCTGATTGTCCCACCTACTTGGTTGTGGTTACCTTTTCTAGAACAGGCTGTTGAGCAAAATAACCCGATAGCACTGAAATAGGCCTGAACAACTTTATTGCTCTGAAACACAGCTGTTTATCATTCTAAGAGCAATTTTGGATTTTATAATTTTAGGATATTAACTGGTTTACCTCCATAAGTGAACTCATAAGAGGATTGTGAACAACGAAATGACCCAAAGTGTGTTATATATCCATGAGATAAATATGATTATCTGAAGAATGGTTCCAGTCACTAGAGTGGCACCACAATATGCATCCACACGACCTTCTGATGAAAAATATACTTTAAAGCTTTTATTAAAGACAGTATCAGTTTCAGTTCTTCAGGCCAGATGGCAATGTAATTTAAGGAAGTTACTGCCTGGTAACTGGCCTTGTTGATTGAAAAAACAATTCACAGACTTGATGCCAAGTGGTTCTTAGTGTCCTTACTGTGCTTTCTCACACATAGCTGATTCCCCAGGAACAATCAAGTAATTTTTTTTTACTACTCTGTACTATCCCTTCAGTGCTGTGATAATTGACAACAGGTTTCCTCTTGCCCTCTTCCAGAGCATGGGCTTGCATCTTACATATTATGGAGCTCCACAGGGTAGGAACTATGGGTAGGTTTGACTGTGAAAATAAGATCCAGGATAATTCCTTGCCATCATCAAGGTTTCAGACTCTCACCTTTACAACGTTATACATTCCCAAATATTCCCACACATTTGCTACTGAACTAAAGCATGTTCTCCTACTCATGTACTATTTTTAAAAAAGCCTCTGGTCTTTGCCGTCTTGCTCAACAGTATCTCCTCTTTGCTTTGCAGCCTGTTTTGTAGATCAGAAGACCTACAATCCAGTAGAAATTGTCCATCAGACTTCCCTTCAGATCTTCTATTTCATTGCAAGTCAGAGCTTTTCTAGCATTCTGCAGCAGGATCAGTAAGTGGTCAGGCAGTTCTCAAAGGTCCAAAGAATGTGTTGTTTCTAATCCTTTCAGCCCAATCCATGCCATGCTCTGTTCTCAGGAGAAAAGGAAATTTGCCAAAAAAGTCTGCAGTTCCCAGACTAAGCAGTTGGTTTTGGTTGCAGTGATACGCCTGTATGAAACATTTAGTGTATACAAAATCAGAGCTATGAAAGAAAAAGCTGCTGCCTCTATTAAAAAATGGCACAATTTATTAGGACATAGTTTTAGTTCTCTATAAACTCACTGATCTTTCTTGTATGAACATTGTCAAAACTGCATTTCAGCATCATTTTTTCAAAGAAGAAATGTAATCAAGGATAAATGATCTTGAAAAAATCACTTGAAAAAAGTGATGACTTAAGGAGTTAACACTACCATTGTCCAGCTTGCTTTTCTGCCAGAGGAAAATATCTACCCAGCAAGTCAGCAAACTGAATGGATTTTCCAGTTCACTGTCTTAGTATCTGAACACAAACCAACTTCACCTGCTGAAGTCTGTTAGTACTTGCCAGGCAAAGCATGAGATTCTTCCCTCAAATGCCATGGGAAAAATCAACATCAATTTGTCTTTCTGGAAGAGTTAAAGTGACATGATCAGAGATCACAAACAAATAAGATGTAACTTCTCTGTGAAGCAGTCCTGTAGAACTCCTGGCAGGAAGTCATCACATTCGGTGACTTCAGTAGAGATGTAGCAAGCATTGGTACTCCAGGAGCACTTTCATGTTCAGGATGCTGAAATATTAATGTTTCCAGTATTAGTGATTAAGGTCTACTAAATGTAATTGAACCACCCTAGTCTTACAATTAAGCTTATAGTATTTAAGTATTTATAGACAGTGAAATAACTAATAATATCTTAAATTTTATGCAGTAATGCAGATACGCTTACAATGAAGTCTAAAAACATTGCAAATATTGAGCTATGACACCCTCTTACTTTTGGACAATGAAAACAAGATGAGTGTATTAATTTTCTTTTGCCAGTGTCTACAAACTCAAGCACACACTAGTTACCTTTATGTGTCTCTCCAAATACATTCTGGATGCTCTGATTCTTTTACAATAAGACTAATACATAACTTTCAAGCAATGAAATATAAAATGAACTGGATTTCTGAAAGAATTGTCTGACAAGTCAAACTGCAGAAGCCAATCTTTTCTGGCAAATGTGGGCTCATAGGCAAGTCTACATCAATCAGTTATAATATTCTTGCTTTTTTGTCCTCTTTTGAAGTTATATTCAGAGGGAGACAACCAGAGTCATTCCTAATTAGGCAGGCTGACTTAGAAATAGATGATAGCTCAGAAAGAT
The DNA here is from genome assembly GCA_038090715.1 of Florisuga fusca. NCBI lineage: Eukaryota > Metazoa > Chordata > Aves > Apodiformes > Trochilidae > Florisuga > Florisuga fusca. The sequence continues at coordinate 11,525,400 of JAAWXA010000007.1, read as the reverse complement.
CACATCTTGGTCTCTAAGTTGGAAAGATATGAATTCAATGGATGAAAAACTTGGTGCATAAGGAACTGACTGGATGGTTGCACACAGAGACGTAGTCAGTGGCTCAGTATCCAAATGGACACCAGTGACAAGTTATGTTCCTCAAGGATCAGTACTGGGACTGGCGCTATTTAACTTCTTTGTCTGCAATATGGACAATGGAACTGGCAAACTTCCTGACATCACTAAATGACACTAACTGGCAAACTTCCTGACATATGGCATAGTCAACACACTGGAGGAAAATTAGGGCATCCAGAGGGACTTCAACAGGCTTGACAGGTGGCCCATGAAGTTCAATGAGGTCAAGTACAAAGTCTTGCACATGTTTTGGGCAATCCCAAGAAAATTACAGGTTGGGTGGACAATGGATTGAGAACAGCCCTAAGGAAAAGGAATTGAGGGTATTGATTGATGAAAAGCTCAACATGAGCTGGCAAGGTGAGCTTGCAGCCCAAAAGAAGGGCAACAGTATCCTGGGCTGCATCAAAAGAAGTGTGGCCTGCATGTCAAGAGAGGTTACTCTCCCCCTTTACTCCACGCTTGTGATACCCCACCTGGAGTACTGTGTCCAGTTCTGAAGCTCCAAACACAAGAAGGACATGGAGCAGGTCCAGATGAGGGCCAAAAAGATGACCAGGGGGTTGGAACATATCTCATGTGAGGACAGGATGAGAGAATTGGGCTTGTTCATCCTGGAGAAGAGAAGGCTCCCAGGAGACCTAGCAGCCTTCCAGGACCTGAATGGAGCCAACAGGAAACCAGGAGAGTGACTTTCTGCAAGGGCATATGGTGGCAGCACAATAGTGTATTGCTTTATGTTTGTTTCTTTGGGGCCATTTATACTTAAAAATTCAGGAATAGCAACTCCTATGTCTCATTCTTGCATTTACATGTCTTAACATTTCTTTTAAACTCTAGAAGACAAGAAGTAAAAAAAAAAATTAGTTTGTGATTTATTCTTATATGTCTGGTCATAAAAACTTCAGATTTTTATAGTGGAAGAGTATTTGTTCATATTGTTGGATTGTTCAATTTTGAGGTCTCTGATTAGCTTTCTGATAGAAGTATAGACTGTATTCCAGGGCATGAATAGTGTAAAATAATTTAACTTTATATTCAATATATTGTAAAGCTTTTATTCAGTATTCATTAAAAGTTTACTCTGCTATTGAAAGTCATAAATTTAGCTTAACGTCCAATTACTGCTAAGGAATTCCTTGATTAAGTGACAAGTTTTAATTGCGCTAAAATTATGCTTTGATATTGCTATTTTAATAGAAAGTTATTTTGATGATTACCACATAATGGTTTTCCTGTTTTGGGATGCTTTCTATCATGTGGCAGATGACTCAGTGGGGCTTGGGGATATATTCAGATACTTAAGACTCTGCAGAAGTGCAGTGAACTGACCTAGTAGTAACTGGAATCCTAGTATATCCAGCTTGTTTGCCAATGTTAGACTAATGTGGACCCTGGCCACATTTTCATATCATGTGCTTTTATTCCATCTGGAAAAGCCTGTGAGGCAGACAACCGAAAGGCTGTTCTCCGGTATACAAAGATTTTATTATTGTCAAGAGGGGAAAATATTACTTGTTCACTTTTAATTCCAACAGCAGAATTTTGTACAAGAAACACAGTGTTTATAGCTTCAAGGCATACTTCATTATTCCTTCTATGCTTAACATTTCTTCCTCTGCCCAATAAAAAATGCAGTGCCTGCTAGTGTGCACATTCTTTTGTGAGCACCTGTGTCTTTCACAGCACCATCCTCCCTGGAGCATACCAGAAAGCTCTCCACTAAAAGCAACCATCTTACCTCATCATTTCATTATATCCTGACACAACAGGAAAAGAATCAATATTTTCCTCTTGAGTTTTGACTTTCGAAACGTAGGTAATTGGGTAATGCCCACACAGATGGTGGTATTTCTTTGCAAAGTGCAGCCTGCATATCCATGCCAGTTAGGACACCTGAGCATTGCAATTTATTTGGTAACCTGTGGGCTGATTCTATATTTGTTTGTGTGGCTCTTAGAAAATATTTTATTCTGGAAGAGGGTACTTTTCTGGCAAAGATTTTTCTTCTGCATTTGATGGAAATGTATATCAATATGAATAACTGAGACTGAGATGCCTGCCTGGATATGTATCTGGATGTGGCACATCAAAGGTTTTATTTGGACTTGCATATTTTTGGGAAGAATATGGATGGAGGTCTCATGGAAAAAATTGCTACAATCTTCACACTCTGTTCAGTGAGGTGGAGAGGCTGTTCCTTTCGTGCGTCAGGAGGCAGAGGAGCTTGAAGGCACCAGTGCCCATGGAGAATACCAGAGATCACTATTTCCTCTTTTACGAACAAGTTTGAAGGACAAGTGTGATTCCCTGAAATTTCATCTCTTCCAGCCCCTGAGGTGATAGAAATTTGCTGCACCATTTTAGGGGTTGCTGTCCAAAAACTACAGTATTGTTTCATACATAAAAAAAAGCTGATTTTTGTTTGTTTAGTTTTTAAAACACCGAGACACACACCCAAGTATTAATAAACTAAAGTAGGCAGAGCTCCAGGAATTTTCATGAATTTTCAGGCATTCTCAAGATATGTTCAGAGGAGCACAGCAAGTGTGAAGTGCTTATCTCTCCCTGGTTTTACCAAGAAAGTTTTCTTTCTTGTCTGAAAGTAGCCCACAGAAATCTTCATTCAGGGTGGCTGTGGTATATTTTGATTGTGCTATATTTATTTCTGGTTTCTGAATGCCATAAAGTATAACTCTTAGAAATACTTTAAAATAAATGATAATTATTTTTCATCAAATGTATAAGGAACATTTAGGCATACATATCAGAATGGGGCTAAAAAGAGACGACAGGTCAACTAGTAAAATATTCTAAGTATACCTGATGTGAGCAGGACGTCACAAATGGAATCTAGTAGCAAAGCTACAATGCTACAAAACATGACTGGAATTATGGCATCATCCTCACAGACAACTTCCCAGGATTTACATTTCAAAGGACATCACTTTTTCAGTTCTCCATTCAGAGATAAGTATCATGAGAGAGCAATTATTTGTAATGTGTAAATGGGCTTTCTATAGAAAACAGGAAATATGAAGTTTAAAGTTAGGTGCAAAAGAGATTAAGAGAAGTATAAAATCAGGAGTGTTGGCCTAGATGATCTCTAGAACTCCCTTCCAACCCATAACATTTTGTGATTCTATTAAATCATTGTAAAAAGGTGAGATGGAGCCTAATATAACAAACATTTACAAAGAAAGCTGAGGGCAAGGGTTTGACAGCCCCTTCCCTATCCTGGTTTCAGCACCTCCTGCAGTGCTATCAGCAGTTGCTCCTCCCTACTTGGGAGTTAGTGCTCAGTGGCTATTGCAGTTACTCACAGCGTAGCAAAATGGGGTTCCAGTGCTTTCTTTTCAAAAGCAGCAAATTAGACTCTTACTAGACACACTGCTAACAGTCTTTTGGGGAAAATTACAAAAATTCTCATCGTCAATGAGTTTTCTACACTTAATGTGAAAAAAACCAAATCCACTATCCCTCCCTGGCAATATTCTGGTCTTGAAACTGCAGAACTCCTGACCCTGTGCAGTTCTGCCTGGGATGTCATGAGCCTCTGCCTATTCTGCAGAGCTCAGTCACCCCAATAAAACAGATGGTTCACAGCATCTACTTTATCTGTTTAGCTGTATGTTTTTAACTTCGGAACATAACATTTCTGTATGGGCCGTTTATGTAAATGTTTTTGCAAAAAACCTGAGATATGTCTAACCTCAGATGTTCGTTTTTCAATGCAATTTTTACTTTTTTTTCTTTACTCCAGTTTTGTACAGGTATAACACTGTGGTGAGTTGACCTTGGATGGCTGCTAGGTGTTCACCAAGCTTCTCTGTCACTCCCTCCTCAACAGCACAGGAGGCAACAGCAACAGGGCAAGAAAACAACATGGGACAGCTCAGGGATTGAGGTAAGTACAGGGACATCACTTAGTTACACTCATAAGCAAAACATATTTAATTTAGGGAGATTAATTTATTTTACTGTCAATTAATAATAGGATAATGTGAAACAACAAAACTTAAAGCACCTTCTCCCTCACTCCCCTATTTTGTTCTCACGGGGGTGATGGTCAGTTCATAACACTCCATCTCTGCTTCTCCTCATCCTCATCCCTCCTTCAGCATAGGGTGTCTCCCACAGGATACAGACCTGCATGAACTTTTCCAGCATTGGTCCTGCAATCCTTCCCAAATGGACTTGATCCTGTGTGGGCTGCTCTTCATGAGCCACAGTTGCTTCCAGAAAACCTGATCCTGCCTGTGCTTTCCATGGGCTGCAGCATCCTTCAGGGAATGCCCACCAGCTCCAGTGTGAGGTCCTGCAATGTGTGGCTACCTGCTCCATCACAGACCTTCATGGGCTGTAGGGGAACAACCTGCATCCCCACCATCTTCTACTGCCGGGAAGTGTCTGCTCCAAAGCCTGGAGCACCTCCTCCCCCCACTTCTTCTCTGACCCTAGTATCTGCAGAGTATCTTCTCTCACAAATCCTTAATCCTCTCTCCCATCTGCTACCCTGCAGTTTTTAACCTTTCTTAAATATGCTATTAGAGAGACATCACCAGCATCACTGATGGGCTTAGCTTTGGGCAGTAGCACATCCATCTTGGAGATGACTGGAACTGGCTCTATCAGACACATGGGCAGATCCTGGTATCTTCTCAGAGGCCACCCCTGCAGCTCCACTGCTGCCAAAACCTTGATATTTAAATGCCATACAAAGAACTTTCTTTTAAACAGTTTCTTCAGATGAGAAACTAAGATACAGAAGATGAGAATGAAGTATAAATATTTTTATCTAAGTTCTCAATTTTAAGCTTTCATTAAACCCTAGTCATTTTATTTTGAAAAATTGTTTTATAATTTTTAAAGTCTTTAGTGGCTATATGCCATTTTCCTGCAGTCTGACTTGTGCAAATTTATTTCTCTGTTCATAATTTAAAATGATAGTTACTTAGTGCAACACTGTGAAACACAGAATCCTCATAGATTCACTCTTCAGTTTGTGAAAGTGGTTGTCCTGATTATGAGGGAGAAGTAGGACCATATATAAGTGGTTGAAAACTACATTTTAAATTAATTTTCTAATAATAATTCTGAATGAACATGATACACATTTATTCATTTCATATATTGAGTGTGGGAAGGAATATTCAGAAAATGTGTCTAAGGGACAGATGTTCATTACAAACAAATGGATTAAAATGACATCAGAGTGATATTCTGGGCTCATTCTAGGTTCAACAAGAGCAAGTGTAGGGTCCTGCATCTGGGGAGGAAGAACTCTAAGCACAAATATAGGTGGTGGTGGACCTACTTGCTAACAGTTCTGAGGAGAAGGAGATAGTAAATTATCCACGAGCCAGCAGTGTGCCATTGTAGCCAAGAAGGTCAGTGGAATCCTGGGAGCAAGGAAGATGGAGGAGCCTCTTCTCAGTAGTTCCCAATGACAGGATGAGGGGCAACGGGCACAAGCTGGAACACAGGAAGTTCCATTTAAACACAAGGAAAAACTTAATTGTTATAAGGGTGACAAGGCACTGGAACAGGCTGCCCAGGGTGGTCATGGAGTCCCTTTTTCTGGAGATACTCAAACCCACCTGGCTGCAGTCCTCTGCAATGTGCTGTAGGTGATCCTGCTTTAGTGGGAGGGTTGGACTAGATGATTTCTAGAGGTCCCTTCCAACTCTGAAATTTCTGTGATTCTGTGATATCACAATACTTGCTGCTGGGCTTTACTTACTGGCTGATTTATTTCTCAGAGGTTGCAGTGGATATGTGCTTATGTGTGGAAAAAAAAGGGAGAGAAGTGGCACTCAGATGAATGAATTGGAGGTATTGTATTCATCTCCACAGGTGGTTCAAATCAATCTGGGAATGCCTATTTGAGATAAGTGTTCATGTCACCTCATTGTGCGTGTTCTAACCTGCCAAATGTGTTCATTTGGTTTCTGCATGAATAATTAAAATAGACTGCAGCCTCTGAAATTCTGGCTACAGAAAACAGCTACTGTAAAATAAACAAAGAAGTAGATACAGCTATTAGATATTGAGTCCTATTGTGCATTTTTTTCTGACATAGAACTGTATGATCTATGTTAAAATAAGTCTCTTATTTATGCACAAGCTATCTGGCAGCTAATATCAGGTGACAGAACTCATGTGAGCAATTCTCAGTGGCTAATGCCCTGTGAGTTTTCAGCTTAGCTGATGTCATGTTAATGTCCCCATAAACCCACAGTAATTTTTTTGTATAACCAGATCGATTCTTCTTCTCCAGAATCCTTTACGCTTAATTACCTCTTTAACTCTTCACAGTGACACTGCTGTCCTCTCCATTTATGTCTTCCATTTATGTCCCAAAGCTGGACATGTACATGCCCTCTCTCTTTCTGAAAAAATTAAAAAACTGAAAATAAAACATTACAGCATCATTGTGTATAGTAATTTTTTATACTGTTCTAAGACATGGAGCATAACAACAATTTCCAGAGGAAAATTCATAACAAAGCAGTAAGAAATTCAAATGTGGAAGAAACAGGGAAATAGTTAATCTTTATTAGCTGTTTTGGGGTTATTCTCCAGTGAACTTGAATTTGACTGTAACATTCACCCAGGACGCAGTATCCATTTGTTAGAGAAACTGTCACACTGAGTCCTCATTAATGTAATTTTTTTAAGGATTTTCTCTGGAACAGTGTGGCTAAGTGTAACACTTGAAGCACAATGTTATGTGCTGCTGTTAGCTTTGCCCTGTCGATATGACCAAAATCACATCTCTGCCTGATGCTAAAAGTAAAAAAGGAGTTCCTTGTTTTGATCCAAAATATGTGAGAGAGACAGGGTAAAGTCCCTGGTAGATTTTTCTGAGAACTAGTGTCTAGGGGAGAGAGCACAGACTGGGATTATGATTAGCAGATGAACCCAAACCCAGATGGATGAGTTTACTCATCTCTTCTGGCTGTCTGCAAAAGTAGAAAAATTAATTGGTGTGCGATCATCTTGTCTGCCACAATTACTAAAGGCTTCCTGAGCAAGAGCAGATTTGAATTCTGAGTTTACACAAGATGAGAAGTTGAGCATAAATTTGATGGGTCTAAAGTTTCTCTGTTATCTCTTTTCACACTCCAGCAGGAGCTAGCATAATATGCTACAATTATACATAGAATCACAAGTGCAATACTGTTTAATCTCTGCTCGAGTCTTTTTTGTCCTTCCTGCAGATAAATACAGATAGGAGTTCACATACTTACAATACTGTGAAATACAATATGCCATATAAAACAGCATGATTATTAAATATTTCCTCATATATGCTTGTTTTGAGCATGAAATTTTGGGTATGGTGTGGCTGACTGGTAATTCTTAATTTCCTCTTTAAATATGATTACACTGGGTGCTCTTGTTGAAAGTGTGACAGACTTTTGTTCTGATTTCCACCACTCCTACGCTTGCCCTTTTTTCTTTTTGTTTGGTTTGTTGTTATTTGTTTCTTTTTTGTTTGTTTGTTTGTTTTACTATGTATGTAGTGTATGTTGGAGGATGGGTAGTGATTGTGTAAAAGCTGCGTTAAAACTTCCAATGAAAAAAACATTGCTGTATATAATGGCCTTTGACAACTCATCAACAACTGATTAAATCTACCTTAGTGTAGAACTAAGGTTAAAGATTCATTTTACCCATTAGTAGCAGAAGCATCCATGTGATATTTGTTAACTAAAACTGAACATAGACCTTTAGTTCAGAAACGACAGGTTAAAATATTAGAATAAAGAAGGGAACTTATCTGTTAAATGTGGTAATCCGTGGGACTCAGACTTTAAAATGACACACATCAGGACTTCTCAAACATCACTGTATTAAAAGGACAACATAGGTTTAAATATGAAACAATAAGAATTTGCTGTTTAGTGTACCTGTGTGTATATGTGAGTCTCTTTTCACTGTCACAGATCCATCTTTGCCTAGCTGATCTGTTTCAATTCTTTGCTGTTTCAAAATGCACAAGGCTGTATGCTGTATATATGTCCACATGGCAGATACTTTTTTAATACTTTATTCCAGAGCCTGCTAAGTCAATGTCTAATTTCACACTCCTTTGTGCTAGCTTGTCCCCCTGAATGATTTTGAGTGCCCTTCTGACTTTATTTTAGGACTTACTGTTTCAGCTCATGTTTAATCTTTTCCTGTTCCCCAGAGAGGCTTAGTTTGTTTTCTCTTTGTAAGTATCTTTGTACTCATCAGCTCTAGACCCTGTGGCACTTACTACATCTGATAAAGCATTATTTCCATAGAGCTTTATATGGGATTTGGAAATGTATTACCACAACAAACAATAATGAAGCTAAATGTTTGATACTCTTTACACTGGCAGCAGTTGCCTTCATGTTGTTTTCTACAAAATTAAAGAACAGAATACTAACACAGAAAACAGAAATGATCAGCACAAAATTATCAGAATAATATAACTAGCTGAATTTTAGAATCCTTGGAAAGATTGATTGAAAGTTCATTATAGGTTATGTTGTTTTGGGAAATAATCATAGAATGGTTTGTGTTGGAAGGCACCTTATAGATCATCTAGTTCCAACTCCCCTGCCATGGGCAGGGATACCTCCCACTAGTCCAGGTCACATCAACAACTTCCCTGGGCATCCTTTTCCTATGTCTTCCCACTCTCACAGGAAATAATTTCTTTCCAATATATAATCTAAATCTACACTCTTTCAGTTTGAAACCTTTTATCCTTCTCCTTGTAAAAGTCCCTCCCCAGCTTTCCTGTAGACTCCCTTTAGGTACTGGAAGGCTGTTATCAGGTGTCCTTGGAGCCTCCTCTTCTCCAGGCTGAACAACCCCAAGCCTCTCAGCTGGTCTTCATGGGAGAGGTGCTCTAGAGGGAGCAGATCTTAGTACTTTACTGTATTTACAAGTATAGTAACAGCCTAGTGCTATACCTGTTTTCCCATTATCCATTCAAATACCTCTTCAAAACAGCAGTTAGTACTTATAGTGTCTGGACCAGTTATTGTGCCTGCAGTCTTGCAAACAACATGATACATTACATCATATTTCTGTACTGACTGTTTTCCAGACCTTTGTATTGCAGACCATCACTAGTCCTTCATCTTAAATAGATAGAAGCCTCGTGTAAAAGGAGGCAAATGGGAAATTGACTCTGCTGGATGAGCAGATGAAGATTAGTCTGTAGGGAATTAGTTTGCACGTTGGTACTTTGGACTAGCTCTAGTGTGGCCACACGGCCTGCAGTTGCGTAGCAGAGGAAACAGATCTGGGTCAGTCCTGGAGTGCAAATTCTGATTTAGTTACATCTGAAGTCAGTTTAATTTGTGAGCTTTGAGACTGCTCCAGGGTGAGAACCGAGGAGCGTTAAATTAGCAGGATCAGGAGACTCACTTCAGAAGTGCACTCCCAATCCAGATTGAAATGCTAATATAGATATACCCTTAGGGTCCTAAATAGGGTGGTCTGGGTTGTCGTACTGGTGCTAATTTCTGTGGGTTACAATGCACATATTAGGTATGGGATATAGATGGTCTGGATCTGAAGATATGCCTCTAGCTCTGCTTTGATATTATGAAGAGAGTAAGACTAATCCCAAAGGAAGCCTCAGAGCAAGTGAAATGTCAGCTCTGAGTAATAACAGTAACACAATTTTGATATGAATTATTTGAATTACAGTGTTGTAAATAGAATCCAGAGTGTGAAAAATAGAACTGTAGTGGGGTTTAGCCACGCAGACATCAAGATTTGACACTTATTCATCTGCCTGAAGAGCTGGAATTGGTGTTTTCAGTCTTTTTAATAGTGGACAAAGATCCACCTTTCAAAGAACACCAATACAAATGGAGGCAGCTGGCAGTCATGTCAAAGAGCTTAACACAGAAGTTAATGGGAATCCTAAGGAAATCTCCATTTTTTACATTAGCTCTGGAGATGATACTAAACTTCAATTTTAGTTCTATTTTAATGCCACTGTCACAGTTTAACACTAGGCCTGCAATTAACTGAATGACAGATGCTCTCTATTAATCCCTCTCCCATTCCTTATAAATAAAGGAGAGAGAATAAGGGAAAGAGATTTATGGGTTGCAAACTAAACCACACAACTTTAATGAAACAGTAATGCTAAAAAGGAAAAAAAAAAAATACAAAATATACAGAAAAACAATACCACGTTCCTCCTTCCACCGAGGCTGTAGGACAGCCCTGGGAAAGTTCAGGCTGGACTCCTGGAGTCAGCAACAGTCAGGAGCTGGAGTCAGGAACACACAGGTGGCATGGATCAGGACCACAGGCAGATGAACAGACAGAGTCCTGCCAAGATGCCAAAGAAAGCAGGAAGAGGCAAAGAAGCTGAAGGAAAGGGGCTGAATGGAAGGGGCTTGACCCTCCTAATCCCTCAAATTTATACCGAGTATGACATGTATGGGATGGAAGATTCAATTTGGTCAATTTTGGTCACCTGTGTTATTCATTCCTCCCTAAAGGAGGTTTGCAGGTGTGACCCCTTTACTCCCTTTCTCTTTCTGGAGCACAAGCTGTTCCTCAGAACCGAGCAATGGCCTTGGTCCTACAGACCATTCTCTAGCTGTAACTATAAACATCGAGTATTATCAGTCCTAGAAGCAGGCACTGACTGAGAAACTTGCTGCTAATTTCAGCAAGTGAAGCTACTTACAAGAAATCTAACTGAAAGTAAAACTACAGGCAGAAAATTACTTCTGTCCTGTCGTAAACCAGGACACCCACTCATTTGCTCAAGTCACAATTGCTAAGGAACATGGAAATAACTATATGAATTTTTTTTTTTATTTGCTATTTTTATTTGTATGGATGAAAAAAAGGAATCTTGGGAACACCCACATGCCTGCAAGAGTGGCTCTCAACAGCTTTTTCTGTATTGTAAATTGTTGTAAATAATATTCTAATTTTCAAAAATATTTTACGTTTTTAAACAGTTCCATCATGAAAGCTTTGGATTAAGCAAAATTATATTAAATTGAGCAATTTAACTGGAACTATGAAACCAGTGGATTAAATTGAAAAGTACAAATGTTTACACAAGAAAAACATATAGCACAACAAAGCAAGTGGATGCTTCTAACTTGTCTTTTTTAGGGAAGTACTGTCCAGGAATGCATCTCATTGACATTAGAAACATTAACACTGTAAAATGCAAGTGCATCATGCATTTTTATGACCATATTTTACATAATACGTTTTTAGTTCTTGCTCCTGTAAGAAAGGGTTAGTCTATGTAATTTTTTTCTTCTTCTTTCTTCCTAGCTGTTGACTCTTTAATACTGCAGGGAACATATTTGTCTTGTATGGGTGATTGAAGGTGATTGTCTGCTTGGACAATAGAGCTAATTAATTTCTAACACCAAGACCATTTACAGTGTATAGAAAAAGTTCAACAAAAATAGACCACAGGTCATTTTTTGAGGATCAGAACAATATATTTCCTGAGCCAGGGCTTAATGCTGTAACATAGAGTTACAGTATATTGGCATTTTCCATGGGCTTTTGTTCTACAGACACAGCTTTTTTTGATGAACTCCATACAGGAGGTTACAGGTAGGGTATCCACTGAGCAAAACAAGACCGTGAACATTTTAGTTTGAGTTGACTAAAAGCACTTCAGTTTTAACAAGAATGATAAAGTAATACAAAAGTGGAATCAGATATAGCAATGAAGAACGCATTTACACAATCAAATTTCACTTGATGCATAGTGACTTGATGCATAATGTTTCTTTATCTCTGGCTAACTGTAATCAAACATTAGACAAAATGATAGTGTAACATTATTTATATATGCACTACTATCTTCCATGTGGAATCTCTTTAATTTAGCTTCATATACATTTTGAATTATTTTTCTAGGTAAGAACCCCTTTGCTTAATAATTGCTTGGTGATCTTTCTAATCTTAAATCTAGGGACTACTTTGGTGCAATCATTTTGTAAGGCAACATTTTCTATGACGAAGGGTGGAAAAGCATAAAATCAAATACACAGGCACATTTTGCTCTAATCCTTCTGTAGTAATTGCTTTGCTGGAATTTTTCACATCAGTGCCCTGTCACTTTGTTCTTGGAAGTCTCAGCAATAGAACTGACTGATGGAATAGAACAAAAATGCGTTATTTTCCATTGTTGCAGACTAGAGTAGTTGTTGATTAGAAAGCCATGGGCTATCCAGTCTTAACTAACACAGTGTATATCGTGTAATAGCACAGGTGTCTGCAGGACACACCATCCCTGCTCCCTCAATGCAGTTCAAGTTTGTAGCATCTTCTGTGCCTCCAACACTCTAGAATTTATCTGGCAATCTCTGCACTATCACGTTCCTTGTCAGCAATGATAAAACCTGTCTTGCCTACAGAGGATTTCCTAATGAGGCACAAAAGGCAATAGAGGCAAAGCCTCTGTGCATTGGTGATCATTCAGTAAATCACAGTCATAAAAGGTGAGGAGCTAGTTCGATTTAAACATAGAATTCAATTTTTTTATTTCACTGTCACTAATGCAGTAATTCCATGTGCATGCAAAGGTCCCATGATGCTTCACGTCGTTAATTTAATGCTACCATTTAATGAATAATGTAACAGTATTGTACAACACAGTGTAAATTGCCACGGTGTCAGGCAAATTGCTTCAGGCTGGTCTGGTTTACACATGCCAGACTTCATTAAATTCTTTTTTTCTCCCCATCCTTAAACTTGATATATTTATGCATAGATAGATTATTTCTCATATTGTGCTTTTTGTGATATATTAGTGAGGGGTTTTTGCATTGTTTCCCTCACTTAAACCTGCTTTGCTTTGTAGAAACATCTCAAAACAAACTAAATATGAAGGTACCTGCATAATACACACCAGGTCCAAAGCCCCCTACTCAGTGCAGATGGCCAAATGCTTCTCACACATAAAATCTCCATCCTGAACCGATGGTCTGAACATTTTCAGACTCTCTTCAGTGTCAGGTGTGTAGTCCAAGGCTCAGCAATTCAGCACCTTACACAACAACCGGTGAAAACTGAATTGGACATTGCCCCTACTTTGGGAGAGAGTCTTAGGGCCACACAGCAACTGAAAACTGGCAAGGCAGCTGGGGTTGATGGAATCCCATATGAAGTCTGGAAGCATGGAGGCCAAGCACTCCATGCTAAATTTCACAAGCTCCTTGTGAGTTGCTGGAAACAAGTTGTTCTACTACCAGATCTCCGTGATGCAGTCATCATCACCTATAGAGGAAGAAAGGAGAAAAGTTAAATGACTCCAACTACTGAGGTATAACTCTGCTCTCCATTGTTGGAAAAATCCTTGCAAGAATACTTTTGAACAGATTAGTACCTGTGATGTGAACCGTTTAAAAAATAATTGATTCTTGAGCAAAGTTCCTTCCTTAAACCTACATGTCAAACACATTTACATATCTAAAGACGGTAAACAGGCAAACCAGTCTGCTGGCTCCTGGAATTTTGGGCTAGACAATAGAAATTAACATATCTAAATCGACTGATAACCTGTCTCGGAAGAATGCTCCTCCGGAAAACACGGTTTACCAGTAACTCGAGGGGGGCAAAAAAGGGGGGGCTCGCTCCCCTTTTTCATTATAAAAATACCCCTAAAAAGAAGCCTGCCAGAACCCTGCAAAGCAGCCTGCCTGGATCCTGCCTGCCAGCCTGCCAGCCTGCCAGCCCACACCATGGAGAAAGCCACTCCTGAACCAGCAATAGCCACGGACCGAAATCATAGAAGTCAAAGAGAACTTGCAGAGGGACTTGCCCGGAGGCAAAAACGGCGCGGCGGTTTTTTTTTCTTCACCCTGCTACAGCGACCGTGGTAACGAACTGGCCTCTTCCCTGTCGGTCCCCCTTAACCCTTAATTTTCTGTGCCTTCCCTAAAAAAATAAATCCTTGTAATTTCCTTAAGTTTCAACACGTGTTAGCCTGCAATTCTGTGCGTTGTCTCTGAAGCAGAGGCTGAGATTTCCTCTAAACAAAATATTAAAATAATTAAGTCGGATCGCGACAGAAATTGGCGTCACGTCGGCAGGATAATATTGAGGAAAAATCAGAGCTTGCTCTTAGACTAACGTCTGAATTGCAATCTAACTCTTAAGGAAATTTTTAAAACAATTTAAAGGGAGCCTATCATGTGTGGTGTGTCCTTCTATGATGAAAATGTATTTAGAGAAAATGCTTTGGTATGCCCATTATGGAAGTACCAGAAACCCCATGACTATATCCTAAAGAAAGCTCCGTATTATGTGCTTTTTGAAAATTATAAGAATAGAGGTTTTGTTGGCCTTGCTAAACAGATAACAATATGAGAAAACCGATCCGTTCTGGATAAAGAAACAAAGAAACAAACAAACAAACAAAAAAAGATCTGCTATAATTTGGCAGGAGAAAGAAGAATTGCTCTAAAAGTTATAAAATATTGAAAATGGCACGTTAATAGAATTTGGAAACTTCATGGAAACTGACAGAGGCTTGGGAATCTGGAGAGCAAAACTCTGAAAATGGTTACTTTGTACTCTCTAAACAAATGTTTTCTTTTTTGTCCTTTGTGTAAGTAGGTTTTGTGTATTGGGGCAGAATGAAGGTGAACTAATGTGACTACAGACTTGAGTAATCCTAGGACGTCAAAAAATAAAACACCCCTGGTGCAGTCTCAGACTTGGCTAACCCTGAAACTGACACTGGAAGAAATTATTTACTGATGGCTGGGAGGCTAGCCACCTTTTCAGCCTAGGCAAAGTAATTTATAACATCATGATTTTGTTATGATTGCTCCTGGACTGCTGTTACCTGTAACACATTTTATTATGGTGGTATAATATCCGATATAATTTGAATGTGTATGAAATGGGCCTCTGTTATATTGTTACATTTGTGATTCTTTCATTGTATCTTATAAGTATTGTTATAATTTTTATAATTTTGACTATTGCTATTGTTATTACTAAGTTCTGATATGAAATCAATTCTTTTTTCTGATTTAAGTAATATATCTGGATAATTAGTTGCAAAACTTCCCAATGCTGGTGCAACACAAAATGCAATTTTTTTTTTCCTCATGTATGTATGTATATGTATTCATCCCAACAACACACTCCCATAGCCTCAAAACCCACGGGGTGAGGTGACGTAATTTGGTGAGGCAGAAACAGTGTGGTAAATGTTAAACCCCACCCCACAAACACACGTCAAAAGAAATATTGGCCTATGAGCCAAAGAAATACTGGCTTTTGAGTCAGGGGGACGTGTGGTGGGAAATGGTGGGAAAAAATAAGCCAAGCAGGCCATGAACTCCGGTTCTTGCCCCGGGAGGGCAAACCCAATGCGATGGGTTCTAGCTGCTAAAAAAGGCACAAATTGCAAAGACAGCCACACACCTCATCACACTATACGGGATGTGTGTATATATATGTACAGGGATGTGTGTATATATGTATATGCATATGAGGAAAAAAAGAAGAAAAAAATAATAAATGAACATTGACTCAAGAATCACAGGGTGAGATGATGTGAACCGTTTAAAAAATAATTGATTCTTGAGCAAAGTTCCTTCCTTAAACCTACATGTCAAACACATTTACATATCTAAAGACGGTAAACAGGCAAACCAGTCTGCTGGCTCCTGGAATTTTGGGCTAGACAATAGAAAATTAACATATCTAAATCGACTGATAACCTGTCTCGGAAGAATGCTCCTCCGGAAAAAATGGTTTACCAGTAACTCGCATGAGGGGGGCAAAAAAGGGGGGGCTCGCTCCCCTTTTTCATTATAAAAATACCCCTGAAAGGAAGCCTGGACAGAACCCTGCAAAGCAGCCTGCCTGGATCCTGCCTGCCAGCCTGCCAGCCTGCCAGCCCACACCATGGAGAAAGCCACTCCTGAGCCAGCAGCAACCACGGACCGAAATCATAGAAGTCAAAGAGAACTTGCAGAGGGACTTGCCCTGACCCAAAAACGGCGCGGCGGTTTTTTTTCCTTCACCCTGCTACAGCGACCGTGGTAACGAACTGGGCCTCTTCCCTACCGGTTCCCCTTAACCCTTAATTTTCTGTGCCTTCCCTAAAAAATAAATCCTTGTAATTTCCTTAAGTTTCAACACGTGTTAGCCTGCAATTCTGTGCGTTGTCTCTGAAGCAGAGGCTGAGATTTCCTCTAAACAAAATATTAAAATAATTAAGTCGGATCGCGACAGAAATTGGCGTCACGGACAGGGATAATATTGAGGAAAAATCAGAGCCTGCTCTTAGACTAATGCCTGAATTGCAAACTAACTCAAGGAAATTTTAAAACAATTTAAAGGGAGCTTTTTGAAAATTTTAAGAATAGAGGTTTTGTTGGCCTTGCTAAACAGATAACAATATGAGAAAACCGATCCGTTCTGGATAAAGAAACAAAGAAACAAACAAACAAACAAAAAAAGATCTGCTATAATTTGGCAGGAGAAAGAAGAATTGCTCTAAAGGTTATAAAATATTGAAAGTGGCACGTTAATAGAATTTGGAAACTTCATGGAAACTGACAGGGCTTGGGAATCTGGACAGGCAATACTCTGAAAATGGTTACTTTGTACTCTCTAAACAAATGTTTTCTTTTTTGTCCTTTGTGTAAGTAGGTTTTGTGTATTGGGGCAGAATGAAGGTGAACTAATGTGACTACAGACTTGAGTAATCCTAGGACGTCAAAAATAAAACACCCCTGGTGCAGTCTCAGACTTGGCTAACCCTGAAACTGACACTGGAAGAAATTATTTACTGATGGCTGGGAGGCTAGCCACCTTTTCAGCCTAGGCAAAGTAATTTATAACATCATGATTTTGTTATGATTGCTCCTGGACTGCTGTTACCTGTAACACATTTTATTATGGTGGTATAATATCCGATACAATTTGAATGTGTATGAAATGGGCCTCTGTTATATTGTTACATTTGTGATTCTTTCATTGTATCTTATAATTATTATTATCAATTTTATAAGTTTGACTATTGCTATTGTTATTACTAAGTTCTGATATGAAATCAATTTTTTTTTCTGATTTAAGTAATATATCTGGATAATTAGTTGCAAAACTTCCCAATGCTGGTGCAACACAAAATGTAATTTTTTTTTCCTCATGTATGTATGTATATGTATTCATCCCAACAACACACTCCCATAGCCTCAAAACCCACGGGGTGAGGTGACCTAATAAGAGACAGGGCAGAAACAGTGTGGTAAATGTTAAACCCCACCCCACAAACACACGTCAAAAGAAATATTGGCCTATGAGCCAAAGAAATACTGGCTTTTGAGTCAGGGGGACGTGTGGTGGGAAATGGTGGGAAAAAATAAGCCAAGCAGGCCATGAACTCCGGTTCTTGCCCCGGGAGGGCAAACCCAAGGCGATGGGTTCTAGCTGCTAAAAAAGGCACAAATTGCAAAGACAGCCACACACCTCATCACACCATACGGGATGTGTGTATATATATGTACAAGGATGTGTGTATATATGTATATGCATATGAGGAAAAAAAGAAGAAAAAATAATAAATGAACACTGACTCAAGAATCACAGGGTGAGATGATGTGAACCGTTTAAAAAATAATTGATTCTTGAGCAAAGTTCCTTCCTTAAACCTACATGTCAAACACATTTACATATCTAAAGACGGTAAACAGGCAAACCAGTCTGCTGGCTCCTGGAATTTTGGGCTAGACAATAGAAATTAACATATCTAAATCGACTGATAACCTGTCTCGGAAGAATGCTCCTCCGGAAAACACGGTTTACCAGTAACTCACATGAGGGGGGCAAAAAAGGGGGGGGGCTCGCTCCCCTTTTTCATTATAAAAATACCCCTGAAAAGAAGCCTGGACAGAACCCTGCAAAGCAGCCTGCCTGGATCCTGCCTGCCAGCCTGCCAGCCTGCCAGCCCACACCATGGAGAAAGCCACTCCTGAACCAGCAATAGCCACGGACCGAAATCATAGAAGTCAAAGAGAACTTGCAGAGGGACTTGCCCGGAGGCAAAAACGGCGCGGCGGTTTTTTTTTCTTCACCCTGCTACAGCGACCGTGGTAACGAACTGGCCTCTTCCCTGTCGGTCCCCCTTAACCCTTAATTTTCTGTGCCTTCCCTAAAAAAATAAATCCTTGTAATTTCCTTAAGTTTCAACACGTGTTAGCCTGCAATTCTGTGCGTTGTCTCTGAAGCAGAGGCTGAGATTTCCTCTAAACAAAATATTAAAATAATTAAGTCGGATCGCGACAACCTGCTATAGGAGAGGAAGTTCTACCTGAAAGCCAATATGGTTTCAGAGCCAATAGGAGTGCCACAAACATGGTATTTGTTCTCAGACAAGTACAAGAGAAGTGTAGGGAACAGAACAAAGGTCTCTATGTGACATTCATTGACCTCACTAAAGCTTTTCGCACTGTGAGTAGAAAGGGCCTTGGAATCTTGGAATGATTAGGCTGCCCCCCCCCAAGTTCCTCAAAATGATCATCCTGCTACATGAGAATCAGCAGGGCCAAGTCAGATATGATGATGCATCTCTGAATCCCTCCCAATAATTAGTGGTGTGAAACAAGGCTACATTCTCACACCCACTCCATTCACAATCTTCGTCAGCATGATGCTCCAAAGGGCCACTGCAGACCTCCCTGAAGAAAATGGCCTTTATATCTGATATTGTACCAATGGGAGCCTATTCAACCTAAGGAGACTGAGGGCCCACACCAAGACCCCTAAGTCACCATGTCCCAGAGTTGCTTTTTGCTGATGATGCTGCCCTCATTGCTCAGACAGAAGCAGCACTGCAGCACATAACATCCTGCTTTGCAGAAGCTGCAAATCTTTTTGGGATGGCAGTCAGCTTGAAGAAGACAGACGTTCTCACATCACCATAGGCAAATCAGAGCTTAAGTCAGTCTAGCAGCTCAGCTATCTGGGATGCATTATTTCCTTGGACGTCAAGATCGACAAAGAGATAGACAACAGATTAGCAAAAGCATACAGTGCAATCAGAAGGCTTCATAAGAGTCTGGAGCAATAAACACCTGAAGAAAAGTACAAAGATGAGTGTCTACAGAGCCATTCTTCTACTCCTTGAATGCTTCCATCAGTGCTACCTCCTTGAACAGGCAGGGGTCACCAGTATTGAGGCCATGCTACTGAGGACGCAGCTGTGCTGGGCAGGGCATGTCTCCAGGGTGGAGGATCACCACCTCCCTAAGATTGTGCTCTATGGTGAGCTTGCCATTGGCTGCCACAAGAGAGGAGCCCCAGAGAGGAGATACAAGGACTCCCTGAAACAATCCCTCAGCTTTGGCCATATCGACTGCCATCAGTGGTCTACCCTGGCCTCCAACCAGGAGACATCATCCATAACCTTCCTTTGAGAACATACGTAGAATCAGTCTGAAGGAGAAAAGACAGCACAGAAAGAACTGTCCTTGGCTGTCCCCTCACAGGAGACTGTCTGCTGTGCCTTTTGCAGCTGCACTGCCTGTCCTGCATCGGCCTTATCAGCTATCAGAGTGCTTGCAGCAAGGGTGGGGAAAGCCCTTCTGAAATCTTCGTTCATGAATCCAAGCCATGACACTGTGGGACAAGAGCACATCTTTGCTTATAACAACTTGTCGGGTTCGTGAAGCGGTGTTTGGAAGTAGGGAGCCACAGGTGTGGCTTTTGTGAGAAGCTGCTAGAAGCTCCCCCTGTTCCAATGCTGCCTCTGCCTCTGGCAAAGTCCGAGAAGATGTGGGAAGCTGTGTGAGTCTGCAAGAACTGTGCTTCTACCTCTTGGACTTACCAGAACAAGTGTTTATAGGAGTTACTAACAGCCTGTTGGGATGCCACTTCCCAAGGAAAAGATGTAAAGCATCCAGATAAAAGATTTCAAGATTTCCAGCTTTCTAGGAGAGGAAAGAAAAGAACATTTTCTGTACATGCTTTAAAATATTTTTTCTCTGCAGGCTTAACTTTTTTTCTGCTTAATAACAATAGGACATGTAGGGTGTTTGACTCTGTCTCTCACTGATGTTGGAAAGCTCATCCTTCACAAGCTTAGTTTTCATGTTAGACTGTGCTGCCTTTTGCATGTGTGCCACATCACATCATCATCACCTGCTGATCTGCAAAACTTGTCTAGCTGAAATGCTTTCTTTAACAAAAAGGAACCCATATTCCCTAGCAATGGCCTAACATGTCATGGTTTGCTGTTGATGATATTTATAGAAAAGTTTGAGGACTCTGAGAATATTCTCATACATTTTCTGTAAGAGACATGAGAAAATTTGGTAAAGAAAACTCAAGCTGTTTAACACAAGATGGTTAAACTCATTCAAGCTAATGACATCTAACCCTCACCTTTGCTCTTGTGTATGCTCAGACACACAGATAAATTTTGCTCATTTATTTAGATCTAATGCTACTTTTTTTTTTTTTTTTCAGATATATATCTTGCAGAGTAACATTTAAGTTCCGGTAGCACTTGAAATAAATGAAGGCAGTTCCCTTAGTAACTGCCAGCTGAATAACCTTAAAGGCAGTGGGAATAAATAGAGTAACTAATATTTGCTGAATGGTTGGGTTTTGTGAAATACTCCTTTTCATAAATCTAGTAAATGGGCTTCTGCTGAATAAAGGATCGGTTTAAAATTGATATGTTATTATTTTGATGTGCAGAGTAATTTGTTTACTTGGACTGGGAAGTCCTGCTGCTTTGCAGCTAAATATATTGAGAAAAATTCTGAAACCCAATTTAATTTTTCCTCCCATCTATTTGAGACTTATGTTTGTTTTTTTAACAGCTCCAGATACTTGAAGACATTCACTTTAGAGATAACTACTTACATTACACTTGAGTGCTAGCTTCATTCTCTTTCCTCACTTTCTATTAATTTACATGACAATGGTATTTACATTACCATTACATAATAAAATACCTTCATTTTTGAAGTATGGTAATTGGGACTGTGAACTCTTATTTGACTTCCAAGCTCTTTGGTCATGTAGTGATTCCTATTTTATTGTTTGCACAATGGCCTTGTAAAATGAAAACTTGGTTTTGGTTGTTCTTTGACACTTGTCTAATAAAAATAAATAAATACATATGAAACAGTTTGGTTTAGGGGGGAGGTTTCCTCTGACTCCCACACAGCTGGTCTGCTGGATGTTGCTTGGCTTTCTGCTCCCTGGGTGGGCAACACACAGTCTTCCAGTTGCTGTGTTTTAGTTAAACATGGCCAAGGCAATGGTTGGTATGTTTATTCTTGTGTTAACAAATCTTTGCACCAGAAAAAAGCCATCAAAACATTATGATGCAAAGCAATTTTCACCAAATAGGTATGAGATACAAAATGCTTGAAAAACTTTAAAGTTGGAACTTCTTGAGGAATCTTTCTTGGATAGCTGAAAGACTTCTAAAAGGACAACAGCAGTACTATGGTGCTATAAAATTAATGCCAGTAGTTACATACATCAGTATGCTACATTTCTTGGGAACAGTATAAGAGGAAAAATACAGTAAGTTGATACTTTGGAGTGATAGAAGCTGGGATATACAAAGCTGCTCTGAATTTATCCTTCTGAAAGCAGGCAAGAAATGTGCAATTAGAACAGAGATCTTGAGACTCCCTGTGGTCTAATTCTTGTAGAATTTCAATCCCTTTTTCAGAAAATTCTCAGAGGATGTCTGTCATGTGCAACGAGCTCTGTTTTTATGGTAGAAAGGAATTTTTGTGGGGTTTTTTTGCTTTTTTTTTTTTGTCTTTTTCCCTACTGAGAAATACAGCTGTTCACTACCATTTTTTTTCCTCAGAAGTGTTAAATGACTTTTAAAATATAAGTATGTACATGCACAGAGTAGAACCAGGTGATCAATCTTCTTGAAAATAAAGACCAAAGGCATTAAAATCAGCCTAAGATTCTAGGGAAACCTAGAATAGAAGTGTAAAAGCAGTTTAGATGTGTTCTCCAAAGGGCTGAGGGTTTCATGCCTATATATGTTGCTTTATTCCAGTCTAGATGGAATATTAAAAAGCCAGGACCTGGATGAGACAGGTTTCCAGTCACTTAGATTGGAAATTGCTTTGTGAAAGGCTACCTGCTAGCAAAGAAGGCTCATTCTTTGACGGGCCCAGGTTTCCCTAAGTGATATTAAATTGGGACATAGTGTTATGTTGCTGGTGGATCTGAGTTACATGACATGAATGTAAGCAAAAACTGTTATATGGAAACAGATATAAGAGTTAATTTATTGTACTGTGAAAAAAAAGCTTTATCTTAATTAGGCTGCAAAACTCACTCCCAATTAGAATAGTTTTCCGTTATTAAATGAAAAAGCAGGAAACATTTACCTATTAGAATGATAAAATGTAAAAGCAGAGTAATCCTCTCTATATTAAAGTGTCGTTACTGAATAACAACAACTGTACTGTGACCATAGCAATCATCTGCACTACTGATCATTAACTTTACAAAGAGTAACAGGGCTGATTTATTTAATGAACCTGCTGTTAATAGTTGTTTTCTTTACTAAATTACATCAGGGAAATGAGACCTGTTAGCACTGAAATGGCTTGAAATGCTTAAGCAAACCTTTCTGAAGGGTAAAATACCTGGCTACTTTTCTTTTAATTTTACATAAGCTTTTTGCCATTCCACTTCTGTTCTAATTAGTCAGAAACCTCCCTTTCATCCCTTTAATAGTGAACTTTGGACATACCCTATGCTTTAGCATTCTGAAAAATTCCCCTACATAATTAGAACGCAAAGTTTATAAGCAAACTAGAACACTTCCACTGTATCTCCAAAGTAAAATTGTATAGGAAAGCTTTAAAATCAGTCTTAACTGAAGCTATGTTTCCAAAAGCTTGGCCCAGTGTAGTACAGCTCTGCTGTTCCTCCTGGTGAGGCAGGTCTGTGGTGAGACCTGCTGTGTGGAGGGCTACCTCAATGATTTGAGAGACCTGAGAGCTAGTGAAAAGGCAAGGTCCCACATTGCAAAGCAAGGCTGACCAAAGACAGCAACGAGGCAAGGCCTGCTGCCAGAAAAATAAAGATGAGGCAAGGCTCATCGTCACAAAAGACAGTAAGGAATGTGGAGGACACCTTCTGTGAATAAAGGGATTATATATCCTATTAACTCTTGGTCTTAACCAGGACATTTCATTGTGGGTGACTGCTGTATTTTCTATGCAATATCTGTAGCTAGCAAAACCATGATCTTTGTTTATTGTATCTTGCTTCTAAAACAATCCACCTTATCATGATGTCACGTTTTCTCTGCACTATAAAAGAGCACTGCTGATGAATAAAATCAGGCATATTACTACCGAGTATATGTTTTGCCTGGCCTCAAACTTCTTTCTCTTCTTTAATGTTTTCCTCAGTGCATTCACAAGACTGCTGAGATTCTCTCTCTCATCAGAGCTCTGCACATGAAATAGGGCTCTTGAAGCTTTTCAAGACTTACATAGATGACAGGTTGTCATAACACAGGAGAATACAATTACCAATTAATGACAACTTAACTTTCTGAGAAGAACAGGTCATAATATTTGATCCAGAATTTCCTGTGCAGGAACCTTAAGTTCTGGCAGTACCTGTGTATGTCCTGGTTACCTTCTACTTGATGTTAAAGGACAGAATGTTCTTCACCTTCTCTTGCAATTTATAAAGATTTCCATTTGAATGAACAGGTCATCTGTTTGTCTTTTCATTTGTCCTCTGTTATCTTTACATGCTTTGAAAAAACAATCATTTTAATTGAGTTGTTGGCTCTCAAAGATCCTTCTGTTAACCCAAATGACCACTCTGTCACTACTTGAACCTTGTCTTGGTTTAAAACTGCTATATTTTGCCAATGATTTTTTACAGACCATAATGCATCTTTTAATTTCATTATAACAGGTGTCTGGAATGCAATTTAACTTTAAAATAAGATCATTATTTAATCTAGTATACTTTGAGCTGTGAATTAACCATAAGTTTTCAAGAGATGTTTTTGAAAAAACTTGTATGTGTACTAAATTGAATTAAAATATTTTTAACATGAAAAGTAATTGCAGATGAAAAGAAATTAAAGATTTGAATAAGCATAAAGCTATGGAAGTAAAAAACTGAAAAATGTCTGACTGCACATCTAAATTAAACAACATGAGACTGGCATGACTCATTTCAAGGCATCTAGGATCTAATGAGCATAAGGTTCTGAGGTGAATATTAACAATTCAGCAATACTTGTGGGAATGAATAAATGTACATTATACTTTTAATTTAAAACTCTAAAACTGTATTACATAGAAATACTTCCTCTTTTGCAAAAGTGATACACAGAAAACTATGAGTATTTTTAAGTAGACCATTATTGAATAAGCCAGTATTGTCTCTGGGACTCCTAAGAATAGATTGTGATTCTGATATCTTCAGGTCTCACAAGGTACAGTACCTGCCTTTACGAGGACTATGTTACAATCACATTCAGCTAGTTCACAGAGATGATGTTATTTTTTCCCCTCATTTTCATAACAGAATAATGGAGGAGTGGTTTTCCATTCTATTGTGACTTCTTGGAATATTTCCTTCCTCCATGCTTTTATAATATCATTATAACCATTCATTATAACTGTTTTGCCATCTTTTATGGAACTAACTGAAAGTAAGTTCATCTAACTCTCTGAACATGGAGTTGGTTACTCCAGTGGAAGAAATAAATTCTTCATGTGATACTCATTTAGAAACAGAGAGCTATACTAGCCCAGCATGAATTTCTGATTGCAATCTCATGGGCTTTATACAGTAAATATAATTTTTGCACTCCATACCGTCTCTTTGTGCCACCAGAATTTGTTGTTACAGAAAGCTGTGCATTCAAAGCAGAGGTGGAAAGGTACCAAAAGGCCAGAAAAGAAATCCCTGTGTGTTTAATTTCCAGGCTTCTGCCTTAAGCAAAATATTTTTTTTTTCATCATCACAGGTAACCCCCTTCCCTCTCTTAAACTTCACAGCAATAAAACAAAGAAGAACTTCAGTAATTATGAAAGAGGATTTATTTATTTATTTATTTTAATGGAATTTAACTTCAGCCTAATATGAAAAAACAGGAAAAATTTCCTCCTGATGTGATTTTATATGCTAGAAACATGTTTGCTGCTACCTCTGCATCAGAAGTCTTTGCAACCAATTATAGCATACATAGCTAGGATCTTTGCAAGGTCAGTGTGAAAGATGCTCTAAGAATAAGACAGATAATTTAAAATTTTCTTCTGCATGAAAAATAATCTCTTTTTTAAAACAGGTTCATTGTTACTTAGAATTGGGCCTTCAAAACTTTACAGAACGCACTGATATTTCCTTTGAAGTGGAACTATTTTTCAGGTTAATAACATACTGCAGTGATACACAAATCACAGCTTATTTTATGTATCTTTTAATATTTCACTTTTCTGGTACAACTGTCTCTCTTTGCCTGGAATGCACTTATAATAGGTATTCTTATAAATGATGCTGAGTATATTGCCTTATAAATTTTGTCACATACAGCTAAATCATTAACATTTTACAAGGATTGTACCATTAAAAACATACTTTCATGGAATGAAAAGGTTATGAAAATGAAATGTCACACACTATGATTTTGCCTTACAGATCCTAGTCATTTACACAGTACTCTAGAATGGTAGTATAAAAAAGAATAGTCTTTCTTTTTGCTAGATTTCATTCAGGAGCCAGAGTTTCACATTTCATGCAGCATGTTAAGTATGCAAATCACTTGGAAAAGGTCACCATCTATCCTAGTCACTTCTTACTTAATTAGGCACTGTGATATCATGCATTAAGCAATGCTGTTTTAAAAGAATTCAAAGAGAGTTAAGAAAACCTAATGAAAATGTCAACTGATATTTACTCAGATACATCAGACACATGCAGATGCTTCCATGTGTGTTTGACAATGAATGCAAGTTGTCTGTACAACCATAACATGACAAAAAAAGGAGGTTTAAACTCCCTTCTTTGCTGTTGTACTATAGGGGGGAACCCTTGGGATTAATTTCAGATACTACAAAACTTTTAGGTAGAATAACCTGGAAAACACAGTGGTAGATATGTCCAGTTCGAAACTGAGTACCAGAGAGAAGTGTCAGGTGAGGTGAGAAGGTGAGAAGGTGAGAAGGTGAGAAGGTGAGAAGGTGAGAAGGTGAGAAGGTGAGAAGGTGAGAAGGTGAGGCATGCCACCATTATTAATATTTGAGCCAAGAATTCATTTCACCTTAAAATTTCAGTCAATGAGTGATATAAAAGCTACAGGATCATACAAGCTAAGGCCAAAAGAGGCCAAAAGTATTTTAGACTCTGCTCTGTAACTTCACTTTGGAAAAATTGTTTGACCTGAATAAAACATGTCAAATTATTTAGAAAACGTCCCAAAACACTTTTGCAAAGGGTGAAGAGAAATGAATGCCTTTTTTTTGCAGTGGAAATTTATTGGATTTGGGCCAACCTGGTAAAAACCAGGTGTCTCCTCACTCACCCCATTCCCCTCTGTGGGATGGGGAGGGGAAAATCAAGCTAAAGGCTCCTGAATTGAGACCAGGACAGGGAGGGTTCACCCACCAGTAATGATTATGAACAAAACAAACTCTACTTGTGAAAAAAAAAAAAAATCAGTTTATCACCAATTAAATCAGTGCAGGAAAAAAAACAAATCAAACCTAAAACCCAACCAAACCAGAGCTCAAATACCTTTCCAACACCCCTCCCTTCTTCTGAAGCCCAAATTACTTCAATCTGGATTTCTCTACCTCCTCCCCCCAAACAGTACAGGGGAGACATGGACTCGGGTTTATGGTCAGTCAATCACACACTATTTTGCCACTCCTTGTTCAGTCTTTATAGACTTTTCTCACTCAGATGTGGGGTCCCTTTCATGGGAGAAAGTCCTTCATGAACCCCTCGATGTGAATCACTTCCAGGAGGTGCAGTCAGGAACAGACTGTTCTGGGCTGCACACAGAGCCATGGCCTCCTTAAGGAACAGTCACCTCCCCTGGAGAGGGGTTCTCCTCAGCTGCTGGCCCATATCTGCTTTACTGTCATCTTTTACAGGCTACAGGTCCACGTCTGCCACACTGTGACAGGTGTCCACCTTTCTCCCCCATGGGCTGCAGGGGACAGCTGCCATTTCACCACAGGTTTCAGGGGAACCTCTGCTCACCTCTGACACCTCCCTCCCTTCCTTACTGACTTGGGTATATCTGCTCTGGCATTGCTCCCACTTCACCCTCTCCTCTGCCCTGCAGGTCCTACCTCAGGGTCATTGTCCTCTTCTTGTATACTTTACTCCCAGAGACACATCCACCTCTGCTGGTGGGCTCAGTCTTGGGCAGAGGTTGGGCCAGAACTGGAGCTAGGAAAGGTTCCAGCATCTTCTCATAGGCGGTACCACTGTGGATGCTCCCATGCTAACAAAACCCTGAGAAAATGACCCAAAGCAATTATATTTCTTTGAACTGTGGACAAATTTTTTTAAAATTTTGGCTCTGCTTTTATTCTCTCTTCAGGCTGTTGGATTTTATCCTTATCTGTGTGAACATCAGACTGTCAGCTTTATGTGATGTTGCAACGCAGTTTTTTAAAAAATATAATTTCAAGTATTTACTGGTATCACAAGGCCACTTTGGAAGACCTTTTTATGACTGATTGATATAATTGTTGGAAGAAATGTTCTGATATGTAATCTTTTTCATGGCTTTGTTCTTGCTACACTGACTTCCCATTAAGGTAACTATCCCACTGGTGGAATCTTCCTCTCTTCAGGTGTACTTAACTCTTTTCCATCTCTGCTTCTTCTGAGTTCCTTACAAGCATTCAAGTCAAGAAGTATCATCTAGGTAATGAGTAAAACTGTAGAATCAATTTTAAACTTAAAGCTGGCCCAAATTCTTTGTAGATTTAGCTCCTGAAAATACACTGACATTTTAAATGTAAAGAATACGTTCATGCATATACAGAGACTTTTTTTTTATCCAGTGGCAGCTTTTTGCTGTAATAAATATTGATACACAGAATCACACAGATTTCCAGAATTGTCACAGTTGGAAAAGACTTCTAATATCACTGCATCCAACTGTCAATATTCCCCCTTCCAATAATATATATATATCAATATCCATATCACCCACTACAGCATGTCCTGAAGTGCCTCATCTATATAGTTTTTAAATGCCTCCAGGGATGGTGACTCAACCACCTCCCTGGGCAGCTCCTCTTGAGAGCCTCCTCTTCTCCAAACTAAACATTCCCAGTTCCCTCAACCTCTCCTCACAGGGCTCGTGAGGAGTGGTGTAACACATCTCTCTTTGCATGTCTGAATAACGTAAACATAAATATGTTTAAGGATGCATATAGACCATTCTGAGATATTTAGTGGATAGTTCAGGCAACACATCTGAAGCTATATTCCAGGGTTTTGATGAAGACAAATCCTTTGATATAGCTCAGTTATGTAAACTGAATGCTTCAAAACAGGTTCAGTATTCACAAACTTTTGAAGCTCGCCTCCATGGTGTTCCTTGGGGTGGGGTGGGCATTTTTTATTCCAAAGCAAATCCTGCAAGGCTCTGCAGGAACTATACAGGTAAAATGGAACCAGGTGCTCCTCCACAGATGCTGAGGTTAATCGTATTGAGAGTCAGAAGGAAGGTCAAGGCTATGTCTTCTGTCAGTTCACAATAACTGGTGACTGAAGAAGTCTTGACCCTTCAAGCATGGAAGAGGACATAAGCAGAGAGAGCCTTTTATTGGCATCTCATTCCTGTGATCAACAGTTTAGAGTGAGCTGTACAGGCAACAAGGGCAGAAGAGCTGGCATGCAGGACCCCCTAGGAATCCTGTGTGTCTTCCAATAATATTTAATAGTGGAAAAATGGACAAGAAATATTTCAAAATCACCAGACAGACAGGGAATTTAAATTACTTCCCTCTTTGCTGTTTCTTTTGGTTGCTTTTTTTTTCTGTTGGCTTGTTTGGTTTTTTCCCCCTAGCTAGTATTATACTGTTACTGAGATTTAAAACTCAGGGAAAAGTGCTTGGCAAAAGTGTCTGTTTGTTTTTAAAATTTCTTTTATTATACTATCCTGCATTCATTAAATCTTGTTACCACCATATTTGTGATCAGTGAGATCTCAGTTTCCTATATGGGTTCCTTGAATTCATAATTTACATTTATGTTTACATAGCCCAGGTTTTTAAACAACTGAATGAACTGCTTTCATTTATACAAGTGCTTCCTTTGAATTTATGGAGTGAGTTGAATATATGAGTTACTTGTTTTTCCTGATCAGTTAATTCATGATTTTTATATTAATTTATATAAATAGCATCTGTAATAGAATCATAGAATGGCTAGGGTTGGAAGGGACCTTAAAAATCATCTAGTTTCAGCTTCCTGCATGGGCAGGGACACCTTCCACTAGACCAGGTTGCTCAAGGCCCCATTCAACCTGGTCTTGAACACTTGCAGGGAGGGAGCAGCTATAACATTCCTTGGACAACTTGTTCAAGTGTCTCACTAGCCCCATAGGAAATAATTTTTCCCAATGTGTAATCTGAATCTCCCCTCTTCAAGTCTGAAAATATTGCCTCTTGTCCTCTCACTACACACCCCTGCAAAACCCCCTGTCCCAGATTTCTTGTAGTCCTACTTCAGGTATTGGAAAACTGATATAAGGTCACCTTGGATTGACCTTAGAAGGTCACTTAGTAGGTGGAAGAAGCCTCTTCTTCTCCAGGCTGAACAACTCCAATTTCCCTAGCCTGTCTTCATAGGTGAGGTGCTCCAGTCCTCTGATAATTTTTGTGGCTCTGGACATGCTCCAGGAGCACTATGTCCTCCTTGTTTTGGTGACTCCAGAATTGGACATAGTACTCCAGGTGGGGTCTCAAAGAGCAGAGGAGGGGGGTGGTGGAATCACCTCCCTCAATCAGCTTTCTATGCTTTTTTTGATGCAGCCCAGGACTCAGTTGGCTTTTTTGGCTGCATGCGCACAATGGTGGCTCATGGTGAACTTCTTGTCCACCATCAGCCCAAAGTCCTTCGCCTCTGGGTTGTCTTCAATCCTTTTGTCCTTCCAACATGTATCCATGCATGGGATTTCCTCGACCCAGGTGCAAAACCTTGCCTTTGGCCTTGTTGAACTTTATGCAGTTTGCCCAAGCCCACTTCTCAAGCCCATAAAGGTCCCTCTTGATGTCATCCCTTCCTTCCCTCCAGTGAGTTACTTCACCACACAGTTTGGAGTCATCAGAAAACTTGGTAAGGGTGCATTTAATTCCATTGCTCATGTTGTTGACAAAGATGTTTGTCAAGTCAACTTTTGCAAGTTGATTTTTTGGTATTTGCAAGTCAACTCTTTAGGGATGAAGTGAACCCAAACAGATACAAGAGGGAAGAAACATTTAGTGCAGCTTTATTGACTCTCTCTGAGATGGTGACCCAAGATACTGCAGTCCAGTAGGAGTTTTGCCCACAGTTCTCTCCATGCTGTGACAGACACAGCAGCCTCCTGCAAAGCCTCACAGATTTATATTGTATCTGAAGAAGATTTTGTTTGGTACTGAAGATGCTAATATGTTAAAAACATGGATCAGTATACAAAAGCACAGCCTAAATTGGAATTGAATGAAAGGAATTTATAAGAGTAGCTGAATTACTCATTTTTCAAATTCTGCGCTCTGCTAGAAGATTTTCAAATGGCCTTAAGTGTTCAAAATACCACCCACTTTTTAAACAAAGGGATCATCTAAGGTATTTAATTTCTGGGTGTCTCTACAGCCTAGATAGCTGAAGTATACAATGTCTCCAAAAACTTTTGGAGGACAGCACACAGCCTTTAAAGTCATTAGGTTGCTTAATTGTGAGTCAGCAAAAGCTTTACTGAGGCTGGTTTAGCTCATGTATCATGCTTGGAGCATCTGGGATCACTAAAAATAAATTTATGTTCTTTAAATGGAATGAGCCAAACATACATTTTATGTGAAAATACCCACAACACTGTGAAAAATATGATTAGTTTTCTTAGAAACAGAAATGTAAAAGTTTAAAATGAAAACGTCAGTTATCAGATCTAGAAAGATGTCTTCCTATTTAAACAATGTGCTAGACCAATGCAAAGCACACTGAGACTTATAGCTATCCTTAAAGTCCTAGTGAGTCCTGAATGCCAAATAGCTTCCCAGGAGCCAGGGTATGCTAATCACTGTGACAATCAGTTATTTATCATTCTTGCAGACATATATTTTCCATTTACGCTAACAGGGTGGTTGATTGGATTTTGTTCATTAAATGGGCAGAGTCAAAACTTGTAGAAACGGCTGCTCAAGTTAATTAGTGAGTGTGTGTATTCAGAAACAGGAAGCTAAGTTTTAAAATTATAACCTACATCAATCAGGCAACTTTTCTACATTACACCAAAATCATTCCACTTAGTGTATTCAGCATAAAAGAGAACATAAAAAGGCTGCATTTTCATTTTCCCCCTTCTCTGATGATCTGGCAGTAAGTGTGATACTGTTACTCATAAAAGAGTAAGAACAGATACTTACTTTCGCTCTGCTCTTTTTTTTAGGAAGATCCTTAGAATTGTTTTATTTTCTTTTCCAGTCTTTAGTAAATAGTTATTAGCAGGTAACAAAGATGGCCCGCAGGCACTACAATGGGGTTATAACTGAAGAAGTAATACTTAAAGCAATAACAATAAGTAATTAAAGTCACTCAGTGGTGGAAACGCTGGACTTGGTGTCTGGAGATCCAGTTTCAACTCCTACATTTTATGTTCCTGAGTGAGGGGTGGTTTCATGATCCTGGGTATGTCTGCAAGTGTCCTGTGCATGTTTGTGAGTGTCCCTTTGTTAAATAGAGGAAGACTTTTTTCTTCTACCACAAATGGTTTAAACATCCAGCTAAGGATTTCAGTGATCACAGACACCTTTTTTTTCTGACTTGCATCATGTGTCTGTGAGTAGATTGGTCTTTCTGGGAACAGGGAGAATTTTGGAGTCTTTTCAATACTGGAACTTTTTGTGTAAATAATTCAATGCTCATTGGACAGATAAAGCAGGATCTTTAATTTTAAAAGCACTTGGGTTCCACAGTTACAAACCAGAAGAAGAGGAGGTTTCATGGAACCATAGAATTTTCAGGGCTGGAAGGGACCTTAAAGATCATCCAGTTCCAACCCCCCTGCTATGGGCAGGGACACCTCCCACTAGATCAGGTTGCTCAGAGCCCTGTCCAGCCTGGACTTAAAAACTTCCAGGCATGGGGCTTCTACCACCTCTCTGGGAAACCTGTTCCAGTGTCTCACCACCCTTATGGTGAAGAACTTCTTCCTAATAGCTAAATCTACCCTCCTCTAGTTTGACTCCATTCCTCCTGTCATTACCTGACACCTAAAAAGTCCCTCACCAGCTTTCTTGTAGGCCCCCTTAAGATACTGGAAGGTTACAATAAGGTCTCCTCCCAGTCTTATCTTCTCCAGGCTGAATAACCCGAACTCTCTCAGTCTGTCTTCACAGGAGAGGTGCTCCAATCCTCTGATCATCCTTGTGGCCCTCCTCTGGACACAATCCACCATGTCCATGTCCCTCCAGTAATCGGGGCTCCAGAACTGGATGCAGTACTCCAGGTGGGGTCTCATGAGAACAGCACAGAGGGGGAGAATCACCTCCCTTGACCTGCTGGCCACACTTCTCTTGATGCAGCCCAGGATATGATTGCAGCTTTCTGGGCTGCAAGTGTACACTGATGGCTCACATTGAACTTCTCATCCACCAGCACTCCCAAGTCCTTTTCCTCAGGGTTGCTCTCAATCCAGTCACTGCCCAGCCTATATCAGTGCTTGGGATTTCCTCGACCCAGATGCAGGACCTTGCACTTGGTCTTGTTGAGCTTCATGATGTTGGCATGGGCCCACCTCTCCAGCCTGTCAAGGTCCCTCTAGATGTCATCCCTTCCCTCCAGTGTGTCAGCTACACCACACAGCTTGGGGTCACCAGCAAACTTGCTGAGGGTGGTTTGGAGGTCAGTCTTGCACAGATCATTTCGGTGTTTCATCCACTGCACAGGAGAGAACAACAGGATGAAAATTTGGGTTTTGACAGCTTCTTATCCATTGCCCATGTCTCCAAAATGAGTCCTAGTCCTTTTAACCTCTTCCCAGGCATCAGATGTTTTAAATGATATCCTTGACCTTTTTAGTTGTCTTTTTCTTTCCTATTTCTATTATTTCTTTATTGATCTGTGGAGACCTCAAGTGATCATAGTAGTAGTACTGTGATAAAAACCAAATTGTGTCTTGCAAAGAAGTATTAGTTGATACACAACTTTTACCACTTTTCTGTGTTACACCTGCCAGTTCCACACTCAGCATGATGTACACAGTTTAGATTTTTTTCACCTCACATTTATTTGCATTGAAATACGTTTTCTGCCTTTTTCCTCATTCTGTTTTGTGCAGTGTTTCTGCAGTACTTCAACATTATTTTTTAAGTGCTTCAGCCATTTAATTACGTGACATATCTTAGTATCATCATAATTTCTGAGATTTAGGTGACCATAGGAGATGTAAAACGAACAGACATTTCTCACCTAACATCTGAGCTCTCTAAAATTGGCAGTGTTAACCATAAAACATGCATAAATTTTGTTGCTACATTTTTCTGGCTGACAGGACTTCTCTATAGCATCTTGCCAAGAGCATTGTGGAAAGTTATTATGGTGCTATACATCTTACTCTACTGAAATTAAGCAAATTAATGTGGGAGGGGGAACAAATTCTCCTTTTCACTTCCTCCCCTCCATCATCTGAATGGAGAGTCTTATGTGAGTCATATAGTTTCTTTTTGGCTTTGGCTTGTTTGCTGCTGGTCTATATAAGAAGACCTACTGGCTTTTGGGTCTTTTTTTCCCACGTATTTTTCTAATTTCTTTTAGATGTTTAAAGAAGTATCCTGTCAGCTGTGCTCTTTGACTAGAAGTAAGGAAGAGTACAGCAGCCACTGAAGAGCAGAAACACCTCATTGCCTCACTGTAGTTCATGAAGGTAAATTATTTGCTTGGTAGAGGGAAGAGTTGTGGGAGTAGTTATTCATTGAGCAAGCAGAGCATGATTGCCAATATGCTGTCACACCAAGGTTTAAGGTGCTGCAGATCTCTTGTGCTGAAGGACTTTGTGTCATACTTGAAGTAATTAAGAATCTTTCAAGAAATTTTTAGGTCTAATAAAAAATGATCCAAAAGGAAAGACTCTATCATTCTGCAAACCAAACTGCAGATACCTAGCAATTTTTAAGCCATTTATGATCTAGAAATCAGATAACATTTCATTCTTTCAGCAAACTGCCAGCTTTTTCTCCTGCATTTAATAGACAGACTTTTTGTGAAGAACGTTAAAGATCTATATTTTCTTTTATAGGTACTCTGGGTACTCAAAAGCTTTTCTTTGAGAAGTTTTAATGAGAAAGATAGCAAAACAACACAATGGTAACCTAGATTAGTTTTCTGGGTAATCTATTGCAATCATTTTCAGATGCAGAAAAATGCTTCCTCTCTGGTACATTTGGAAGGGAAAAGGCTTACCCTTGTTGTAAGGAAAACAATGCTGGGTCAAAAGGTTGGGTGAACTCCAAATGAACCCCATGGAGAAGCATGCCCCTAGATTTCCTCCCCCCCTCTTTCTCTTCTGTCCCCCCAACTCCATAGACACAGGGAAGGAGAAAGAAGGGGCTGCACAGGGACTTGTAGGTTCTGGTGAAGTGTTACTTCTTCATCTTTGCAATAGGGGGCAGGAGAGACATTCAGTGTACTTTGGATGATTTCTTTTTTTCCTAATAGAACTTAAAATAAATGTAGTATAACTAGAAAACGTCAAGAATTTGCTTTTGAATCTTTCAATGGTAGAAAAGAACAAACATAAGGCTTAAGCATTACCTCTGCTGATCATCTGACAGTCTACGTATTATAGATTAATGGTCACAGCAGAATGCACATTCATTTTTCTCACTGAAAGCACATGTGCAACTTCCTAATTTGAAGGCCTGTATTTCTGGAAGCAGCCTCTGTGTGTTGGCATGCTCAGGGAAGATGTTTGTAATAGCCTGAAGAAAACTAACCTATTGTAATAAAACACTGTTTATTTTCTGTTGTCCCTAACATGGTTTTGCTCAAGAGCACAGGAAGTAATTACAAAGGAAAATGTCTTTTGTCTGCAGAGGACCTGGGATCATGGCCGTAAAAGGGCAAGAGTGGGATGCAGTTTGGTGTAACTTCTGATAGGATATGGATTTTCAATATGCACAGTTCTCCATGTCAGCAAAAACAGGTCATTACAGGTTTCTGTGATATTCATAACAAATTTAATGGAAGTCCTGATGTGCTATTCAAGCCAAAACCATTTTGTAACTGAAGTCTCAGCTTAAGTGGTGACTGTGGCAATCTATTTTTATTTGACTTTTTGACTTTATACTGTGATGCAAAGTGATTTATCCCCATAAGTATGCATTTCATAAAGAAGTTATTTCGGATTATTAAAAACTCAAACAAATTATGAAAAAAGAAAAATCTTTTCTGCAGTTGGGTCATCCATTATTTCTTTTTTTTTTTTTTTTTGTTCAAAGATGTATATTTATGTACACTTTTTTGTTGTGATTTATCACAGAAAGTATTTCAAGTTTAAGGCAAACCATCTAAACTTTTCAAATGAACATGAAATGGCCATGCTGTGCTTTTGTGCCTACACAGCCATGGGGTACTCCTGACACTTGAAAGAACATTACACATGCCAGAGAGGTCTTAGAAACTATGTAATACTTCAGTGTATAGAGTATTACCCTTGGTGGCTTGCTTATAAAGCACTTCTTTTCATGATTCTTTTTATAAAAGGCAGAGAACTTTTATCTCTAAAACTAATTTGCAGGCTTTTTTTGCAGTTTTTGTTAGGTGCAGTTTCATGTTGAGAGTTCCAGTCAACCTGCCCCTTTTAGTTATTTAATTGCAAAATAATATCTACCCAGGGAAACCAACACATACATGAAACTCAAAAGATGCCAAAAACCTGACTTGATTAATGGCTACAATGTCCACATTCACTACCCTGGAGACTCAGATTTTTCTTCTTGAAAGTCATGTAATTAAAAGGCTGCTGCTGTTGGAATCCAAAATGTTTGTTTCACCCTGTCCTCTATGAATGCAATTCAGGATCTGACAGGAGATAAGATAAAAGTCAATAAAAAGAGAATTATTTATTAAAAAGATCTAATGTTACAGGAACAGTACACAGGAACTA
Source organism: Florisuga fusca (assembly GCA_038090715.1). Taxonomy (NCBI): domain Eukaryota; kingdom Metazoa; phylum Chordata; class Aves; order Apodiformes; family Trochilidae; genus Florisuga; species Florisuga fusca. Next base: position 11,488,907 of record JAAWXA010000007.1, on the reverse strand, counting down.
TTATATTACTGTGTCTTCCACATCATATATGTCATTATATATAGCATATATACAGATTGTATACAATATATCTAACATTTTGATATGGGCCATGACAGTATCTATCTTTTGATCTGCAGAACAAAGTTTCTTTCTAATTATTTTTTCCCGAACAGGTCTTATGGCATTATAGAAAAATACAGTCTCCTCTGTGATGCTAGACTGCACTATTACAATCTTTTACATGAAAAAGGAAAGAGCTCTCTAATGCAACTAAAAAATTATATGGAAACACCTTCTTCTACAAAGTAACAAATAGGTAATACATAGGTACTTAAACATTTAAAACGTGTTTATTAATATATATAAGATGCAAAATACATATTCTGTTCATGTTGAATATAAAACATACCCCTCTTTTGTCCCTGCAATACAACTACATTACCTGATGTTATATTGAATATTTCTATCTCTATTTTGACACTAGAATTCGAAATATAACTAGATACAGCTCTATCTCCTTATCAGATTCTTCTTAAAAAGGAAAGCCATTTATTGTATTCATTAAGTTATTTGACCAAAATGCCAACAACTCTGATTGTAGCCTTTTTGAATATTCAAATAAGTTGCGCTGGAAAACAACTGTATTAAAAAATAGAGGAAATTATGCTTAACTAATAACAAAATAGCCGTTTTACTTTTTGGTTCATCAGTTTAGTCTTGGTTACCTTAATTTTTGAAAAACAATAGTTCGCTAATGTAATGCTTCTTTTTTACAAATGGCAGCATTTGTTTCTTTTCTATTAGTCTGCTCTATCAGCAATATACATTCCACTTTCATTTCTCTGGTCTCAAAAACTTCACCAGAAACAGAGGTATAGAAGGTCTCCTCTCTGTATCTACAGTCTATGCTTGGCCATCCTGCCTTTGATTTCCTAACAACATGATGACTAGTAAATTCTAAAATTATTGTTTAGAAAATTAGTTAAAATATTAGTGGATAATAGAAAATTGAGTTGAAATATCTCTTAAAAATTTTACTGATATAATATTAAATGAGAATAAAACATGGTCATCAGTCAGCTTTTTACCTACCACGCACTTGATCTATTTTGTGCTTTCTTGGATACTTATTTTAAAGCAGCTAAGAAAGGACACAGAGTGTACTAGCTAACTGTAATTTTGCTTGTAAGCCGGCAAAATAACAACATTTTAGATGCAGAATCCATCAATCAAAATAAATTTTCATCAAAACTTTTAGAGGAAGGGAAAGCTAGAAGAACTATGCTACTAGCATTTGCCTGTTACACTCTTTTCACTTGGTTTTTCCCAGGCAAGCAAATGTTCATCCTAGGCATGATTCCTGGACAAACAGTAGTGAAACACCCTCCCTCAAGTCACCCTGCACACCAAAATTGTACAAATACTACATTGTATACACTGGAGATCATTTTGATTCAGGTGCCAATATGCAGAAAGTCCTTCCGATGTAGAACTATCCAAATTTTCTACCAAGTGAAAATACTTTTGATATGGCAAAAAGTGGGGATTAACTGTCCCTACGAGAATAATCTCTAGTGAGCTATAGAAATAGAACCAATTAGCTAAATAGCTGGAACAGTGTTCAATATCACTTATCCACATTTTTTTTATTAAGACACAACAGTCTCCAAAATATATGCTACTGGAGTCTGCATATATGTGACTATTTAAATTCCCCAAAATGTTGATATTTTCTCCAGAAGATGCTTTCATATATAATTCCACTTGGTTACTAAATATATAAAGCACAGAATGTTACCAAATATGGACCCAGAGTAAAAATACTTAGAACTAAGTGGTTGGAAAATGTAGATATATCTCTTTGCATCACTTTATTTGTCCACTTAACATCCTAATGTATGTTATGTCCAGTGGAGTTTTCATTGTCATATGCATTAAGAATCAATTTTTATTCTGTTATTGAAAATAAATATGTGATTCATTTGATGTTCTGTCATATGGCATTTGAAGAAAACCATACTTATTTCTTTTTAAATTTGTGTTTCATCATTTTCCATTTATCGTGCAATAGAATAAATGGCTTGTTTTCTGCTCCATTTTACCACTTTCTGAGTGTGCTGTCTAGTATTATACTGACAATTCTTTTTGCTAATTTAATAAATATTCATAGTTTCAGAACAAGTTCTCTGTATTTTGCAGTGGGCTGTGTGTCTAAGCTGTATTTTTCTCCTCAGTTGGAACAGCCAGGCATAGGGGATGCAAGAAAAGTGTGCAACAAAGCTGTACCAAACTTTGTTCTATACTTAAAATAGAATTTTTTCCAAACCAAACAGATGTACTGTACTAGACACCACTGTTTAAACACCTAATGATACATGACTGGCGTCACCAAAATTGAACATCTTAAAAAAGTAAACTACGTTTTGACATAAATTACATTTCCTTACAAAAGTTTATTACATACAATCTGCATATTTTTGGGCCAAGAACTGTCCCCTCCCCAGAGGACTTTTAAAAAAAATGGAGAGAAAAAAACCTGATGAATTATTGACTGTGTCTCCACTAAGTGAACCACAGGCATTTCTATGGATCTTTAAGCATTAGCTTGGGTTTCCAGTTTCTCCACAGATGTAAAACTTCTTCCCTTGGTGTCATCAAGTTAAAGCAAACAAATAACAACAACAACAAAGTCTGCAGTCTTCACCATGAGATTGAAGGAACTATCAACGTCAAAAGCAATGTTACAGAGGACGAGGAGGTGGCCAACGCATGTAAGGTGGATTGAGCACTTGTTACTTTCCCTCCTGAAATGAAAAGCAAAGTAATTAAGGAAAAAATAGTGCCCATAGTTCTCAATACACCTAGGTACTAGACTTTGACCAAAATTTGTATTCCATTATGCTCAGCAGATGCCATTCTTAGGCAATGGAATATCCTGCAAGAACTGCAATCACAAAATAGGCTCCCTAAGCAGACATAAGTTGGGGAAGGAAGTTGGGGATTTTATGATATCTACAGAAATGATATCTGTTTTATGATATCTACAGAAATCCACATGCTGAATCCTTATATTCAGTCTGCAAATAATTAGGAAATTCTAAAAGTTTATGTCGTTTTATGCCTTAATCCTCAAAAAGAATTAAGCTTCAGAAGATGCCCTGATTCACAATCACAAATGTTCTTCCTGAAACAAGTAATGAAACCTAGACCTTAATGTTGATGTTTGTCCAGAGGAAAAAACTGCTCTTCTGCCTAGAAGCCCAGTGATGTTTTTAGATTACAGCAGTTTCTTAAAAAGCTGTATATTGACATATGCAATGGGCTGGCAGTGGCAACAGGTTACAGGACAGGAACCAAGCAAGACAGAGTTTCTTTGGACTATGGTTGTCCTGAGTGGAACTGATCTGTTGTGTTTAGTCTAATAGAATACATGCAGTTAAAGGGAATGAAAAAAAATTTTGGCTTAGAGTTATGGCTCATTAGATACATGAAACAAATATTCCATGGAGTAGAGGTTCACGTCTTCTGAATTCACTGTAGTTTATGACTTGTTTAGAGCTGAAATTATTGCTCTGGATTGAAGTGTCAAGTTAACAACTTTTGGATAGTACTCCTTAAGGACTAAAAATGCAACATTTAAGAGAATTCAGAAGTTTTAGCAGAAAGAATGAAGATGCCTTGTGTTCAAGCAAAAAGTGATATTTTTTTGGTTGTTCATAACCACTAATCCTTTCTTCCCTTTCTTACGTGTGTAATATTGTTACCTTGAATGCTTTCAACATATTTTTGTGATTGAGGAAAGAGAAGCTAAGCATTATAATTTATGGTAATAAATTGATACTGTAATACATTAATAATTTCAATAACATGATATCTAATCAACTTGCTCTAAGGCAGACCCATACAGAGAATTCAGCTTCCTTAATAGATGCCATTTAGGGAGTGTATTACAGAACAGACCTCTTGCTGGCAGTTCATGATGTTTTGTATATCCTCGAAGTCCCACATACAACCTTACCTGAAAAAGATGGAACTCTGATCTGAGGACTTGCAGTCCCATCGCCTCCTTCACTGACTGCACAGACCTCAATGATGTAGACACCAACATCAGGAAGAAGTACCACGGCAGAGGTTTTCTGTGTTTCTATAACTTGACTGTTGCTCTGACCTTCTTGCCTAAATAATACCTGTGGTCAATAAAGTAGATAGCGGTCACAGTGGTAGTTCAGGTTATATAGCAGATGTTTTGTATCGATAATACAGTCACTGAAATGTTAATTGTTTCGTTCTTTCATTAAGGATTTCTTGACATTACATGTGAACAGTCATCTGCTTTTACTCTTCTTTCCCCACAACAGCTTCAAAATGTTAGTAGAAAAATGTGATAGGAATTAATGAAGTGAAAGGACAACAAAGATGTGGCTTTTGCCCAGTTTAGCAGTAGGTGTTACACTATTTTTTTCTTCAAACTTTCTTTTAAGTGCATTTTGGGTTCCATTTGTGTCAAATCCTTATTCCCAAATTCATGTAGATAGTCACAATTTTGTCTCAAGAACCCAACTTAAAATGCCCTAGGTAATGTCCTGTCATAGTCTGAGTACAGGGAACTGAAGGAGGCTTTCAGACTCTGAGAGGGGCGGAACACAGAGGGGTCTGTTCCCTCCTATTCCCTGCCCATACTCTATCAGGGTCAGGCAGACCCCAGACCCTCCTCCTCTCTTTCCCTGCTCTGTGCTAAGTTGCTGTTCCCTGTGCTCCTTTACCCCCAGCTCCCCACCTGGTCCTCAGAATCCGCATCCATCGGGTGCTGGGAAGAGCCCTGGAGCCCTCTCCTGAGCCGGCCCTGCTGCAAGGGGCCCTCAGGCACCTGTCCCTGACACCATTGCAATCGGGTTGTGTATACAGATTTGTAATTTTGTCCCTTATCCTCTGTGTTACTGCCTTTCACCTGTTCTAGTAAATCTGTTTCCATTCTAATTTTCTAATTTACAACTTTAAGTCTCATCCTTATTCTCCTTTTATCTTCCCTTGGGAGGGTGAAGGCGGTGGGTGTGGTGGGGGGCGGTAGTTGGGGAGGTAAGGGGGTTGGGAGAGGTAATAGAGAATAATTTTGTCCTCTGGTTTTTGGTTTGCCCAAACTACTAAGCCATGACATGTCCTTGGTGTGTTTACCTTAGCTGTCTGAGACAACTGAGAATAGCTCAGATCTGTCCGTGCATTTTCTGCAAAACTCAGTAAAAGCTTACGGCATGAGAGAGGAAAGCAAGTGACTTCAGAGTTGTCTTTTTGGTACTTGTGTGTAAGTTTCTACTCCCAGAGAAAATTGAAAAGGTCAGAGGTGTAAAAAAGTAGTCAACTGAACTTTTTCAGACTCTCACCTATTTTGATAAAGGTTAGAGCAGTTTCTGTTTATTTGAAACATTTTACACTTTCTTGGTAATGTTTCCTGAGGTATCAGAGGGGATATCACACTGTAATCTATAGAAATAATCATATATATATATATGTATAAATTTATAAAATTAACACCAATCACATAACTCAAAAACATTGAAATAATTCTGTTTATATTTAAAAGTTTGCAGTAAATTCCACTCCTTTTTATGAATTGTTCTTTAAGAGTTAATACAGATTTCACTCTTTAAAACTTCAAAACTTCAAATGCCAGATGTTAGCATTGCTGGTTGTTGGGCATTGACAACATGGTCACAAAACAAGCCAAAGTATTTGTGTTTCTTTTCAATATAAATATAACATTAATATCATTTTGAGATTCCTCATTCTTCTCCATATATCTAACTCCTACTGCAAAGACACTTATATTGAAGTGTTAGTAGGAAATTCATTCAAGGCTTATCTTATTAATAGCCACTTTTGAGTCAGATATGATTAACTGATCCCCTGAGATAAAATCTTATCTGTAGTTGAAAATCACAACACAAAAAATGCTGGGACATTTTGCTTTTTTCAATCTTATTTATTGTTTTCCATGGTGAAAACTGATTGCAGACAGGCTGTATAGCATATTTTACTTACAAAGAAAAACAAAAAAGGGAAAAAATTCCATCAGTGAATAGGAATAGTCATTTGGAAGAGAGAAAGGTGAGTAAGAAAGGGGAAGCACTGACCTTGTATCCCATTACATCAGATTCATTAGCTAGAGGTCTGACTGGCTCCCACCCAAGAGAGACATGAGAGCCATCCTGTATCCACATAATATTGCTTGGTGCTTGGCTAGGAGCTGAGAAGAAGAAAAAAAAAAACATTACCTATAAATATAATTTATATTTAGTTCCTTTAAAATCAAAAGAAAAGTATTTCAGTTTTCTGTAACGTTTACATCTGGTTGTGTTAGCAGGCTGCTGACTAGGTGGAATTTTAAAAGATTATTTTTTTCGTCAGAATTGTCATTTAATGGAATGTGGTGTATTTACTTAGGCCGCCCTTTAAACTCCTCAGAGATTACACACTTGAATTATTTTCTGTCCCTTCTCTGTCAAAAATGCGTTGGATTCTACAAAGATAACCTTTGTTATGAATGCAAAGTCATATGCAGTCATGTCTAAATAAGGAAACAAAGGCACAAATCAAAACTAGACGTGATTCCTGATTATTACACAAGCTTATTAAAAGCAAACCCGAGAGAGCAGAGGTTGTTCCCTGAGCAAAGGCACTAAGATAACTTACGGGACTTCTTGGTTGCTGCATGCACAGCAGTGCTGGGTGGTCCATACCCTGCAGCGTTGTACGCCCTCACTGTTAGGTGATATAACGTGTTTCCTTCTAATCCTGTCAGGAGGATGGATGACTCATTTCCCTCAGTTTTGACTTTTTCTGCTGTTTCCTCCTGCTCCATGTCCTTCCAGTAACCAACCTACCAACAAGTGACCAAATGAAGGATTAATACAGACATATAGAGAGTACATGCTTCCAAATAATCATACTTGTTGTCTTGTGGAGGATTTCCTTTGCCATTTCTGCCTTTTGTGTCATCATCAAGTCCTTTTAGACACATGGCATCTGCAACTTAACCTCAGGGCCAGCCAATGCTCACTTCTTAAAAATGATGAGTCTGAATATCAGGGAATTACTGAAGCACATTGCATTGCTGTGTACTGGCACAAGAAGTTGTGACTGCAAGATGGAAGAGCAGAGGATGAACGTTGTCAGAAAGTCAAAAGTATTTCAAACCATTCAAGGAGAGCACATTCTCTGGTAGGTTACCAGAATATCTACCTTCACTCTGGAAAGCTCTGACAGCATCAGTTAAGATGTGTTGGGAGAAGTATTTCCTTCCTGGCCCCATGCAACTCGGAGCCACAGGTTGTAAGCCACAGAGCCACATCAGTGTAATGAATAGCAAATAAAGAGATGCCAAAGAAAACCTTTCATTCATCTAAAAAATCTTATCTGAAGAAAAAGAAGGAAGTGGATTCAATTTCAGTTCTTTTGGTAAATGCAATTTTGATAGTACGTTTGCGCCCTTTCTTTTCAGACATAAAACTCCTAAATGATGTTTTGTTCTTCTTAATCCATATTTCTGGTGTCTGTCGTGAGTTTAAGTTCTCGAAGAGTTTATGTGGAGCTGAGCTATGAATTGACTAATCTTTTTATTCATGGCCAAGGATTTGCATAAAGTGACTGTGCAAAAAGCAGTATTGTCTCTTTTTAATGTATCTCGGTGACATGCAAAAGTAAGGTGATTTTCAATAGGGTCTTATTTTGTCTAACAGGTGTTACTGGACTGCCATTCAAAGCCTTATATTCAGCCTACTGTTATTCATTATGAGACCTGCTTGCATTTATTTCACATTTTGACCTTTTCTGGGAAATTGGTTATTTCATGATAAGGTATTAAAATTATATCTGGATAAATTTTTCTCTGGAAAACAGGTCACGGGCAAGATAGCACTTTTGTGAATGTATCCAAAAAAAGTGGCAAACCAAAAAATTCAAAATTTTCATAGTAAAATAAGACAATACAATGCTGACCTCTTATTGCAAGAGGAGTGCCATTAAAAAAAAGACAAAAAAACCCCCAAACCAAGCCAACAAAAAAACCCACTAGAAAGACCTAAAGACCTGGCTGCAAAAATGCACATTTGAGGTCCTATCTTCCCTTGAGTAAAATGGTTCTGTCAGCTTTGACTGAGCATATATCAGTTTGCACCACCTCAAAGTGGTGCAACTCTTTAATTTGTAAAATTTATTTAAATATAAGCCTGCATTATCTCATGTTAAAATGCTGTTGCTATAATTCTTAGGTTAACTATAGTTCAGATACTAAATCTAGCTGTAATCACCACTTATTGAAGTAGTTGTGATTTTATGGGGGTATTTTGCTAGCTGAATTCTTGACCAACCCAGTTGCTATCTGAAGTCACACCTAGTCAGACCTTTCTTGGAAAGAAAGGAGAATCAGCAACCTTTTATTCACACATTAGAACTGAACCTTCAATGCTTATTATCTCTTGAGCTGTCACATTCCTTTCACTTTACTTGCAATGCATCTTTACAAATTTAACACTACAGTGATGACAACCACATAGTATTTAAGCAATGTACCAACAGGTAGTGAGAGGCAGCATATGCCCTGGAGGCCCTCCCATCCAGCTAGTGAATCAGCTTATCTGCTGAGGATCCATCAGTGAAATGGTCAGAAAGGAAAAGTGGCTTTCCCCAAGGTTACCAAGATGGACAGTAGCAGGGTTGGTATAAGGGACTGGATGGAGGAACTCCCTCCACTGGACCCTTGGACCCTTGTATACTGGTCTGCAGGGAGGGGAGCAGTGACAAGTCACCTTTGCAAACCCTGAATAAAGAAGTGGTTGGAGGTCTGCTCCAGCTGTTCAGTCTGATGTGTCTCAACCACGCTTACTGGGTGAAAACAAACCAGAGGCTGCACTGGTGGGCCTGGGGAGTTTCACTGACACCAACCCTCCCCCATTGGCTGGCTCAATGCTGGATCCAGGACCAGTGATTTTCTGTTATCTCTCTCTCTTAACTTCCATTACTCTCTCACCTTATCTTTCTCTTTCCTAAAACTATTAAGTGACCACAAGTTTTTCCCAGGTTATCCAGCATTAACATCCCTGTATTGTGGTATTTTGTAATCTAAATTGGATTATTTTGCTCCAAAATAACTTTACCTGTTAAAGCAATAAAACTTTTATTTTGTTTGTAGAGAAACAGACCTTGAGTGTCGTTTCACCTTCATCTGATCAAGGGGTATTCAGACAGTTTGAGGGGGCCATCGTTGGTTACCCTCAAAGGGTAACTTTTCCATCAAGGGGAAAATCTGGCCTGGGAGAGGGAATCTCGTTTGCCTGTGGTCTGTGTTGGGTCATGGGATGTGACAGGTGGAAATGCAACAGTTGGTTAATCTTGGTTCTAGAAATCCAGAAGTAAAATTATAATAGCTCAGTGGATCTCATTGTAGTATTTTATTCACAGGGCACATCACATCTCATGATTGCAATGTACAAGAGAGTTTTTGCACCAAAGATTTTGTTTTCAGTATAAAGAAGTTGTGAAAAACTGATTTTCCAAATACTAGTGCTAGGATTACACAGAGTAAAACCTGGTGAGTGTTGAAGAAAGATAGGAACATAACTTAGCCCTTTTGATACATTGATGTGTTTGTAAATGATCACCATCACTGCTTATGTGGCAGTTATATTTGCACATAACAACTCTGCAAAAATAACTATGGCATATTCCCTATCAGTTCTGCTGCATCACACAACAAAGGTGTTCTCCCTTGGCACAATTGTATTCTTGCAGGAGTTAATATACTGTATCAAACACCAAAAGCATGAAATGTAATTTAACAGTGCTTCTGTTTCAGTTTCTCCTGTACTGCTTCAAAGCCCTTAAGTGTTTGGTCCCGGCTTTTAAAATTTCCCTTAAAGTTTTGCCAGGTGAGTTTGGACTTTGATCTCAAAATATGCTTTTCTCTTTCTTAATGAACATATCCATTTGTTGATGACCAAATCATCTCAAGGAAAAACCAATTCCTCCTTTTTCCGTCTTGCTATACCAGACTGTGGTAGGCACATCTGTATATTCTTTCTAAACTATTTCAAGGTATATTTCCCTAAATTAAAAACCACAAAACATTCCAGTAACTTATAGAAACAATTTTTTGTTCTGCTATGAAAACAGAAAAAATACATCCAAGAAAAAGCCGAAAACTCTTGAATATTTCTCTTTGAAAAGACAGAATATGACATAAACAAGTTATTATGTTAAGTAATACTCTCTGAAAATAGGTTTGTTTTTGGTTTTTTTTTTTTTTTGTACCAGCCAGTATTTCTTTTCTTTTCCATTCCCTACCAGTGGTGAGTGACAAAGAAAATAGCCTAGGGCTGAAGTAGATTTATAACCTTCTGGTTAAGAATCATAGAATCATAGAATTAGCCGGGTTGGAAGGGACCTCAGAGATCATCTAGTCCAACCCTTAAGGATTCTAAACAATAAGTATGAACCACACACTATATTTTTCTACCATTCTGACAAAGTTTTTAAGCTACCTCTACTTTATCAGAGTGTAGCTGACATATATTTAGCAAGGTCAGGAGGACAGCTGACAAATCTGTACTGAAGTCAGGTATGATATGTGCTTTGGAAAATGCAAATGAGTACAGCAAACATAGCATAAAACTCATGTGACACAACAGTTAACACTGCCTTTCAGGGATGAAAATGTGAAACTGGACAAGTTACTTTGCCTTTCATTACTCCTTAGTACAAAGTGCAAACAGGGCTGGAGTGAAAGTGGGTCACTGCAAACTTGCCCATATGTAGTAAATATTCTGTCACTTTTGTTGATTAGAGCCCAAGCATAGAAAACATCCCCCCTTTTATTATGCTGTTGCTAAAAGGCCAGGAACTCTGAAGACCATGTAGTGATTGTCACTGCTGCTGTGATCACAGGCAGAATACAAATTGAGACATGAAAATGGACTGGCTAGTGAGATTATTTTGCATTTAATTTGAACTGAAGGCAACGTTTTACTTGTGGTCAACAATTATTGACAACAAAGCATTCATCTTTTTATCAAAGTCACTGGATTTCTGTATATTACCTGCTTGCTGTTTGTAGACTATGGGAGTGCTGTAGGCCATGTTCTGCACTGTACTAAATATGATAAAATTTTCAAAATGAGTTTGAAAAGTAAATGGTGTTCACAGAAGCTGAAGAAAGTGAATCATATGGAAAGCATAAATCTGATCCATACTTTCAGGGGTTTTTTTGGAGGGAAGGAAGTTTAGCCCCAGTGTCTTGCTCTACAGAGTCGTTCTTTTTTGCACTGGGGCGGTGCTTTGAAGAGAAATGCCAGTATGTTAGCAAACTTGGGCTGATCTGTACTGGTCCTGTAAGTCCTTATCCGCTTTTTTTTTCAAATACTTCCTCAAAATGGAACTGAAAAATCTAGCAATACCATGTGTGGATTGTGTTCTTCCCTGATGAATCATGCAGGACAGCAGCAATTGCTCTTCTGTTATGAAGTTAAGGCTTTTCTGATCATACTTCTTCCTGGGAATAAGGACAGAAGAAAGCAAACTATTCCCTGAAATATTCAGCTGTCAGAAAGAGGGCAGAGAAATTCTGTCTAAATGCACAAAGAGGGAAAAATCAGGGAGGTGGTGAAAAAAATCACCCTCCTCTCCCCAGCTAAAAGTAGTGTCTTAGAAGGCTCCTCTGATTCCCTCATGGGATGAGGCAGAAAGGACCATTGAAGTATTTTCATGTTTCATTTTTTTTGTTCTGCCAACTGCAGGTCTCTGTCTTGAGATATCTACTCTGTAATCTTCGGACTAGAATCCTAAAATTGGTGTAGAGCACAATGAGGAGCCAAATCATTATTAAGACATAATGTTAATAAGCCCTGCTGTATCAATAACAACTTCCTAATTCTTTCCTAAGACATTCATGAAAGAAGTAGAGCAGGTGAGTGTTACAGTGAGCGGTTGGACTCACTCAGAGTGTGCTGAACTCTAAGTCTTCAGAACACTTCAAACACTTTTTTGTCTTCAAACACTTTTCAGGAAGAACACCTCTGAGACAGACAGATCCTACTGTCCTACCTGAAACAGCCACCTATCACTGGGATACATCTGTACATCTAAGGGAAGTGTTTTGTGACAAGCACGTAAATGCAAAACACATTCAAGTTGTAAAATAATAAGTTTCTAGAGAAACGATGTTCACTTTTAGAAAGCTAAAGTTAAACTGTGACAAAAGCAAACCTATTTTTTATTTTAAAAAGAAGTTACCAGATGTGATCAATGGAATGAGGATAATAGTAAAAATATGAGGTGCAGTTTAAAAGATATCAAGATAACTGAGATTGACAAAACAGCCCCTTTCTAAAGAGAAAAATACAGGGTGCAGAAATAAATTATTTCAGAGAATAAGAAACTGAACTGGAAATTGAAGAGAAAGGTTAGCAGCAAGTGGAACACTTCAACATAGAGAGTAATAGCATTTGCAAAGTGAATATCATCTCTATCAGGTACATTTTTTTTCTCTATATATAGCAGTTCTAAAGATAAAATAGATACCACTTTTGCTGCATGAAGCAAGCCACATGCAAAGAGGTAAAACCAGATTTAATATAAGGAAGTAGTGGGGACGAAGCACAAGAGAGGCTGCAGAGTTTAGCAAGGAGATGTATATGGGAAAGAGACATGTACATGAGAGAGCTAGGGGGGACACATCATGGGGACAGTGAACTGCACTGGAGAGCATGACATGAATATCTTAAGTATCAAGAAGCTACAGCAATTCAGGTAAAATATACTAACTGGTTGTGTCTAAGCTGTGTCTAAGCTAAATATGTTGCTCTGGTCAAGGCCATCCAGCTTGAGGCAGTGCTGGAGAGCATGGTGGCTGTGGTGCCACTTAAACATCAATATTTCCTTTCTAAGACCATCAGGTCTGATCCATTCCTGGAGGTTGGGATTGTAAACTGTATCCAAAGCTACAACTGGATCCAAAAATACGAGACAGTGTGTTGCCAGGGCTGGTTCTTTTTACTAAATGAGATCGGGGTGTCTAAGCAGCGCTTTATTTGTGGTGGGTGCAGCTGCTGCTTCCCTCCTAAGACCCCACCTTCTGCAATCTGCCCAGCAGATGTCCCCAGGCCACTGTGGGATGAGGGCACAGGGACAACAGAGGCTCCTTCCTTCTGCGTGCTCATTGCTCTCAGTAAATAACAGGTTTGAACTGGTCACTCAGAGCTGGAAAGAGTCGATACCTCATCTTCCACAGCCTGTGAAAGAGGCATGCTGGGTCATTTGCAGTTCTTTCAGCTCTTTTTGAAGTGTCAAAAAATGTCATAAGAACTAGTGCTGAACAGTTTTCAAGCACAAATAAATAAAAGATGTGCTGGTACTACAGATGTGGCCGTTGTTCTACACCTAGTCATATATATGCTAAAACAAGCATAATTTCTATTGAAGTTTCACTATTGCACATGTTAGGAGAATGCAATGCTAGCAAAAGCAACAAGGCTTCTCATTATGATATTCTGTGTTCATACCTCGAATCCCTGCGGTCTTCCTAGACTCTCTTTAATATGTTTCCACGCAACAAGAATCTCTGATACAGACAGACTCGTAGCTTTGACATCGATGGGAGCAGCAGTGGGTTCTGTATTAAGAAAAATTGAAATAATAAACCTCCACTGTAATAACTTGTATTTATAAAAAACAGTCCATTTGAAACTGTCATTTACTTCTTTTATTCTACTTTAATACTCACAAGAAGGTATGACATTTCAGGGAACATGAAAAACTGAACAAGATGAAGAGATTTTTATTGTTGTACTCCTTTATTTGTGTCATGCTACGTCAATATCTCATCATTGATGATGGGATCAGCAAGCTGTGACAGAATTGCATTTATGATTTAAAAAAAATCTTTAATACTTGTAAATGTTGTCCCTCCATTCACACCTTGATCAGCCTAGCTTTGGCACTAACTGGAGCATCCATGCTACTCCTGGCTTTTTAGTGCCATGTTGTCAGGTCAGGATGAATGATACCTTGCTGGGATGCTCAGTCAGTCCTGCCCTAGGGTTGTATCGAGTAAGAAGTGATACCCAGAGCTGTAGTGAAATGCTACATAAAAGTAATTTGTAGGACTATGTTGCATCCTTAAAGTCACAGGCACCAGTACCTGGGGTGTGTTCTCTTGTTGTGAAGCAGTTACTGTTTTGGGCCTGGGATGCAAATGTTTCTAAACAACGCATTAAAACCTAGGATTTCTCCCTCTGATTACCTGTGCTGATCATTGGCACCATGTCTGCAATTCTTGCTCCAGGCTTTTCATAGGACCTCCTGAAGTACTGACCTTCTGGTAAACTGGAGCTAAGGACCCTCCCTGCCCTTCAGCCAAGTTGGGTGTCCTTCAGTACTGGTGGGTATTGCTAGGGTGCATACTGGAGGCTTAGGGCTGCAAGAATGCTTTACATATCACACCCGCCCAACAGTGTTGCCAAAGGAACATTTTTGTGCTTTCATGCTATTGAACACTTCACAGAGGTCTAACTTCTTTTGGTAGTTGGGAATTCATAGGCCACAACAGGCAATTGAACATATGACCTGTTTGGATTACCAGTTAATGACTGGGAGTGAAGATGGTCCAAAATTGTCACATATCAAACTGAGACATGAGGTAAAGAAATCTTTTGCTTTATTACCTCCTGCCTTCCAGCTGATTGACACTTCCTCACTAAGCTGGGAGGAAGTGTCAATCAGCTGGAAGGCAGGAGGGCTCTGCAGAGGGACCTGGACAGACTGGAGAGCTGGGCTGATTCCAATGGGATGAGGTTCAACACAGCCAAGTGCCGGGTCCTGCACTTTGGCCACAACAACCCCATGGGGAGCTCCAGGCTGGGCACAGAATGGCTGGAGAGCAGCCAGATGGAGAGGGACCTGGGAATTTGGATTGACAGGAAGCTGAACATGAGCCAGCAGTGTGCCCAGGGGGTCAAGAAGGCCAATGGCATCCTGGCCTGTATCAGGAACAGCGTGGCCAGCAGGTCCAAGGAAGTGATTCTGCCCCTGTACTCAGCGCTGGTGAGGCCACACCTCGAGTACTGTGTCCAGTTCTGGGCCCCTCAGTTCAGGAAGGAGATTGAGGTGCTGGAGCAGGTCCAAAGGAGGGCAACCAGGCTGGTGAAGAGACTCGAGCACAGATCCTATGAGGAGAGGCTGAGGGAGCTGGGGCTGTTCAGCCTGGAGAAGAGGAGGCTCAGAGGAGACCTCATCGCTCTCTGCAACTCCCTGAAAGGAGGTTGTAGCCAGGTGGGGGTTGGTCTCTTTTCCCAGGCACCTCTCAGCAAGACAAGAGGACACGGTCTTAAGTTGTGCCAGGGGAAGTTTAGGTTGGATATTGGAAAGAATTTCTTCACCGAGAGGGTGATCAGGCATTGGAATGGGCTGCCCCGGGAAGTAGTGGATTCTCCGTCCCTGGAGATATTTAGAAAGAGACTGGATGTGGCACTCAGTGCCATGGTCTGGTAACCGCAGCGGTAGTGGATCAAGGGTTGGACTTGATGATCTCTGAGGTCTCTTCCAACCCAGACAATTCTATGATTCTATGATTCTACCTAAATATTACTGAAAATTTGCTTAAGACAAGCTGTAGAAACAAGTCTTGAGCAATGACAGTGAAGCACACAGTAGTGACATTACTCCACCATTCTAGTGTAGTTCATTTGCTCAGTAAAAAGTTGAATTCACTTTTGCCTGAAGTTGCAGAGCCTGTGATTTCTTCCTTGGCCTAATGTCCCTCATTATATTTCTAATGCATTGAGATTCCTTTGAAGGGCAGACACAGGTCTTGGCTTTTACCTTATAAGGAGGCACAGCAAAGAGCTTTGTAAAAAATATTTTTGGGGGCTCATTTAATTGGGCTACTGAAAAGGACTTTTCTCATGGAACAGGCTGAGTTAAAATGATACATTTTTCTCAGTGATCAAACTGCCTTAGTAAAATGCTTAATATCAGTCTCAACTCATTAGCTACCCTCCTTTCTCTGATCATATTGGAGGCATTTTCTAGCACTGCTTGCTATCGTACACTTTTTCTCTGACATTGCTTGTATGAATTTTTCATCCTTTTTGATGTCAGACTTTTAATGTTTGCAGCTATTTTTTGATCTTCTATTTTATTTACTTCTAAAGAAAAGAAGCATTTCTGATGTGATGCAAAATGGTGTTCACCAACAATGAACTTTACGAAGTATAAAATATATATGGAACTTCAGGTGACAAAGAATAAAAAAAATATCCCCAGAAAAAAGTGAAACAATCTTTTGAATACAGTACTGAAAGAATTGTGCTATACAGAAATACATTCTTCATAATATGATTTTCTGTTCAATAGTTACACTCTGCTTTCTATTCTGTGTACTACTGAGATTTGTGTAGCAAAGGCTCTTTTCTATTTTTTTTTTTTTTTTAATATTGAAGCAATTACCTTGTTGTCAAAAAAGATTGTAGAGGGATAAATAATTTGAGATGCACACAAAATGTTGGTTGGCAGCCTTTACATTTTCTATGAGTGTAGAAATTATTTCCTCTTCATAGCTTTCACTAGGGGTGGTTTATGTAGTGCTCATAATAGAAAACCAGAATATTTTCGTATATTTTTAAAATTTGTTTTCAGCAAATGAAGTAGATGTAGTTTGCATATTTTTATGTGAAGAAAATGCATTTCTTACATATCTAGAAGTTATTCAATGCAATTTTGCTGATATTGGACTTTGAGAATATAAGTTTCCAGCAAAAGAACAGAAGTTATGTGTTTAGGAACAAGGTATATTATGTCTGTCTGAAAGTTTATGGAGAATAATATTTTTATTGATTCAGATAAGAGAAGGACCATATAATTTATGGTGATATAATACAGTTTGTGGTTCACTCCAATATCATGCTTTATTCTGTGTGTCTAAAACTAATAAGTTTGACAGGTTCATTAAGTTTTTCTATAATGGTCACTGATGTTATAATCACATTCTTTTGTTAATATCTTGGCATTATACGATACCTCTTGCTGTCTGTCTGAGGTCATACTGATTGAAAAAACAAAGTGGGGGCAGCATTTTTAATGGTCCCTTTAATATTCCCTGATTGAATTACAGCTGCAGCACAGCAAGTTCTCCAATGGCTATATGCACTGTCCACATAACTTTGTCCATGTGCTGCAATCACAGTTGAAGGAAACATGTTCAATCTCTAGGTCTTTAGGATGGCAATAATTAATCAGGACACTAATTTCGTGGACTTGATGTTCAATCATCAGATTGAATCCTGAATTTTGATACTGGTAAATAAGAGAAATAAGACTCATTGTGTTATCCTTGTTTATAGCTATAAACTGATCTGTTTTTCTGAACATTCACCCTGAAAGATATCCATATGATCTATCTTAAAAAACAGTTCCAAGCCTTTGTTCATGTTTACACTGCTTACTTGCTGTGGATCAGATCCTCAGACAGAACTCCACATCCAGTCACTTAATACCATATGTGCTTCTCATTTTGACTCCAGAGAGAATTTTTACACTCTTTTGGTAGTTCAAAATCTGAGCTCTCATTTGATATTAAGAACCTCAGTCTGGGAAATTGCATTATGAGTCCAGACTGTTTCACATAGTTGAGATTTTGGGACTTAAGCCAGGACTCATAGCTGGGATAATTCCTCTCTATGGAAAAATCCACAGAAGAAATGTATCAGAAGGAAAATCATGAGGAGTTTTCCCTCTTGTATCAACCTGTAGATGAAGAAAATTGTAGCATTTGCTCATGGCATACATCTTCCTGCAGATCTCCCTTCTCCAGGACATAATCTGGATCTGTTACACAGTGGAGTGTCACATGGAAATCAGGAGCAGAGGGCTTCACCAGCATGTTATCTGCAAATGGCTAGCTTGGTGTACGAGTCCATCTTGGTGTCCACTGGACAAATGGAGTGAAAAAATTCAGGCTTTGTTAAATTAAAAGTTCAGAGATGCATTGCTAACTTCATGAATATAAATAGTTCATTTCCACAAAGCGATCTGGCAGCCACTTATCCTCAGCATGTGAGGAGGGGATGTGCCTATTATACTAATTGCACATTTAACTTCTCATGGGGGTTAGTGTCATTAATCAAAGGAATGCTTAGTAAACTCCTATATATCGGGACTGTGATTTTGTTCTTCAAGAAATTAGTGGAGACAGCTCTCACTGAACTTCTACAGAATCTAATTCAGTTGAATCAGCTGGCAGAAGCAGTAAATAAGTCACTCTGGTTTACATCTAATAAGCCAGTTTATTAACTTGCAGGTTCAGCTCCAAGTAAGCTTATAAAAGGAACCACAGAACTTCATGAATATAAGATTTTAATTAAAAACATGGAGGCTGTGTTTAAAAGTGTGTAATTGCATTTTGTGTCCTCTAAATTAAAAGGGCAATTTATTTGCTTGTTTAAAGAACGGTTCAGGGTGAAAAGCAAATGGAGATGGGCCTAACCAAACAATCTTTCACTCAGCAGTGTCTTGTTTAAGGTCATAACATCCACTAGCTTGCCTGATGAAAAACTTTTTAAAGCTATATGAAAGAACAAAAGATGTCTCATCAGTATCCTTTACCTTTAAAAGCTCTTCACCATCCCTAATAATATACCTGATTTGCAGACTGTATGTTATTTGAACTCAGCCTTTTTTTACCAGGACAAAAGAAACAAGCTGTACTAGTTTTCTGGTGATCCTGTTAGTCCTTTGAAATTGTATCATCAGTTCTTTTTTGGGAATGAGTAAGCCAAACTGCAGATTTTAGCAAAGCTTTGGGACAGTTTGATCAGCATGATGCCCTGATACAAATTAAAATATTAAAGTCTTTCTTGTGGGTAGGTTCTAGCCATTAGGGTCTTATTTTGTAATGGACTGGTTACATAAGTACACAAGAACATAAAGAGTTTATTTCTACTCCTTATGTACTTGACCTAGCATTTTATGTTACTCATGTTCCTTTTCCTCTAGTCCTCAAACTCCTATGTTTCCTATGATTTGTTCAGTCCTGAATTTTTAATAGCAGTAATATCGTAACTAGTCCTTCTGCTAGCATTACTAATATTAAATGTTTATGATCCAAAATCGTTCCTTAAGAAGTTCTACCAGTAGCCTTCTAAGCCTTTCACAAGTTTGGAGGTAAAGGTATTTTTTTCCTACACTTAGATAGACTTAGATTTTTTCCGTGGTACATTCATTTAGATTTCTTTCTGTGATTTTTTTTTTCACACAATTTTGGGATGGAAAAGATCTTGCCTCAGGTCCTGAAACAGGTACAAGCTCTCACAATCCATGGCAGTCATGAATAGAAAACACAGATTAATTTTCATTTATGGTACATTTAAACAGCAAATTGTGCATTGCTTAAATTGGAAAGGGATGTATTTCTGAGTCCTTTACAATACCAGAAGTTTTCACTACAGGTGTAGAAATTTGCAGACTTTTACTTCCGTATTAGTTATCTTGTTTATATACACTCATTTAATAAAAATAAATGACAAAATGTTTCATTATTGTTGATCCAGTCCTTGATTATCTTTAATGTTGATACATTATTTACTTCACATTGGCTTCTGATTTGTATCCTTTCTTAATTTTTGAAACCCCTTTTTTTTAATCTTAATGTTTGAGAATATTTCTGTTATCCTTTTCATTATTTGGATTTTATTATGCATACTTATTACTAATTCTGAATATCTTTTAGTGGGTACATATCAAGATCCTCACATGTAAAATACCGTCTTAGAAATGTACCATTTCTTGCAATATAAAATTCAGGTAGATTTTACTCTTCTAGCTCAGAGACATTTCAAAGCGCTTTCACATTTAGTCTCGCCTGTTAATTCCAGCTTATTGAATAACTTCCTTTTATTTAATGATGACGTATTCCACTTTTATTTGTTATGATCAGCTTTCCTACAATGTCTTAATTATCCATCAATACAAAACTATAGTACCGTTTTTCCTCCTCAGTTAGTCAGCACTGGATAAAGCATTTGCTAATTATCTCAGCCAGAACACAAGGTTATTAGTTGTATTTACTATCCAAACCACTCTGAGCAGCTAAATCCTCTCATAAATAACAGTGTCCTGTAATATTTATCTAAAATGAGAAAGGTCTTTCTCCACATCCAAATTTATCAGAACTATCAGCAAAAGACCTCTAGCTTGACTCCCAGTTTCTTTAATTGCTCTTTTCCGAAATTACATAGAACTCAAGGCTATTCTGCTTTATCCAAACACTGGTTTTGTATTTCCTGATATGTTATTACGTGACATTATTATGTTATTATGTAGCTCATACTTTGTCTTGCCATGCTTGCTAAACCATGGTTGCTTGGCTACCTGGCCATCACATTCAATCAGAAGTGTGATGTAGTGTAAGAAGAAACTTCTTACAACCATGCCTTTACACTCTTACATTTTCTTCTCACAGTGATATTTTTGATTTTCCCAGTTTATGTTTTCCAGTGACTTAAAAGCACATATGCAGATTCCATGTGTTTTCAGTGACACTGAAAGCTGTATCAGTAGTTCAGGCATTCTTAGCCCCTCATTATTGAAGTGGAACTCAGTCATCAAGAAAAAATCACAAAGAATATAGGGAAGTTTTTAAACAAATAGAGCTTAATACTGCTTTTGTTCAGAATTTTCAATATCATGTGCATTTGCAGTTTTTATTCTCTATGAGTCCAAATAGTCTGTGGCTACACTGAAGTTCAGTGCTTTGTTTCAGCATGATCAAGCATGAATTTGATACCATTATTTTCCTGGTGGAAAGTACAGTCAGAAGACTTCTCCCTGCTCTGTGTTGCTTTTCATCATCAGTCCTGCACATTGCAACCTTTATTCTGGCAGACAGCCTAGCTTGCTAGGCTTCTTCACTTTTTAAAGTATTCCTTTATAAAAGGTTCAGGTTTATCTTTCCTTGGTGCTGGAACATGTCTATTGTGTCCTGTTCTGCTTTCTTATTGAAGACAATTGTGCATCTTTTTTTCTACCCTGCATCTTCTGTATAATGTCCTCATTCCCTCTTTAGAACTGGTCCCGGACTCTCATAATCTCTTTTACTTCACTAAAGCATCTGACCTCGTTCTATTTCTTCTTCTCCTTGATTGTTTGCTTTCTTCCTTTCCTAAGGTCCACAGGAAAGACTCCTCCTTCAAGCTTTTCTACTGCACTAAGCCATCTTTTTGAGGGTCACATTTGCTTTTTTTTTTTTCCTTTTTTCCTGGGTTTTTTTTCCTTTTTTCCAGCTACTTTTTTACAACCTCTCTATCTGCTTCTCCATTATATTCTCTATTGATCCATTATATTCATTGGCATCTTTAGTTCCTGGATATTTTCTCCCCTGAGCTGTATCCTGGTGATATTTCCTATGAAGTCAAAAGGTCAAAGAAGGAGAAGAAAGGTCTTAAAACATTTATAACGATTCAAGTGTTTTCATGTTATCACCACTGATTCCTCAGTTACCATTGGTATCATACTAGCTTCTAGACACTTTACTTAGAAATAAAAGAATCAGCCACTCCAGGTGCTTATGAAAAAGTGTGCTGTGTTTTGCTTGTGTTTGCTGAGATTCATTACTCACTGAAAGGTCATCATTTAAGCCTTTGCCTCAGCCAGAGACACTTTTTGCAAGCATAGGTCAGTCAGTTGTGTTCACAGAAAATCTTAGTACCACTTGCCAAGCTGCTTGCCTAGGCACAGCTCCCAGCCACCCCAAATGGCATTTCAGTGAAGATCAGA
Organism: Florisuga fusca; assembly: GCA_038090715.1. Taxonomy (NCBI): domain Eukaryota; kingdom Metazoa; phylum Chordata; class Aves; order Apodiformes; family Trochilidae; genus Florisuga; species Florisuga fusca. The sequence continues at coordinate 11,467,112 of JAAWXA010000007.1, read as the reverse complement.
GTTTCCCTATTGTGTGGTAAAAGTCATTCAGAAGAGGTGCATCCATTCTTAGTAAACAAGAAATGTCTTCATTGACCGGAACCTGTCCTCTGCAAACATGTTTGTTTTGGTTTGTGGTTTTGTTTTGCTTGTTTGGTTGTTCTTTTTTCTTTTCTTTTTTTTTTTTTTTTTTTTTTTTTCCACATGTGCTTAGAAGAGGCACCAAGATTTAGACTTCCTTAGGCAAGTTTATTATGCCAGTAAACAACTGTAGATGTAGGGACCTTTTAATATGTGATACAAAGTTTTCTCTAACTTTTAAAAATTTTATCCAATGCCTTTATTCTAGATATTTGAAGAGCAGTGATTTGAATGTGTGATGAAAATCAGGAAGCTAAGGGATTGCTGGATCAGCCCTAGGATGATTCAGGTATTAAACTTTGTTTAATATCACCTCATAATCTTAAATACCTGAGAAAGTGTACCTTCAGTCGTTTAGCTCCTGAATTATGGAAGTCCATTTCTCTTTCAAAAACAATTACCCCCTTTTTTTTGTAGCAAACTGAAATATCCATTGTCCTCAGTCTCTATATTACTCAGGACTAAGGTATAATAAACTGTTTCATTCCTTTACATTTCCAGGATATCCCTTAGGGTGATTCTGGAGAAAAGCTTTTCATAACTTATTTTGCACTCTTTTGCCACATCCCATATTTTTTTCCTCAACTTTGACTCCTATGAATCATTTCATCCTATAGAATTCTTCTTACTAAAAGAAAACCATGAAGACTGAATTAACAAAGCTATAATGGGTGGGTACTTTCAAGTAACAATTATAATCAGACAAGAGTCTAATTCAAGAGTCTCTGGGAGCACAGAGAGGAAGTTAATTTTATATAGTTATTTTCAGGTCATTTGTAAAGTTTAGATTTTAAAAGAAGTGTTAGAAAACTTGATTTAGATATTACTGATAATTCCATTTCCAGTCTTGTCCAAATAACAAGCAAAGGACTACTTACTAGGATTCACCATTCAGCTTTTGTTCAAATGGCCTCTGCTATTTAAATAAATAAATTAAGAAACATCAAGGTTTTATCACCCTTTCCTTGTAAAACACTGTTTTTTTGAATCTTCTGATTACATTATGAAATTGTTAAATAATAGAAAACATTAATATTGATCTCATAGTATAATTTTCCATTTGAGGAATAGCCAAGTCTACTGTAAAAGTGTCCAAGCTGTACTAAAAATTTTTGTATTTTAAAATGTAATTGGTTTTATAACAATATAGATACATGGCAATACTGATCCAAACAGTGGAACATAAACAACTCACTGGAACTGTTTTTAGCAAAAACAGCATTTTCAGTTTCTATGTTTACTATAAGAGAATAATAGTAGAAAATCTTTGCTACATTATTGTTTCAAAATGACACATTTATGTGGGCTAATATGGAATAGCTTGTAACATTTTCCAGCTTCATATGAAATACTGTTATATTCACACATTTTTTTACAGATACTGTGAAATTCCTTCCATCTTTACTAGGACTACTTATTCTTTTCTCTGAAAATGAGACAGTGGGATAACTCAAAGATTGTGAAGTAAAAGAAGAACTGAAGTATATGACTTCAAGTAATGGAGTTCTAAATATTCCTGTGATAACATTTATTTACCTTCTGAGTGTAAGGCAGTTTCCTTACACTGGCTTCTGTCAATACATACCAACTGGCTCCTGTCAATACATACCAACCTTTTTTAATAGTAGAAATCAGTCTTTTTTTTCCCCCCACAAAATACTGTTGAGAGTTTCAAGAAATATTTTTCCTTTGTTCTTCTGAACTATTTCTATAATTCACTTTGAATATTTGAACATTCAGACCTTTTATACCAATACAATAAAAAAGAGAGAAAATAATAGGAAAAAAATAACAAAATTGCATTCTGCGCACTTTTATTATCATTTAACTGGGAAATGGACATTCTTAACTATATTTATTTAGTCTTTGTGCTGTGATCTGGTTTACCCATGAATAAACATATCATGAAATATTAGAAAATATCATGCTTTCTTTGCTCATTGTTAGAACAGCACAGTTTAAAGTTAAGACTAAAGATTTCATATTAAGGATGGACCTCTGTTGAAAGAAATTTAGTTTCTTTTTGGTTAGGACTGATGTGACTTGAAGTTTATTCCTAAACTTTTTGGGTAACCCTGGCAAATTAGTTCACCTCCTTCTGTGCAAAACATAGTTAATGTTTCTTCTGCAAATGATTTTTAAATTTATGGCTGAAAGTTATGATATAATAGAATACAATAAATAAAAATAGCTCAACGTAGTTCATAATATACAATTAACTTCCTGGTTGACTGACCTCCTTCAGCTGAACAGATGACCACAATAGGGCTGAAGGGACCATCTCCTTTGTTGTTGTAAACACCAACTTTAACCTCAAAAGGAGTCAGAGGTGGCACACTTTCATCTCTGTAGATGAACTTTGAGGCATCTGAAGATGTCACCATTTTTTCCTTCCAGCCACGTGTTCCATTTGGTCTGAAGGCTACAATATATCCAAATCCTTCACCATTCTGAAACTCTTCTGACACTGGCTAAAAAAAAATAAAAAATAAAAAATTCAGGTAATGATCAGATGTAGTTTTACTAATTTAGAAAGCAATCACTTAGTGGCTGACCACAATCTGGCTGCTTGTGTGGGTCATCCCTTACAGTTGCATCATAGGGTTTTACTTCTCGTGCCTGGGGCATGTAGACACAATTTCTTCTGAGGAGGAATCTTTTAAGATAGTTTCTCTCCCTAATCACCATGGTTAGGTCACTTTTCTAGGACTGAAAAAAAGCTCTTGGCCTCAGAAATACTTTTTCTTTTATGTCTCTCACTTTGTGGTTAATACTTTAACCAGTGGTCTGGGATAGCCCCTTCCAGTGGCCTTTTTAAAAATATAGAGCAACATATTGTTAAGGTATCCTAAAATATCATGTGAATGAGACTTACTACAGTGAGCCTCTCTTGGGCTTTAGGTGCCAGCCTAATTTCTGTTTCCATGTGGGGTGTCAAGTCTTAGGGATGTAAGTCCAGGGTTCAATTTGAGACAGGATGTAATGTTCTAACTCTCAAACTGAGTCTCGGTTAAAAAAAATAAAAATATAAATCCCCTTCTCTACTCTCAGAGGATCTGTGAAATTAGCTACTTAAATTGGGATACATCTGCCATAAGAGTGCAGTCAGCAAAAGGATTTATCTGTTGAGAGGCTGAGCACTGCAAAAGCTAAATCTTACATGTCTGGCTCAAGAAATAGAATTTTTCATGCTAATTTACTGCCTATGATTATTATAAAGTCGATGGGCTAATTTAGAAATTAGGTTATGCATATATGTCAGCATATTAAGCCTATGGGAAACGCTAAAAATAGGGTGTCTAAACTCCCTCTTTTGAAGTGTCCATTCTAGATCTGTAGCTAATGAACACATGAATCAGACCATGGGCACAGAGGGCAACAAATCCTCTCCCCTCCACATTGAAGGTGAATGTCTCATCACCAGGCACCTCACTTGTAGACACCATTTTCAACCCATCCTTCTGAAACTGTGCACTGTGAATCCATCATATTAAAAAAAAAAAAAAAAAATCATCATGACTGCAAAGGCAAAGACAGAGTATGCAAAATCATAACAGAATTTCTAATCTACTGATTTCAGATGTAAAGGAGGAATCTTGCTTTTCTTTGCAAAACTTACGGATTTGGCAAGACAGTCACTATTAAAAAAGCCAGAAACACAAGAGAAGTAGGAAAACCCTTGGATTTCATCAGAAATACTAAATAAATTCTGTGAATTGAAGCTGTGTGAATAAAGTTTTGTTTGAACCTGTTCAGTACAATTCAGGTTCCTAGGTAAATTAGTCTTTTCCAGAGACCCATGTACCATCTCAGGATTGCTACACTCTTGAAAGAAGTTTGTGTTTACAGTGTTTGTGCCCCATGGAAATGCAGTGGCTAAGGCAGAGAGCACACTGGTCTGCAGTAATTTGTTGGAGAGTTACCTAGTGCACTAGGATTAGTTCTTTGGCAGAAATTTCAATACACACTTTTGATTGCATGTTTTTCTTAGTTATGCTCTATCTTTTTGCCATTTCTTAAGGGGAGACAGTGACTACAATTAGAAATGGTAGCAATTGTTCAACCTAATAAAAAATGTAAATGTGCCCAATTCCTGATTTATGTTCAGTGCAAATGAAATATGATGATGTTTTGTGATCTTAATTTGATCAATGCTTTTTGCAGTTGAAAACAGTTGTGAAACAATATATTGTTGATACAATATTGTGAAACAACAGAGTTATGAAAGTACTAACTCTAGGAAGAACAGCATTAGGCATTGATGGAAGAAATTAATCAGTAATGAAGGAGAAGGATCAACACCTTCTGCCTTAATGGTGATCTCCTTATCTGTAATTGCAGAAGCAACAGTTGGCTTTTGTGGAAAAAAAGGTCAGGTTTATTTTGGAAGAAAACTTTGACTCTGGACAGAGCAGGAGATTTAACACACTCCTGTAGTTTCCCTCTCAGGTCACCTGGGGAGCACTATAAACACACTTAATATGAGTACTACTTAGAGATATATAGTTTCCGGAGCTGGGATTAGGCCAGTTAATGTCAGATGTAGTCTTATCCACCTGATGTTTTTGCTCAGGATTCAGCAAATTCTCTCTCAATAGAAGAGACAGAAGATTCTCTGTCTCACCTCTCTCAGGCAATTGGTGTCAGAGAAGACAGACAGGCCAACAGAAATAGCAGCTTCAGATATCCTAAAATGTTCCACTTTAGGCAGCTAGCTGGAAATCTGTCTCTTACCATCTCAATCGTACCTCAAGTTGGCTAGGATAAAATGTTTTTCCTTAAACTTCCATTTGATGACATTTTCCTTGAGTTTATATATATAAGTATATATATATTCTGATAATGAATCTAGAAAATCAGAAAACTCCTTGAAAAAAGTTCCTGTTTTACTGTGTTACTTGTGATTAGCAGAGAAAGCAACTCCCACTCCTCCAATAGCCTGCTCTTAAGGTCCTTCATTTGTGCTGCAGATTGCATCAAAAATACCTTCTTAAGGTAAAGGTCTATTTCAGGTCTTTAGTTTTATATTTCTATGACATACTTAAAAAAATAATTCTTTCTTAATTTAAGTTTTTAAAAAAGTTACAAAGCTTTCCTTCTCTTCCTTTGGGTACTGTTTCATCTGGTATAGCATTTACATATCACCAAGAAAAGTCAAACCAACTCTAACAGTAGGTCAGGAAGAAATGACTGATAATTCTTGAATCTTTGGAGATGCTGCTAGGTGGTTAGATTCACCATAATTCCCTATACTCAAACCACATGAAAATGTGGCTTCACTTTGAAACTTCAGAACATGTTTAAAGAACAGCGTTTTGTGGTCGGACTTACTTTAATGGAACCCCAGTACAGTATTATTGACTTTGCCCTCAAAAAAGTAAACATGAAGCAAAACCTTTAATCAGAAAAGTCCCTTACCTCCCATGCTATTACTAATTCATGTCGCCTTCCACTTCTGCCACCTACGTTAGCTGGAGGTGTCTTTGGAACTGTGAGCAAAAAGGGAAGAAAGAAAACACAAAACCAATAATAATAATAATAATAATAATAATAACAACAACAACAGCAACAACAGACAACACAGACAATAAAACAAAACATAATGTCCAAGTTAATGTAGTTTTTCCCACAGTGGTAAGTTGCTGCAGAAGACAAGAGGGTGTTAAATGAGATTAGAAATAACAAACTAGCACTCTGTTGTAAAGAAAATTTGCTCAAGTTTCATTTCAGAGATTTCCACAGTAGTAAACGCAAACAAAGCAGAAGCTGAAAATAATAATGGAAGGAAAAGCTGCTTAAGCACTATGTATTTTGCACAATAGTCAAAATTTCAGTATGCAGGTCAGCTAAGAGGTAAAACATGAATTATCTTGGTAAAATTTCTGGTTTTAAATTGATAACTCAAAATCAAATGGCAGGGAATGGGACATACTTCAGGGGAATCTTAGGGCATAAATAATGTGACTCTACTAATTTCCAGATCACTAGTGACTTCAAAAACTTCACTTCTTGTAAATCTATTCCTGGATGCTTTAATAGGGAACCAATTCTGAGAGATTTTAAAGTAACTATCCTTAAACAACGCTTACAGTGTCTTGTGCATTGCTGGAAGCCGTACTATGCACAGTTCTTTAAAAACTGAGACTGCTACTTTGGCCTTGAAAGCACATATAAGGAGCTCATGAAATTGTTTAAAAGGAATAATAACTATAAGTGTCAATGTGAGATGGGTCATCATATTTTGTGTACCTTCAGAAATCTTAATTGCTCCACTGGAATTGTATGATTTATCTTAGTGCCTTTAATGAAGGCCCTCAAATGACTAATGTCTTGAGTTTATTTACTGTGAGCAGGTAACACTTGCATTTTAATTTTATTCAGTATTTGTTAAGACATAAGCTTTCATTTTTATTCCTTACAGAAGTACTTAGGTCATAGATAGAAACAGACTGTTAAAGCTTTATTGCATGCTATTTAGCTTATTTATTGAGTAAACTTGTGCTTTTGAACTATACAAATAAAAATAAAGTTAAATAAATGTATGCAGTCTTCTCTATTTCCCTTATTGATCATTAACAGATGAAGTTCAATGAAAGTGTGTTTTTTACTAGATCCTGGAAGTTAACATAAAATTTCAGAATACATTCGTGTAGTATCTATTTGAACTCTGAACTCCTCTTAAAGAACCTAAGTCCAGTTCTGGTTTTTTTACTCATAAATGATACAAACCCACAAAGTTTATGAATTGCCTCTGATTTACACTGTTGCAATTAAGATAAGAGCCCTTTTATCTGTGGTTCACAGCAGACTGATAGGGGAGATTTCCAGTGTGTGAAACATCTCTACAATGAAGCTGCATTCATCTGGCAAACATAATGACTTTGACTTTGGCCTGCCAGGCTCCTTCTCCAGTGAAGCAGGACTTAGGGGTGGTTCATCCTATCCAAAGATAACTGTCTAAACAATGGGGAGGACTCCACTGGAGGACTCTACTGACTGGGGACATGAACTAGTTTAAACTAAGATCTAATATTTACATAGAAAAATTAAAATTTTCCTCTCAGAAGCAGCATTATACAATACTGAATGGTAAGGAGTTTTCCTCTGGCTAAAAAAACCCCAACAAAACAACTCCCCAAGAAGAACCAATAAAAAAACCAAAAAAGGATAAATCAATGTGTAGTGATGAGATGAATTCTCTACAGTAAAAAGATGAAGATGAAAAAATCGTATGAAAGTTAATTAACATGCAAAAATTATGATGCTATATCTAATGAAGCACACTTAAACCATGTTTAGCACCCATTTTTCTCTTGCCTTTCTAGGACAAGGGTTTGTTTTAAGTTTGTCTGGAGCCAAACCTTTTAGCAGGGCCTGAAGGTAGTACAGTTACAGTTATCTATTTCTTTTAGAGCTTTTTATAAATTTTAAGATGAAGTAGTTTGAAAATCAGAAAACTCTTCTTAGCTGCGTAAAAGGTACAGGTGGTAGAAAAAGGATTTGTCACCAGCTCAACAGAACTTCCATGTCTGAGGACCAAAGCAACGACACATCCAGCCATCCAGCAGTTTTCTTCTGCTTTTTTGTTTGTTTGTTTGTTTGCTTTTTGTTTTATTTTTCCTTTATATATGTGTGTGTGTGTGTGTGTGTGTGTGTGTGTGTATGTATATATTTCCTGCAGTCCACATTTGGGAAACAGAAGGATATTAAGTGAAAACCCTTTCATTGTGTGAAAGACCAGTCCTCAAGTTCTTGCCCTCCCAGGAAAACATTTCACATCACATCTGTTAAATAATGGAATGTAAAATGTGCCAGCAACTCAGAAACAGTTGATGCACTGTATTCAAGAACTGGAAAATAAGGATGCCCCAACTGATCTAAGGATCTGTATTTATGTTGTTCTAATTTCTTCTGTATCTTTAACATTTGTAATTTAGCAGTAGGTAGAATTCAGTTCTTCACTGGTAATGTGTCATGGGGAGCTGTGGGACTTGGTCTGAGTAGCCTCCAAATCATCACATATAAGACTGAAATATCAAATGCTGTGGTGTATATGCCAGAGAACCAATAACTTGGCTCTCCTGTTACGTCCCTTAGCAGCACACACAATCATATTCTTTCTCAATGTATATTGCACAGCAGTCTGAGTCTGCAATATTATGTGTTAGTAGCCTATTTTTAATAGCCTATTTTTTTCTAAATATACACATGCAGTTGATGTATGACATATACTTTCTCCTTTGCTTTTGTTTTTTTCCTATGGAAAACCACAGTTTCTACAAAGGTTTTAGTACTCCAGTTAATAAGCCTCCAATGTCAGATACAGATACAGCAGGGTATTCAGTTTTTCTAGAGCAGAAATAGTTATGATAGTAGGAAAAGCTGAAAATTCTTTTATACAGGTCATAAAAAAATTAAATGTGACCCTCAGCAAATTTTTTTTTTTTTTTTTTTTTTTTTTTTTTTTTTTTTGTTTTTTTTCCTGAGACAGAAGGCTATCTAGTTATGTTATGAAGAAATTCTAGCTGAGAATAACGACAACTTAATGGAAAATAAGGACTTATGTAAAATAAAACCTTGTACAGTCTGCTACTAATAGAGTGCATTACCTTGTTACCTCAAAAAATTAAGTTTGCATGCATGACTAGCAGGTTAAACTTTGATTCTACTCAATTTCTCTCTCCCTATGTTTCCCCATGAATAGCTAATGTAATTGATGCTTTGCCCCTAGGCTTCAAATACCTGACTGCCTTAGTGGAATGCCAGACATGTTTCAATTCACATCATTGGCTCTTTTCACCTTGTGGACTTGTAAAATATGTATCAAGGCTAGAATTGACAGAAATGCAGCAGCTGCCTATAAGTTAGATGTGCCAGAAAATTGCAGTATTATCCATTCTGATGAAAGCAGCTATGAAAAGCAATCAGGTTAACTAAATATGAACTAAGTAACAAGATTAGGGTTTAATTAGAAAATTAAAGCAAGTGGAAACCTGTTTACTATTCTGTTGATTTTCTTACACCATCCCATGTGCTGCTTCCATGGTGTTTCTAGATAACAAACTAATATAAAATGTTGTTACTATCCTGGAGAAGAAGTGATAAAATAAGTGAGGTGTGGGGAGTGAAAAAGATTTTAGTGTCCAGTCAAATCAGCTTGTGCCTGTAAATTACAGATGTCAATCTCCACTTAAGTATAAAATAATGGAAGCAGAATCACACATTTACTGCCTCTATTGGTAGTCTACACAGCTATCATTCAGCCTTGTGGATCTCAGCTCCCATCTGAGTATGAGCCACAGTCTTCCTGTCTGCTGGGAGACCAGTATTTCTGGAGTTTCACCCAGTGCAGGGGCAGCCTGCCCATTTTCTTTTATGGGAACATCTAACATCACAGCAAATAGCAGGTTACACTGCCTGGGCCACGAGTAGAAATGCTGTGGTCTTTCTGAAATATAATGTCCTTTCCCATACATGAATTTTAAGAATAGAGATCTGTGAAGTTAGAACTGGAGCCCAAGTAAATAGAGACTTTTTCTTTAAGGTTTCAGATGAAAAATTAGCAATACATTCTTAAAAATGTTAGATCACTGGGTAATACACAAAGATCAATATTAATGGCCTGATTTGAAAAACCATACATGAAACCAAATTAATGCTATTACTATCTCCTCTGTCTCTTTGTCGTAGGCATCTGAACACTATACCAAGGGTGATAATTCAGTCACTGAATGAGCTGTGTCATAGGACAGAGCTAAATACACTGGAATACCTGGAGAACAGAAAAAAGTGGACACCTGAGTGAAGTACATCATGAAGCCTCTAACATTTCAAGAGTGCCAGAAAAATTAAAAGCAGCATGTTATTTTGCAAAGAATTATATGTGTAATAGGTTTTTGCTACTTAACTTTTGTTTAAATCGGAGTCCACTGAGTTACTGTTCTGGCTCTACAACTCTTTGCGATTTCTAACAACTTGAGAAACTATATCTTTATTGTAACTCCTTTTTTCTCACTCCCTCCAAAGAATAAAAATAAATGAGACTGCATCTATATTTTCATTTAAAAAAAAGACATAAAAACCAAAGTCATCCACAACTGAAAGGGAAACCAAATCATTTATTAAGGAAAGGTCTTTTGAAATTGAGCCAATGACAATAGACTTTGGATGCCTGTGTTAAGCAGGCAAACCAAATAAATTCAGCTTCAATTTCTCTGAAGGCTATTGTTTTACTGGCACCTGACTGGATTTCTATGTCATACTATGAAATACTCCCTTCTAGCACAGAAGTTGTGCATCTGTACCTTTGGTAGCATCCTTCCACGTGCATGATTGGGAATCTAACTTCAGTGCGAAATTTAGTATCAGCTTGCAACTTCACAGTTATTTAAAGGAAAAAAAAAATAGTCTTATAACCGAAGGTGGGTTTCTTTGAGTTCATCTGAAATTGTGCATCTAATTTTGGATGAGACAATGAGAAAGACATTGAACAACTACTGTAAGTTCAGGGAAAGTCACTGGGATTGTAGGTCTGGAGCACTTGCCTTGTGAGGAGAGGCTCAGAGAGCTGGGTTTGTGCAGCCTGGAACAAAGATGGCTTTAGGAGACCTAACAACACCTCCCTGGTGCCTACAGGGAGATGAGGAGACAAGAGCCAGACTCCTTGTAGTGGTGCAGGTGTGAGTGCAAGAAACAGTGACCATGAGCTAAAACAGGGGGAGTTTGGGCTGGATATATTTAAAGATAAACCACAATGAGATTAGTTAACTGCTGGCACAGGTTGCCCAGAGAGGATGTATATTCTCCCTCCTTGGGGGTTTAGAAGACTCAGCTGAACAAAGCCTTGATCAACTTGCTCTGAAGGTAATTTACCCAGCTTTGAGCAGGAGGCTGGGCTAGAGACCTGAGATCCCCTCCAGCCCCAATTAAATAGTTGATTCTGTGCTTCTATATAAGAAAATGAGCAGAAAGGTTCTGCTGTGAGCATTTATGGGTGGCATATAAATGAAGCAGTGAACTATGGAGCTGAATCACAAGATTATCACATCACAAAAAATTTTATTTCTGAATGGAAGAAGTGGATACATTTTAACATTGCCATTTGTAATTCTTAGCATCTCTCATAATGAGATGACAGAGAGCAACACAACTGCTCTGCTTGTCCAGAACGTTTACAACTACAAAATCAGTTATACTATATTTATTCAACTGGAATTTCTCAATCTAATTCTCATCTGTTCTGTATGATTAATATACTACTTGCAAACTATTCAGCTGAAGAAATATTAAAAAAAATAAAATCAAAACTGTCTAGACCTCCTGTGTAACAAAGAATGAAGAATAACCTGGAAGCTTTCTGAAATGCGGTTCTCTTCTGAGGTGTGTTCAAACTGTACCTCTGTCTCTTTCTGCCTCTTGAAACCTCTCTCCAGCTGCCTAAGAATTTTTTCTCAGATTTCCAGTCCTTCTTTATCTCCCTTCATTCTTCATCAGAAATATAATGACATTTCCTTAAATGCACTAAGAGTTGATGGTAGAGTGTGAACGACAAAAAAAACCAACCAAACAATCAACAAACAGAGCACAAATTAAGCAGCTTCCTATGGCTTCCCTATCCTGCTGAAAACATTCTATGCACCTTCAAGGAGTTAGGTGATGAAGAATAAAGGGAAAAGGCTGCTTGGGAGCAGCTGTGTGAAGGCTGAGAAGCAGCCTGCAATCGAAGAGCAGTAGAGTCTGCTGAGTCAGAGGGCAGGCAGCAATGGCTTAAGTATGAAATTAAGAGTAAGACAGCACAGGAAGAATAAGACAGCAGAGAGTGGGTTTATCTGAAATTCCTGTAAATTAAACAATATTTCTGTCATTAAATCAAACTGACTCCCCATGACAGAGAGTATCACCCTGGAACAGTGATGACTGAACACACAGAACACCAGGGAGAAATTAATAGTTCTATTACTATATTAAAGGAGTTTTTTTCTGTTAATCGTGAAGAATTAATCTTTTTATCCACTTCTTACCTGCTTCATTGGTTCTGATCACCCGGGATGGGGTACTTGGGTCTCCAGTCCCAATTTTGTTGGTTGCTACGACCCTGAACTCATATTCCACCCAAGGGTTCAGTTCAACAGCCATAGCAGATTCCATGTCACCACTTATCATGTCTGGAACTGCAGACAATAGAAAAATGTGTAGGTCACTCAGAAATCTGAAGCTCACATGCAGTGTCTTAGTGGCAAGTGGAACTTGTGATACATTATGGCCATTAGAAATGACAGACATCAGGGATATAATATGTCAGAAATCGCAGAGAGGTTTTTGGCACCGTGGTACTCCTGAAAAGACACAGATTGAAGGATATAGGGGAGAGCTTTCTGATCATTCACAGATGCATCATGGCAGGTGTCTCTGTGTTGTCCTTTCAGAGCTGTTGCTAAGTAACATGAAACGAACGAAAAAAGAGAAAAAAAAAAAAAAATAATAATAAAAAAGCAGTGCTTTTAATATATCATTGTTCTCTTAAGGGTATCTGTTCTTGCTGCTTCCTGTGGTTATTATTGTTATGAGTAGGAGTTTTGAATAGTCTGCTTGTGCTGTTTGAAAGTTTTTCTCACCTGTTTTTACGGTCTGCCAGCCAAGAGAAAATGGACTGCGGGCTTGCAGGTTGTAGAGGGAGATAGGGCTGTGATTATCTGCCCCAGGACTCCAGGAGAGTGTTGCTGTGGTGTCTGTAATTTCCTCCACTATTACAACCCCTGGGGGACCAGGAGGACCTAGAAATAAAGTGGAATAATCAAAAAGACCACACCATCATCGGAGATGATCAGCAATAATATAGGAGATGCGTTCTGTAGGGAGCTGGTGGAGTTCAATATCCATAAAATACAATGGTTAAAATGCACACTAGTACTTCACAGAGGTACCTCATTTCCATGATTTCTTCTGATAAACTGTGATTCTAGTCTTTAAATGCTGCATGGGTGATTGTCTATTAACTTGTCAGAGTAACAGCAGAAGAACTAGAACTAGAAACGGTTAAAAAAAAATAAAAATCCTCCATTAATATTGTTCTGAACCTAAAATTAGAGGAAAAAAAGCGAAATTTTAAGAAGCATCCAGGCTAGACTGAACAGTTGCAATCACATTTGCTCTTTGTGTGAGACTTGTCAGCAGGAAGGACAAGCAGCGATCAAAATGAAGCACAGGTGGGTGTGCTTGTTGAAGAATAATCCTATTACTAATAACTGAATTAAGAATACAACATTCATCCTTTTTCTCAGATTCACTCATTGAGGGAAACCACCTGGATTACTGTCCTCCTTGAAGTCAATAAATTCTCTGATGGAAAGCTACAAAAAAGCCCTCAAACTCAAATAATTGAAGGCTGATAATTACTATGGTTCCATTAAAATCAAACAAAAACCCCAAAACAACTCACTGGAGAAGTGATGGATTATTTATTCCACTTAGCTGCACCATATGAGAATCTGCTAATCACCATTTGTTTAGACCTTGTGACTGATCCAATAAGTGAAGTCTCTGGAGGCAAACATGAATTTCCAAAGAGAAATGAGTCAAACATGAATTTGCAAAGAGAAAAAAGTTCTTCCCATTCCCACTGCCAGTTTCCTTCTCTAATTATTCCAGATATTGATATTGCTGTTGTTTGAGAAAATTGCCCATTGCCTAAACCATATTGGAGGAAAAAGTTCTCCTGGTTCAGGATACCTTTCCACAGCTGTAACCAGCTGTTTAGGGGAAAATACATATCTCTGTGACGGGTAAATGTAGAATAAAAATCTTTGATATGGTTTCTTGTACTTGAAAGCTTGTTATAAATTCTGAGGGACAGTATTTAGTACTTCTATTAAATTTCGATAATATCAATAGCTTTAATTAATTATGAAAAAACTGCATTTTCTTGGCACCCAAGACCCTTCTGTTTCATTTCCATCCTGCTTTTGTTGAAGGCTGAAGTTTTGCTTCTGCTGCTACACAGATGGAGGCCTGTGAAGCCAGAAATGCCCTACTGGATGCTTTTCCCAAAAGGAAACTGCAGAAACTGTGATGATAGAAACAACTTTTATTAATAGAAAGCAATTGCTGCTACACTTTTGCAAGAGCCCAGTGCTGTTTACTTGTACCATGAGATGTAGTGGAGCAGGTCCTTTGGATGCCTGCATTCTCCTGAGCAAAGGCAAGCAGCACAGCCCCACTTTGCTGAACAGAGCTCAGCACCTGTGGAGCAGGGAGGCAAACACTGGGGCCTGGTCCCTCCGTTGAACTGGGATTTGTAGCCAGGATTTCTGCATCACTGAGCTCTGCATTATGATTTTTTTTAGTGCTATTTCATGTAATCAAATCTTTTGTTGGCTATAATCATCAGTCCATGAGTAGTAACAAATTTATCTGACTATCAAAAGCTAAAAAAAAGACATTAACTGCAGTATTGCTGGGATTTTTTTTTTTTTTGAATTTGCAACCGCAAACAGCTTTATATTTCATCCAGTATACGTTCCATAAAAGCATTTTGAAGTGAATGATGACAACAGTATGATCAGAGTTTCTTAAAAGTTTGGCACTTTGGCTTCAGAGTGAAAGAAACATTGAATCCTTTGAATGGGAAAGCAAATTACACTACTGACTTGCCTCTCTTTGCCTGGCAATGATCTACAAGCAAATGATTGACATGAAAATGTTGTAAATGTATTTCATTTAGAAATAATAGCGACAAAAAGACAAATGAATGTTCAGAATTCAGGAGAGTCAGTTTCTTCAATTCATGGATATATGATAGAACAAGATTTTCTCCACAATGCACTGAAATCTGACACACAGGAGCCCAGGGTACAGCTCTAGGCTATAGAAAGAACACATTTTTCCACTTATGTGGTGGTGAGCAGCTTCAGTTCTGGGAGTCTCTCTTCTTCCTCTTCTTGCTCAGCAGGCTTGACTTGGCTTCTGTCAGGTTTTTTTTTTGTTTTTGTTTTTTTTTTTTTATCCCAGGGCTGGGATAAGTTGGTGCCAACCCTTGGGCACCCCGTGACTCTTGGCCTTCTGGGGTCCCGCATGTATTCACAGCTGAAAAGTTTGCTTTTTTTGTTGGGAAAAAACATGGCAGAAAAATATGTCCCCTCCACTTCTGCCTTGCTGCCAAGTGTTTGCTGTTTTTTGATGGGAAGCACCAGGTCAGGCCTTTGTCTCAGAATAGCAAGTCCTGGGGCTAATTTAATAAAATGGGTTCATCTTCAATCTCCATTACTTATTGTTTCAGGCTATCTCTTGATGTAGGAAAATACTAGTGAAATTTTTATTTGTAGCCATGAGGGAAAGTTTAAAGGAAAGCTGGGATCTTGATACAATCATATGCTTTTACTGGGTTGCAGCCCTAGGCCCAGAATTATATTGTTGTCCCAAGCACAAATGAAATTAAAGGGAAATATTTCAGCACTTTTCCTCTACAATAATATTTCTCCCATGCATGCTGAATGTCTGTAAAGAGTTTCTAGCCCTTGTTCTGTAGGCAAAAGAACAAGGATCTTGCTTACATAAATATATGTAAAATTTATTTATGCAGAAATCTCCTGCTAAATTCTCAATATTTTATATTGCTGGAGTTTACACATGTTTTTAAAACCTTTTAAATGTATTCAAAGTCATGACAATGTGTCATTATGCTTTCTGAGATGTGTGCTACTACACAGTCTGCAGGTTGACTGCTAAAAAGCATTTCCACTTCCAACAGCAGGCGCTTTTGAAAGCAGATTAATAAAGGACAAAAGCCTCAGTGATGACAAATGTATGACAGTTAGCCAGGACCTGAGTGCTATGCAGATGTCACTCATTTTTTGAGAAATCTCATTAAATTTTATGCTTGGATGTAATCATTCATGGTGTCAGCTGAATGGCTAATGCAGAGAAGCTTTTTTCCCAAGGGCTGTGTTATTGTTCAGGTTTTCTAAAACAATTTTTTAGTAGAGAATAGCCAATTGAGGAAAAAATGCACAGTCTGCTCAAATGCTTCTCTGGAAACTACAAAGAAAATGACTGGTCATAAATGCACTATAGTTCAGTCGGCCTTCATAAAGAAGACATTTGGGGCTGTGATAAGCTCTTACGCAGCTCTAGGAGCACTGAAAACCCAGGGTCAAGGATATCAGTCAGTCATCTTCTTTCAGGGAAGTTCCATAGGTTGATACTTCATTTCAGGACATGCATCACTACATTTTGGCAAACTTGTTTTATGTGTCTTTTTATTGTTAGAATGATCACCCAGAGAGGTCTTTTAAATTACTTGCCGTGGTAAAATGTTAATGTGAGAGTTCTTGAAAGACTATTACCAGTAATAGCCACAGTCACTCAGCGAGGCAGCAGCCTTTCCTGTGAATCCCAGAACATGCACTGATTTACTCCACTGCAGCCTGACTAGGGTAATTCTTACTTTTACCAAACAACTAAGAATCCTGATACATAGAAGTTCATGAAAACAGGTTTTGCTTTCCGAGTGACAAAGAATACTGGCTGGTAATTAAGAGGTAAGGAGTCAAGAAAAAGAGGAAAAGAAAGAGGCGGTTACTACAGAATGATGGAAAAGTTGCTCAGGAAAACAGGAGCTTGACTCTTGTAGCATAAATACCTTTTGCTGTGCCCACCTATGGCAGATGTTTGCACAAGATGGGGAACAAAAAGATGGACGGAAAGTTTAATTTATTATAAATGTAATAGACACCATGGTTCTAGTAGACACATCTATAGCCCCATCCCCTCCATCTGTGATGTACTCAAGTGGTTTCTGTAAGATAGCTACATAAGGGCTCTAGGCAGATGGTGAAGTTATACTCCAGCCACCAGCCGGACAGGGAAGTTAGACTCAGGATTTCAAAGTAAGAATGAGAAGACATCGATGTTTCAGCCTGAATAGTCTTGACTCATTCCAGGGAGGAAGATCAGGAGAAATCGCTGGTGTCCTGCCTGAGAAGGCCTTTGCTGGCACATGTGCCATTTTGTGCGCCTTTATCCTGATGATTTCTCTTCCTTGTACAAACCTAAAAATAGAAGGTTTGGGCAAAAACATCTTGAGAACTACTGTGTTGTGAGTGTAGATGCCAGACTGCAGCCTGGAGTCTCCGAGCTGGACCTGTAACATGACACAAAATGTATGGACAGTACAGGTAACATGAACTGAAATTTCAGCTTAGGAAGCAAAGTACCAGTAGCCTATGAATTGCACTGTGAATTACATAGTTAGCAGATCCCAAATAGTGTAAGACACTGAATTTTGGGCATGCTTTTTTCATTGCTATGTCCTGCTGACTACCTTTAGCACTGTAGGGCGTTACTTGCCAGCTGTCCCGGTTTTGGTTTGTACTGCCTCCTTCACTCTCTGCAACCAGTGTGGGCATCACCATTCCCAGAACTGGATAGGTCTCTTTCAGTCACTGAGTTTGTGAACATCACCATGTCTCATTTTTTGTACTTGTTTCTGGGCCCTTTTTTTGACTGTAGTTATAGTTATCAGTTAAGTTGGTGTTTATAAAAAGATTTCTTAGGCAGAATAAAGGTTTTTTTTTAAACTCTTACCCCCCCCCCAACTTTTAAAAGATATTAATCTCTTCATTACACCATTGCAGAAATTGTAACAAAGTTCCTGCTACAAGACCAGATTGCTGGAAATGTTTCAGTCTGGAATCTGTCAAAGCAGTGATGCACCATCTACAGCAGTATACTATCTTCCAATATTATAAATGTTTCAGCTATGCTGATATACTGAAAATGGCCAACGTGCAGATCTGAACTCTAGCACTGATCCTATGAGCTATTATGTTGTCGGCCATGCCTACCGTAATTCCAGCACTGTGCACTTATGGCTTTCCCAGCCAATTCCTTGGCACAATTAATGGGTTGCCATGGGCTGGGGCATATCCCAACAGGCAGTGTGTCATGCCAGTGGTGTTTTGAGAGGGGAGGGAGACCTGTGTGGATGGGACTGAGTCCAATTAATAGGGTCTGTGCTTAGGGCATCTTCCTGGCCTTTGCTGTAGCTCAAATGTAATTTCAAGGACCAGCAACAATCTGCTGACCTTGTTTATGTTCCATTTAATAATGTTGTGTCTGATGGCCTTTAAACCCAAGTGCTTGTCTTTAAGTTTTATTGGCAATATCACAACTGAAAGGATCAGCATGGTCAACCTAACCCGCAATTTCTGTGTTATATTTGCTCCAGGTCAGTGGAGTTCAGAGGAAACATTACTTCCCCAGAAAGAAAGTGTATTTTTTGCTTAGAGTGGTAGTTTGGCAGTCTGCAAGATGAATAGCTTTAACATCTTTTTTTAAATATATATATATTTCTTTTTAGTTACCACAAAATATTTACTCTTAAACTACAGTTTGTAGTCGCAAATCCTTTCTCTTTTCATCATGGGTCTGGTCTCTGCTCCATTCCAAGATTTTGCAGCTTCCAAGTAGGTATTTGATCTCAAAGCTCATTTTATTTACAGCATGCCTTTCATTCACCGTGCCTTTTTTAAGCTTTCAGTGCACAGTCTTAAAATATGTTATACATTGTAAAAGAAAGCTGATTTTCAGCTTATTTTTCAGGATTCATTCTGCCATAAATATTGTACTAATATTTGTATAGTTCAAAGGATTTTAATTAGTTTTGTGTATGCTGAGAAGTTTCTAAGGGTGCACAACATTGACACAGAGACTTAAGAAGACAAGGTATTATTCTTTTCCATCTAGAAAAGCATGTCTATTGGCAGCCATACAAATAGAAAACACATTTTAAGCAGTAAGACTGAAAAAGAAAATAAAAGCCAACATCAGTGAATAAACTATTACTAAAATACTCAGAAAATATGTGGCATCTAAATCTACCAGAAATCCTTATGTTTCGACCAATGAAATGCTAGTGGAAACAAACTTAAATATATTAATACTTAATGCAAGTCTACTGGTAACAGAATTGAGACCAATAAATTATTTATCTTTTGATTTTTTTCCTGAAATCTATTTTTAAGTATATATGTAATATATAAAATATTTTAATATAAATATTTAAAAATTGCTACAATCTTTCATGGTATCATTGATTAATATAAGAAACATGCAGAAATAACTTAATTTGCATTTTATTTATTTGACAAAAAAAAAAAAAAAAAAAAAAAAAAGAGCAAACTTGCTTGGCTACTGCATTACTTTATCTCCCTTGCAAAGAGCTAATGGTCTTTTTCTTCGTTGTGGTCTCCCAGACTTAGTTACCTTGTAGTGTCAGTCTTTGCTACAGGTTCCAGTTTGTGCTGTTTACATTGCAGAAAGTCAGACATTGAATAAGTCTTTTTGGGACTCATGCCTTTGCAAAACCAGAGAGCACAGTGCACTCTATCTAGAACAAGTAGGTGATGCAGTGAAAAATAAAGTTTGGAAATTTGGAGATGGGCTGACTCCTCTGTAGACCATTGTAAGTCAACGTGTAATGCAGCATCTGGCATCTATCCGAGTACTTTGTGATCAGTGCTACTTACTCTCAGGTATAGTGTATTTAGTAAACCAGCTTTGCAGGAGTAATTTACTAATAGGACTTAAGTATTGGAATTTATTTGACTACTTAAAATTAATGACCAAGTGGCCTGGTACTGTTGGTTAGGCACAGAATTTTTCACAGATGTAAAAAAAAGCCAACTTTCAACTTCACAACTTTGTATTCCTTACTTAGCCATGATGATCCTAAAAAGAAATGTGATGCAAGGAAGGAATAACCTGCACTGGTGTTTTTGTTATCACTGTCACGACTAACAATATAGAGGTTTGTATAGAAAAAAATAACTCACTGAATTCTAGATGTTTGAAGAGCTGTCTGCATCCACATCAGATAACTGTATCAGAGTACATTTTTCAGTGATCTTCTAATCTGGAAGAAACTCCCTGGTGTTCTGGAAATGGCTGCTGCATTGGGATCTCTGCTCTTAACTGACTGTAAGTATCCTTGTGATGATATTTGTGAAAGGATGTTAGACCCCTGTGTGCCATTCACAGCTTTCAATATTTTTCTTTGTTGAACAGCACAGATGCTTTTCTAAGCGAGCCCTCCAAACTTGCAGAAGAAAGAGCAAAGAATACACAATAATTGTGTTTAGTAGGAGATTTTTCCTCAAGCTTTTCCTTATTGCAGCTTATGGAAAAGCAACAGTTCAAATGAGTTCATTAGAAACTGTGTTTCAAGAGAAAAGGGATACTTTTTTCCAAAAGGGAGTGTTAGAAGTAACCTTTTGTTTTCATCTTTGATTTCTGCTGGTATTCTTCAAAACTTCCCTGTCTGTGAGCAACAGATTTCCTAGTGATGAATTAAACAAGCACAAGTGAAAAACATGTTTGACCTTTTCTAATGTAGTTGATTGGACCAATGGAAAGTAACAGAGGTTAGCCCCTTCACAGTGTCAACCTGTTTTATGACAGAAGTAGATGGTGTTGTAAATGTCTCTACAGTGACAGATGGTGGAAGCACAGGTTCATGAAGTTATCTTTGTAATAAAAATATGAAACCACAGATTGCTTCAAATTTTTACAGCGTAATAGGAAAATAAGAATACAATAAGCCTTTTCTGGAAGATAGGCTTTAAAAGCCATACTAAATTACAAAACATGCATTGTCTTTAGGAAACCTGACAGATTGCTAGCTACAAGAGCACCTGAGACATCTGTGAGATGCAAGTCTCCTGACTGGTACTTGGGTGTTTGGTAACCATGTTTGTGATCATATCATTAGTGTCAGAACATGCCATGCATATTTATCCTGCATTAAAGCCTTCTGCTTTGGTAATCACTTCTTTGTGAAAACTCAATATAGAGACAGCTCAGCTACTGGAGTGCCAATGATAGATGGAAAACCAGCCAAGCTGAAACATTCTGCTGTTCTGCTTCTTAATATTCACTGAAAGATGAAGATCTGGGTACATAAATAAAGGATGGTAGCAAGACAAAACATGTGACGTGGAAAAGCTAGTCTTGGATTGGTGTCAAAACGGGACTGACATTCATAAAAATCATAAATCACTTTTGCTTTTTAAATGGCTGATGACCTTGTGTCAACAGCTTTTGACTGTGTAACGAATATCTGTGTTCTCCTGTAAACATTCTTGTTTGCATGCTGAACAGCCACTCTGCACAAATTTTCACTGGGTGAGCAAACAACAGCAGGCATAAATGAAGTGCAATCAGGCAATGACTTGGGTGTCAAGAATGTAAGTCCACATCTGTGATTTTTGTTGTATTCATTCATTCCACTAAAACTATTTATTTGACACATAATTCCTGTTATGGGATTCCTCTGAAGCAGCATATTTATGTAGGCATGGTGCCAGAACAGTTACCAGACTATGTGAAATGCTATTTTCTGCATGTCCTTGAGCTGCATTTGCCTTCTCTATATGCTTTTCTTCTGCTGTGGACTCTGATGACTGTCTTACAGAAAATATTGCTGCAGCATTTAAGGCTTTGCCATTGCCTTCCTCATTGCCCCTCTGGAGGGCAAATCTGGTACCAAGGGAACATGCCTGTTATTTGCCTTTTCTGCTTTCCTGGTACACACTTCAGTGTCTTGGCTTAAGCTGTTGACTAAGGTTCCCTGGAGAACTATGCTCATTTTTGCAGCAGTAGTCAGCTCACTGAAAGCAAATATTTGGGTGGCTGGAGATACCTAAAATTGTGTCCTATGCAGTGAGGATTCATTTGTCTCCTAACTTCTACGCTACTAGCTACTCTACCTCAGAAAGATGTTGAACACACCTTGATCCCATCTAATCTACTTCCTGCAGGTATAGGATGCTCTTGAGGAGAGGCAAGTGTGATTTTGAGGCTGGGTCTGAGACAGAAAGAAATATACTAGCTCACATATAATCATTGCAGTTACTGAGATAGATGTAAGTGGCTGGCATTGTGTTTTCTGCCTTATATCAATCCTGGCCTTTAAGCTGAATCCTCTCTCTTACCCTCCTCAATTCAGAAAGTACAGGACCCCTCTGATGAGTTCCACAGCCAAGCTGTGGATGATCCCCCTATCTAAAGGGGATGATGGATCTCAGTTGAATTAATAAAAGATCATGATATTTTTTTGTTATCTAGTAGTAAGAACAAGTCTTGGTGACAAATTGCAGAGAATTTTGTGGAACCATATTTTGGAGAGAAAATGCTTTTGCAGCTGAGGTAAAAACAGATGATGTCAGGTATGTCAGGACAGCAAACCTCTTTGACTACCATGAGGCTACTGAAATGCTTCTCATTCACAACCTATTTAAAGACTAAAATGCAAGACACTTAGGCTGGAAAGCAAATGTACTGCCTGATAGGTCCAGCTGCCAGCAGAATGTCTCTTCCTAGTGCAATCACTGGTAGCATTTGAAAAATTAAACAGAAATGGAAAAATAGATAACTTGGTCTGGAAAAGCAGCATTTAAGGAGCAGGGAAATTAGTAGGGGCTGTTAAAAAGTTGTTTCTGACTTTATTATACAAAATTTAATCTTATTTTCAAAGCATTTATAAAATTATTTAGGTTTTGATTAGTGGGTGCTGACAGGACTTGAATCTTGGTTTAGTTCAACAAAAGATCTACAAGGTCTTCTCATATATAGTTATGAAGTGTTCCTGAAAGAGATTCACCAGATAAACATAATTAGGAAAAAACGTTAGACATGTATTCCACTGCAATTCACCTAAAATCAAGAACTGTAAAATAATGAATTTGAAAATGGTTTGAAAATGTTTTTGTTTTTTTTTTAAATCTGTAACCCAATGTAGAAAGTTTCACAATAGAAACTTGCTACTGTCTTAAACTCTTTTGTTGTTTACACACACAAAAAAAAACATATGTAAGAAATTAAAATAACCTCTTTCATGGTTAGTTACCTTCTTGTAAGTAATTACACTCAAAAGAGTTAAGATTTAATTGGCGCTATTCACTCTATATTCTTCCAATGTTTTTCACTGTTGAAATTTTTGGATTTTAACTTCTGTGCATATGCAGAGCATAGAAGGTTGAAAAACACTGACAGAATTCTCTGTGTCGCTGGCATGTATTCAAGGGATTTTTCAGCAGAGCAACTAGGAAGAATGACTTCAAAAAAGGTATATGTGTTTTAAAGATACTCCATGCATTCTCCATATCACAGTAAGTGATAATGTTATGTGGGAATTGCTTGAAAATGCAGTAGTGAATGTCTGCCTATTTAAGATCATCATTTCTGTTATGAGCAACAGGACTCTGAAAAGAGTTTGTTTCTCTTTCCTTCATCTGAAGAGAATGCAGCAAGCTATAGTTGTCTTCCAACCCACTTGTAATGAAGTTCCTGAAAACTGTCCTTTGGCTTAAATAATGCACTAGTTGAATACATTATTCAGTGTAAATTTAGTCAGTTCACCAATAGCAATATTTCTGATATTTATGAATATCTAAAGGAAGGAGAATGAAATAATTTAAATTTAATTTATTCTGTATACCAAATTTATTCCTGTAGATATGGTGCAAGCAGAACATTTTTTTTAGAAAATATTACAGCAACATATTAAAAATACCAGATGAACCCGGCAGCATAACTAATGATTGAAATGCTGTTGTATATTGGTATGATGTCATCAGCATTCAAGACTGGCATTTTCTGCAGGAGCAAAAGGAGAGAGTAAGGTCAGAATAAGGATGTGCTGGAACTTTGCATATGTTGCTACTTCTAAGGATTCGCAACAAAGCTTCTGCCATCTCGGTTTGACCGTGGGCTGTAACATTTAAAATACAAAGATTTTTTGTCATATGCATGAAATGAAACTATTTTGCCTAGCAATATGCTGGAAAGAAAGAATAATATAGTTTTGAATGTCAGACTTTACTGCATAGTGGCAATGGGTTTTCTTCATCGATGATGACTTTCTCTGTCAGGTAGAATTCTTTAGACTTAACTGAAGTATTTATTGAAACATCTTTTGTTTCTGGTCTCTCCTTCTAAGCAATGCCACATATCTCCAAAAGCTAAACTTAAAGAAGCTTGAAAGGTTGTGCAATTTGGGATCATCAAACAGTGTCAAATTGCAAAGCACTGAGTGCACTCTAGAA
Organism: Florisuga fusca; assembly: GCA_038090715.1. Lineage (NCBI taxonomy): Eukaryota > Metazoa > Chordata > Aves > Apodiformes > Trochilidae > Florisuga > Florisuga fusca. The sequence continues at coordinate 11,442,894 of JAAWXA010000007.1, read as the reverse complement.
ACTGAGATGGGGAGAAAAAAGAATTAGATACTGCAATGAAAATGACATGCCTGTAACAGAACGAGGAGAGAGAGATTAGATTCTCCCAAGTATTTTTGATTTTTGAAATTCTGGAGTCAATAAAGAGTAAACATTAGCAACTTTGTCCTGAATGTGCTTTAAACATTTTCTTCAATACAAAGCAAAAATATCCTATATTTTTTGGTGAAAGCAATCATGACAGTGTAGGATGTTATTGCCCTAATTTGCTTAAGTTTTACAGATGTTGTAAGGAAATCAACCATTTCAGCAAATCAACCGTATCTATAATTTCATAAAGACTGAATTTTCATCAGGACAAAAGCAATCATATAGTATATTTTGGGAAAGTGATGCAAATGTTTCCTACTGTATCCTATAATTATCCATTCACAGAAACAAGAAAAAGCCAACTATAAGCAAACTATATTTGAATTCAAATTCCACTGTAAAGCAATCATGGTTTTCATCAGCAAGGTGGCACAGTCATGAGATACCCACAGACATACATTCTGATACTGCTTACAATGCCCTTTTTTTAAAATCTTAAACCTCTTCCTCAGAACATTTATTTTGTATATCAAACACAATTAACTCATTTTTATAACAAGAATTTTTATAACAATAATAAAAATAATAATTTTTATAACTTAGAAAAAAAAGAACTATATACCCATTCTGGAGTGTCCTAGATAATAGTGCTAAGAGATTTTTGTCACTAAGACAAAAAAAAAACCAACTGAGATTGCCTTGCCTATCCACAGAGCCTCCACATCCTGTCTGAGAGAGGTAAAGGTAACACATAAGGTCTTGCATAACCCAGAAGGATGAATCAGATTTCATAAGGCAGCTAAAATGGGATTACATGTCTGTGTGGAGGCAATTGAATACCACCATCCCAATAGTGCCATAGCTCATAGAAATCTGATGGTCCTCAAAGTGTCTTTATGGAGATATTTAACAGCTACTTTCATCAAAATGTGAAGAGCCCTGCAGTAAGCCAGAAATATTCTTTATCATTTAAAGCATTTATTTGTCCTAAAAAGAGATATATATGAACATATCAAATCTAAAGATGAGGTGGAATGTAGTAGAAAATGTATTTTTTAAAGTTTATAATCTCTAAATAGTTTCGATTGCTTTTATCTGGATTTTTTTCAAATGTTAATAAAATATCTACCTTGATTTATTCTTTAAAAAAATATGCAATCTATGATATGGCTACCCAGCTGTGCTACGTAGCAGGGATCCATCTGTCTCTTGTAAGGCCCAACAATTGTAATGTCAGTAAGTAGACTCTAAGTTCTCAAGTCCCATCAGGCATCAAACACAGGTAAGTAGTGCAGGATGCAGAAACTCTCTGCTTAATGGAATGCACATATGGTGCTAATAGCCTGCTTTATTGTAAGCTAGTTGATGCCCTAGATATGATCTGGGATCTTGCAGGACAATGACTCTGTGTCCTTGTGCATAGTCAGGAATGTTAAATGACAAGTAAAACAAGCCTTTTACCTGTTTATTTTTTTTTTAACTGGTTTAAAAAAAAAAATTACAGGGCTAGGTCTAAATATGCAGTCAAAATTTGGTGGTGACAATTCTATGTGTGAAAAAAATCAGATCTCTGCCATATTAGGGAGCTTTGGTTCGTTGTTCATATCTATTATTTTACAAAATGCTGCGTGGTCCTTCCTCTTGAGAAGTGAATGGATATTCCATAAACATTAAATCTGAGAGAATAGCTTGATCATAAGATGAAATATGAAGTATCACATTAAAAAAGCACAGAACTCATCATACTTACCTAACATAGGCTTGTGAATGCTAATTGTCTACTTTTTAATTAACCTGGTATACCTTTTGTGTTATTACCTCTCTTAAAACTGGTCCATTAAAACCCACTGTCTTTTTTCTCATTGCCATGACTGTGGCTCGGTATACAGTTAATCACAAATTGTTTCAGTAGTATAAAATCTGAAGCCCATGTGTTTAAACTCCCTGGTACAACAGTTTTTGGTGCTTGTGTTTTCCATTGGCACAGCAAGAGTACTCACCCCTAACAAGCAGCTCCGTCTCATCTGACGCGCTGTCTGCTGCGGTCTGGACCCTGCAGCCGTACCTCCCGGCGTGCATCAGGAGGATGTTTCTGATCATTAAATCTGCAGAGGACGCTTGCTGAAAAAAGGATGAAGTGCCAGTTTAAAATTCAGTAAATCTGTGTTCAAGGTAGTTCATGAAAGTTTTTGTGTAGTGTGAGTGCCCTAATATCATCTTTTGTAGATTAGCAGAACACTGCATTTATACAATTATCATTAGGGATTAAAGAAGAGGATTTCAGGTTTTTAATAACTTTGACTTTGCTTAAAGCACACTGTGCATATTTGCAAGCTCAAAGGAAATTATTCCAAACTAGCACAAAGAAATTCATTAACGAGATGAAAAAAAATATTTTTTATGCAAACCTTGGTATTAAAAATATCCTCTTAGAAATGGTAGGCTCTTTCTTCCTGTTTCTTTTCCCTACAATGCAGTGACATTTGGAGTATATCTCACTAGCGTAATGAAATTAAGATAACTTGAAGGATAGCATTGATAGATTTTTATTAATATAGATGAAACTAATATGAAAAACGATTGAGGAAATATGCAAGGATTCTCATTTTTCCTGTTGAAATCTGACCCAGTTAATTTTCTATTCTTTTTTTTTTTTTTTTTTTCCCTAGGAAACTAGAAAGCAGAACAGCCTTTTCGAGCACATATGGCCTTTGCTAAGAATCTCTGTGTTTTACAAATTCAAGTGATAATAATTTTTGCATATACAAAATCATTGTTCTATCCCAATTTACTGATGTGAATAAATGTGGCTGCACATGATTTAGTGACCCCAAGTCCATAGATTTTTTTTATTATCACTTTAGAGGGAAAGAACAGGTAAATGTGAACAAAAGTCACACTGACCAAATGGTGTAGCAGTTGCAGTTTAGTTTCTTAATTCAGTGTTTTAAAAATACCTGCAACTTTTTGATTTAATATAAACATTAACAATTTTAGAAAATTACCATAAGTATTTTCTATCCTTTCAAAACTTTTTATTCTCTTAGTAGTCATATGGAAAAAAATGAGGAGAGAAAATAATTTTTCCTGCAATTTCCTTATCATTGCTACCTTGTATGGTATATGAACCTAACATGTTAAGTTTTTAAAATATTAATGCAGAGTTTCTGTAGTGTTACATTATAAATTACATACAATTAAGATTTTTATGTAATTATGTAATGTATGTAATATAATATATGCAATTATTACACATGCAATCTGTAACATATAATGTATAATTTTAGTAATATCACAAGAAAATATAACTTAATATTTATAAATATAATATAACGTAGTATTATATAAACCACTAATATTGGACTCCACTATTCACTTGTATATTATCTGGAGTTTATATAATATTCTATATTAAAATATGCATAAAATATATCATATATAGTACATTTTATACAATAATACAATTTCATACAATAATAAAATATAATGCTATATAATGTAAAATATAATACAGTGTGGTATGTAACATATTATGTATTTGTTATATCCCGTTGTATTTATCATATATTATGTAACCTGTATTATATTGTGTATATGAATAATTAATCACTATATACATAACAACATAATATTAGATATTACTGCATATTATATGTGAGTTTTTGTAAGCACATCCTCAGTGTTTTACTTTAGGAAATATTGAGTACAGGCATTTCCCTTCTCAGATTTTATTTACTTTGCTACCCAAGAGTAGACTGACTGCTCCATTGAACGACACGTTCCTTGTGCAGTGTTTCTAATCTGAGTGATTTTGATCCTGAAAGAGTAGACTGGTACAGCACATTCAAAATAAAGTCTTCTAAGGGGTTTCCATGCAGATATTTCTATAGCTGTGCTGGATGGTTTTTTGGCACACACTTATTCTGTGGTCAGGTAACTTCACTCAGATCTTTATCTTTCTCAACCATTTGCAAGTTATGAGTTCCCACTTTATAATCATAGAAAAGTGCATGGCCTTGTGCTTTCACATATTTAATTTCTTGTCTGCTTCTATGTTTTGTTTTCGTTATTTCCTGTATTGGTAATGTGTCCAATTTTGTACCATGCAATCGTCATTTGCATACTTTAATCAATTATGCCAAGGTCATTAAAGGCAAGATGAAACAGGATTGTTTTCAAGATCCAGTCTTCTACAGCTTATTTCTTTCTATGCAGAATAATGCCTTTTTAGCACATCTTGGCACACTTTCTTCATCCAGTCTTCACTTCATGTGCATTTTTGGAATTGAACTTGCTATAATATTCCATGCAAGACCAAAGCAAAATCTTTACTGAAGGATATTCACATGCAAAGAGAGGTGGAACATTGGTATTGCCACTGAGACCAAAGTGAATGTGGGCATATATATAGCTTAATAACACTGTAGATTTAAGAACCATAGAATGGCTTATGTTGGAAAGGACCTTAGAGATCATTTATTCTGCAACTTTAAATGTGGAACAGCACAAACTCCTACCAGGAGTCAACTTCAGGGTACAAATTTCTTAATTCATCTAGCACAGGAGCAGTATTTACTAGCCATTGAAACATTGGTTGCTTAAGATAATTACTGATCTTATACAAAGCCTTAGCTGTTAGAAGAACTGGTTAAGTCCACAGTTGTCCTCTCTTGAGGGCAATTTACATTTAATGTGTGTTTTGTTATTAAGGGAGAGGAAATGCATAATGGGTAGCAACTGTCCAATTTCATTGCTCAGGAGCTGTCAAAAAATGTGGCTGTCACTCTAACTTCCACAGGGTTCGTGACTGTGAATCCTAACATTCTTATCAGGAAAAATATATGTATTTCATCTGAACACCTGTGTAACTAAGCAGACAAACAGCAATTTAAGGAACCATCACTATAAGTGAACAGCAGTGCAGTACAATAGATCCCCATGAAACACATTTATTACAGCATAACAAGATATGCAGCCAGCATTGCTTAGGATGCCTGAGTGAAAATAAATTAAACTCGTTGTGTTTAACACAGATGGATATATGCTCATTTATTAGATTCTTGATCATGGGAAAGAATGAGACATTTTAGTTACATTTAGATAAGTAGGAGCTATATTTTACGAGGACCTCTAAAAAAAGATATTATTTGTTCTTCAGGGGTATCTTTAGAGTGGTCTTTATGAATTTTACAGACTCTTCTAAGTCTTGGAAGATGGATTATTTTGAAGATCAATTTATCCTTCAAGACACCAACAGGGCCCGGGGGGTTAAACTGACGTGCTGGCCTTACAAATCTTACGAAAATGTCCACACCATATCATGGCAGCTGCTGCTTGAAAGTGAGTGATTACAAACCAGTTTAAAAAACTTCTATGTGTGAGTTCAGCAGAGACTCCATTAAGAAAAAGTACCTGAGATCAGAAACCTTGTCTTTTGCTTTTAGTCTTCTCCGAGTGCAAAAATGCATAATGCTTCAGCAAAAGCAGAGACATAATCTAACCTTAGGTGAAGACAAAGGCTGTGTGACATGGATTTAAACAGTGTAGAAAGTTCTGTCATCTGGACTAGCATAAGTTAGAACAGCCTGGTGTATCAGCAACCATGTGGTACCAATATTACTGAGAGCTGAATTTATTGGGGTTTCAATTTCTTTGGCTACATCTAAATTTCTGCTTTATTAAGTGCATGTTTTTAAAAGATGCTTTTTATTCCATTAATTTCATGCCCTTCTGTGATAGGGCATATTTTGAAATAAGTGCACTATTTAAAATTACTGTTTTATTAGATAAATTGCTATTGCTTATTCTGAATATCATAATTACCCATTTAACCAAATATCAAAATTATTTAAATCTGCTCAGTATAAGATTCTACTGTGTGGAATGTATTTTGTACTTTACCAAAGTTAGGGCTTCAAAAAAAAAAAAAAAAACACCACACCAAACAACAAACAAACAATAAATAAAACATGTCTAGCAGGCAACTAATAATGTTCTTAAGGAAAGCTAAATATAACTTCAAAAGCTAGCATTAGCTGTTGACCTACTGTAACACCGAGTACACTCCTGGTCTTCATTTAGCAGTTAATAAATAAAAATACAGTTATCAATGCTATGTCATGACTAATAGGTCTCTCTAGGACAACAAATTGTTGTATAATTTGTATACAAAGTACCCCATTAACCAGGTTTTGGGCTGAGTGCTCTGTCAATCTATTGTTCTCTCTTCTTCAGTTGTGTCTGCAATGCAGCAAATTAACTTTACCTGTAAGGTATGCTCAAAGTAATTTTTCACAAGAATTGGTGCCACCTATACAGAGCATTTGCTTCTTATGTAGTGGTACTTAGCCAAACCCATAAAAGCTCCAAGGAAAATGTAAGATGGAGACATTCCTCAATGAGAATCACCTTTTGGATTTGTCTTTTGCACCCATTGCCCTAATGTTGGGGATTTTCAGAGGGGGAAAAAAAAGCCAACTTGCAAATGACTTCCTGTTGAAGAATTGGTACCTCTTCAGCCACGCCACATCCCCTCAGATGGGAATTTGGATATGGATTATTTTCTTTCCATTTTCAGGAATCCTAAGAGATTGTGCATTGTTCTGTGTTACAGTAACTTCTACATATAGTTCTTCAAGTGAAGAGAATGACACCTGTTCCTCTTATGAAAGCGAGTTTTTTATCTTGAGTAGGTTGCTAGGAAACCTCCCTGTTAACTTGTCCATTAGTTTTCTGAGGTTTTTATCTCTAAACCAAAGTGGTTTAGCATTCAGGGTCCAAACTTTTCTTTTGAAGTCTTTGCACAAGAACAGTCTATAATCTGTCTGCATTTGAAATGGAGCTCACAGTTACAATGTAGACCACTTTTTAAACATCTAATTAGTGTCTTGTTTACTTCCCCCTACCATGGAAGAGTTTAATACTAGTTTATTTATCACAAAGTTTATCACACATGTTCAAAGTACAGAATCTTATGAGGGAAATATATTTGAAACCTAGGAACTTTAAATCATTTTCTTCTCATTATATCAATATCAGCTTTCATTTAATCTGTTTATAGTGCTTCTCTTTTTCAACATTGATTGTTATATTTTCCTTCCACAGTCCAACTGTAATTCCATGAATTTAGCTCTGATTTGTCTTGCCAGGAGGGTTAAAAAGGCAAGGAAGTTCAAAATACTGGGTAGTCAGTAGAGATCATGTGGTGACTGGTAGCTCTCAGCCTCTGCACTGATAAAGGCTTAGGTATAGAAAAGCCACCTATTATTGTACCAAGGATTCAGGCTGGGAACTCAGCCTGGACAAAATGCAGTGAAAATTATCTCTGCTTGGGAAGAATGTGTCTAAAAAAGGGTAGTGAAAGTATTATAAATGGTTGTGATTCAGAAGAAGCTTAAACCAATGAGAAAAAAGAGTGAGGAAAAAGCACTGACTGCCATTGCAGGAAAAGTTTTATGATGAAAGCCTAAGGGGTGTTTGAGGCATTTCTTTACTATGACTACAGGGGTTTATCAAGGCTTACTGGCTGTCATTTAGATGCTGACAGTGAGAGATGAAGATGGTTTCCTACAAAGTGGTTTCTACACAGAAAAGAATGCTTGGGAGGTACTGAAAGCTTCAAAAGTACCTAAATTTTGTGTGAGGTCGTATTCTTTATAAACTGAGACAAGTAAAACAATGTTCTGTAATTAAGTGGGACTGACATTTGTTGTAACCCAGATTAACATTGTGCTAAGAAGCTAAATGTTCTGTCAGTTGCAAGTAAAAAATGGGAAAGTATGGACTGTCATGAAATACCTTGAATTTACCCCCTAATTTTCCTCTTTCTTATGTTTCTTGCAAACAAAGAAAGGTACATAATACTTTATTACAATAAACTAGTGTAAAAATTATCTGACTGTATTTCATGACTTTTTTATTACAATAATTTTTTTATAGTAAGCAGTATTCAGGAAGGTTAAGCAACTCAATACTTCATAGAATCATAGAATGGTTTGGGTTGGAAAGGACCTTAAAGATCAAGATCCAAGCCCCCTACATGGGCAGGGACACCTCCCACTAGATCAGGCTGCACAAGGCCTCATCCAACCTGGCCTTAAATGCTTCCTATTCCAGTATCTTCCTACTCTCATGGTGAATAATTTTTTCCTAATATCTAACCTAAATCTACCTTCTTTCAATTTAAAACCATTGCCCCTTGTCCTGTCATTACTCTGGTGCAAATCCCCCTCCCAGCTTTCCGGTAGGCCCCTTCATGTACTGGATGGCTGCTGTAAGGTCTCCCTGGAGCCTTCTTTTCTCCAGGCTGAACAACCCCAACTCTCTCAGTCTGTCTTCACAGCAGAGGTGCTCCAGCCCTCTGATCATCTTTTTGGCCCATCTCTTGATCCTCTACAACAGATCTATAACTTTCCTGTTCTGGGGGCTCCAAAGCTGTATGCACTATTCCAGGTGTGGTCTCACCAGAGCAGAGGAGCAGAATCACCTCCCTTGTCCTGCTGGAAATACAGCGGCCCAGGATGCAGTTGTATTTCTGAGTTCTGAGCACACACTGGGGCTCATGTTGAGCTTCTCATCTACTACAACCCTTAAGTCCTGTTCCTCAGGGCTGTTGTATGACTCGAGCACAGACCCTATGAAGAAAGGCTGAGAGAGCTGGGGCTGTTCAGCCTGAAGAAGAGATGGCTCAGGGGAGACCTCATCGCTCTCTACAACTACCTTAAAGGAGGCTGTAGCCAGGTGGGGGTTGGTCTCTTTTCCCAGACGACTTTCAACAAAACAAGAGGACACAGTCTCAAGTTGTGCCAGGGGAGATTTAGGTTGGATATTAGAAAGAATTTCTTTACGGAGAGGGTGATCAGGCATTGGAATGGACTGCCCGGTGAGGTGGTGGATTCTCTGTCCCTGTAGACATTTAAAAAGAGACTGGATGTGGCACTCAGTGCCATGGTCTAGTAACCTCAGCGGTGGGTCAAGGGTTGGACTTGATGATCTCTGAGGTCCCTTCCAACCCGGCTAATTCTATGATTCTATGATTCTATGTTCTCTATCCATTTTCCCTCCAGCCTATATTTGGCCCTGGGGTTGCACTGACCCAGGTACAGGACCTTGTACTTGGCCATGTTAAACTTCAGCCTGTCAAGGTCAGTTATCTTCCTCCTCCAAAGTAAAATTAAGTAGAAGACACGTTACTGTTTATCTCTCTCCACTACTCTGTATTCATAGCTAAAGCCACAAGCCTTTGGGCACTGCAGTTTATGTACTTGTTTGATTCTAGGAAATGTTCAGTGTCCCATTCTAACTCAGCATGCAGGTATGTCTATAAATTAAATCAGTTCACTGAGACTTTATATCCTGGAAGAAACACAGGGTAAAATACATTACTGGGCCATGCCCTTCAATTTGTTCAGATTTTGGTTTCTAGTTATCAGTCATAAAACATGCATTTCAAAGATTTTTGACAGAAATCCTTATTTTGTTTTGCAACCACCCTAGTTTACAAGAAATTTATGTTACCAAAAGCCAATTTAAGTTTTTTTTTTTTTGTTTTGAAACTTTTTCTGATCACTCGAGTAGTTAGCTGCTGTAGTGTGACAAATGGGCAAAACGTGGTAATGAGCACTGAACTGAAATCTGGAGATTTGAGTTGACAGTAATGGCTGTGTTAAGGTGCTTCCATCATTGGGAAAGTATTGGAACAAACAGGGAACCAAATTGATAGCAATGAGGTTAATACAGCAGCATTACACTGCTCAGAAATTCTCTGTAAAGAGAGCTGACATCTTCTAAAAGACTTGACAAATATTGCTGTTTTCCTCCGTGTGGGGAGGAATGTTGGTATTAAACAAAGCCCCTATTTAATTATCCTTATTTGGCTCTATGGCCAGTAAAGAGGAAAGACATTATTAACTGCCTGCTGTACCAGTTGATTCCATGTAGTGTAGAACTTAGTGCAGCGTTTTTAGAAAATGCTTATGCAATTTTAATCTTAACATCTAAAATATGATCAAAGTGTTACAAGAAACTAAAGAGAGACTTGAAAATGTAAGGAAAGGGCAAAGTTATGCTCTCTCACAGGTTCTAGGTTATCAGACTGAAGTTTCCAATGCTAATGGATTGTCTGATCTGTATCTACCAGCACTTTTTAAAGTGAAACAATAGATTTCAATTCAATTCCATGTGAACAAATGACTGCTGTAAAATATATCATGACAAGTTGTGCTTATTGTTTCCATGTTGGCAGTTTCAGTTAAGATCAAAGATCAAGAATATATTGAGACTAAATCACTTTCCTGAGTCTGAGAGGTACTAATGCAGGTCAAGGTGAGGAACACTAAGAGCAATGCTACTTACCAGTCTGTGGATAACCACAATAAATCATTTTACTTGGCTGCCATAAAAACAGTATCAGCTTTCAAACACAGAGTTGAAATCATGACACTGGGATGAAAATCTACTCACAATATCAGATATCTCGCACTAGAAAAGGGATACTGCCAGGACACAGTGAAGGTCAACAGAGATTTAGATAAGAAAATTCTGAATAGAATTTTGAACAGTACTTCTGGATTTGGCACAAAGGTCCAAAATCAAAGTTACCCAGGCTTTCAAACAAATAAATAAAACCCAAACAATCCTAATGTTTTGTTTTTTATTATTTATTTAGTCTGATAAAGTATCAATAAGTGCAGAACAAAATGGATATATAATTTTATAACTTCATGCAAAGAAAGGGTATTATTTTTGTCAAATGTAGTGTGTTAAAAAGCATTTTGTTCATGAAATATTAATTTTATTCCAAAATGCAAAATGGGGATATAGGCAGAATTCTATCAGATATAAGTTTTCAAGTGGCTTTTTTCTTCATTATTAAACCTGTTTTTATCACATTGTGGTATCACTCCTTTGAAGCTAAGTAGGTTTAAGGAGTTTACTTGATAGGAAAAACAAAAAGAGTGTTATTTTATCGTGCTTTCTCCTAGTACCTTATCACGCTTTATGTTTTAACAAAGTAAAGAAATACATTTTCATCCTTATGATTAATTTTGCTTATTAACAAAAATGATAGAGATAAGATTGACAACATTCCACAAATAAGTAGTTATGGGAATTATAGAACTTTTGTGTCAAAACACAAGAAATTTTCTATATTACCACAATCACTACTTTTGAATTTTGTATCTCTCAACTGATTCATTAATACAAAAATCAAGATAGGTCTTTCGGCGAATGGAGAATTACACGTATTTTAACTTCTGTTTTCAAAGAGGGAGAAGGATGTGTCATATTATGTTTCCATAGGAGCATTCAGAAAAATTCCATAAGGATTGTCTTAACAGGGTCATGTTTTGGGCTCTTTGTTCTGAAAATAAATGTTCCCGCTCTATCCCTCCTGTAAAGTGTTAAGATTATATAAGTGTTATTTTTTAGCTCTCCTCCAGCTGATCCAAGCCTAACCTTCAATTCTGTCTTTAGAGTGAAAACCAGAGAAGAAATGTTTTGACACTTAAAGGAGTTAGGAATGCAAGCAAATGAAGCAAACCCTGACCATCTCTTGGGTGAGCAATCTTGTAAAGGCAAATTAAGCTAGTCCAATCTAAAAATATCAGGGGCTGACACTTCATTTTGGTATTCTTTGTTGCAGATTATTTCACAATTTCAGCACTGGTTTAATAGTGAAAAGGTAGGATCTAATGTTGTAATATTTTGCAAACTATGAAATGCCTTCTTTTCATCCTTTTTTTTTTTTTTTTTTTTTTTTAACAGTTGAAATTTGTAAAAAATTATGGTTTTGGAAAAAAAGAAATCTCCTTGTGTGGTCCAAAAAATCTCCTTGTGTGGCTGGATTTATTTAATAAACAACTTTTAAAATAATCCACTTAGTTATTTACACTTTGAACATTGACTGCATTATGACTGATTAATACTATTTTTGCTTAGTAAAGAAGCTGCAACTCTTGAGCAACACAGTGAAAAGGAAGTAATAAACTCATGGTATAATAGCTGGCTAAACCTAGGAGGTTTTGCAAAATTTTAGTCATGCCTTACTTCTATGTATTAGTTTCTCTGGTAGAAATGAAGCTAATAAAGGAACTATGAAATTCTGTTCTAAAAACCTGACAAAATTGCATTAAATTAGCTTTATTTTGATTAGAGAAATAACTTTAGAAATTTCCTAACCTGAAGATTTTTCCCAGTAATTAAAAATTCCCTGAAACACACTGAAGGAATCATGTAAAACATTTTACTTTATTTTATTTTTAATGAATACATGTAAGTTAAGTCAAAATATAATCAGAGGATGTTTTCTTGAATCAAAGAATGTTTAAATCTTGAATTAAAAAAAGAGAATTATAGATTTCCTTCCTATACATTTAGTGCTGTATTTTCAGTATTGGGCTTTCTCAGATGAAGATAAATATGCCAAGAGAAAACCTCCACAATAAGCTATACCTTACTCATGTTTTTTCAATTAAAAGTCTTAATGAGATAAAACTAAATTAAAAACAAAAACAGAAACAAAAACAAACAAAAAACCCCACACCAAACCCAAACCAAGCAACAACAACAAAAAAAAACCACAAAAAAAAACCCAACAAAAAACCTCCATATTACAAAATGAATACAATATGACTTCCATAAAGGCAAATAGAAAAGGAAATTGATTGCAGCTGACAAGATTTTTAATGCAAAGTTAACCTCACTACTTTATACTCAAATTAGGTACATTAACTTTTAAAATTTCCTGACCTTTGTGAGCTTCATTTTTCTCTGTTAAAATAGCATGGACATTTGATTTATATTTCATTAGAGGCAGACTGTAGGTTTTATTTCCAAACTTGTTCACATTAGGATATTTCTTTCTACTTAGAAAACCATTTCACATGGGACAGGTTTGAATTACTTTATCATACTGTTTGATCATATGTAATTGTTTTTGAATCAAGGAGTAGTATTTCAAACTGGTAGAAACATTTTTTCCCATTGTGGTTGCACATCTAGAACCTACCTAGTGCACGGGAATTGGAAAATAAAGTATACTTTCTATTCAGATATCAAAATATATGCTAGCTAATAAAAACATTGGGAGGTGAGGGCATTCCATCAGCCATGTTATCTGAGAGAAAGACATCAATGTTTATAGCTATATCCTTTCTATATTAAAATCATCAGAATGTGTGGAGGATTTTATTCAAACTACTGTTCCCTCACAAAGATTGTCAAATATTTCACTAAATATAGGACACATAAGTTTACATTCAACATCTTCTTGTTTAAAACTACTTGAAGTAATTCTAGTAAACTGCAGTTTGCACCTCCTGTAGCTAGGAGTTTACTCAGTCATTAGTGAAACCGGTTATTTTTCAGGTTAGTCAGAATTTGATAAATGAGAGACATGTAAAAGCGTGCAAATTTCTCAGTATACAGTATACAGATGACAAACACATGGTCACTTACTGCCTTGATGCTTTCAAAGTGTCCTCCTTCTTTTTCAAAGTCAATTGGCTGCCCATTGAGTGTCCAGTAAAAAGTGACATCTAATGTGCTGTCATGAAGGGCTTTGCAACTGAGGACGATGCTTTCTCCAACTGTTAACTCTATCTTCTTGGGAGTCAGCTCTATTCTTGTAGGTTCTTGAAATATAGAAGGATTAGGAAGATTTAGATTGAAGTCCATTAATAATATATGGCCAAAATAATACGAAGAAGTTCTGCTTTGTCTACTCAGGGTTTACATCTACGGTTTGTTTCAAGCACATAGTGTCAAATACTGAAGTATATTCATAATTCACTCCAAGACATGAGAGTGGTGAACAGAAGGTACAGCCAGTCTCAAGGAAACAATAAGGCAGGATTCTAAACAACAAACTCTAGAACTTCTGAGGTGGAGAGATAAATTAATTAATATTATTAGTGTCAGAAAAAGCCGTTAATTTTGTTTAAGGCTGCAGTACCTATAATCATGTGATTACATGAAAATACCAGTTTTGTCACTTAAAATGGATATTTACAGGAATATGAAATATAGGAAGAAGCTTGGAAAATGAAGTGTTGAGCACCTAAAACCAAAACCCATCATCACATGATTATTCAGCTGAAAAGTGACAAAAATGTGGATTAGAAATTAATTGCATCTCAGTGAATTGATTATTATTACTATACAGGAACTCTCTTTCCTTAGATTTAATACTGATGCAATCATTCCTTTAATACTAAACCTTGTTTCCATGCAGAAGAAGGTAGGGGTGAGTTTCCAAAGCTAAAATACGTTAAAAGTAGTGTTGATTCTTACACTTACTGAATTACTTATAGTTTGATCGATTTTATTTATATACTAATTCTTCTGATGTACATCTATGATACAACAGCTAGATTATGCAATCTGGCTTGATTTGATTTGACCAGATGGAGGTTAGTCCCCTTACATTATTGGAAAGGCTTTTTTTTATTCTGCCTGTTCAATGCTGTTGAATGACTGGCTGGGCATTCTAAAGTGAAGTCATCATCTCAGTATTTCTTCATACCTTTAACAGATACTGATGCAATTATTTCTGCAGATCCAAATACATTTACGCCTTGGCATGAGTACCGCCCTTCATCAGACTTGGAAGCATTGAGGATTTGCAGGCTCCCATGTGGAAGAATAGTTACCCTGAAAAGGATAAATATATAAAAATACATATTAAAAATATATATAAATATGTAAATATATAAATATATAAACATAGCTCCCAGCCTAGCAGCCGAATTCCATGATAATGTCTTTCAGAGCTAATAAATAGGATTAAAGAACGATGCCTCTGTAGCAAGGGATGATGAAGATGATAATCAAGTTCTCTTCTGTTTCAAAAAGGTTGTAATAAACCCATTTTATTCCTTCCCTTTGCTTAATTCGAAAAGTTTCAGGGAAGCATCAGTGAATTACTGTCCTTTGGCACTTATCAGTGTGGAATTTTAATGAACCTTTTGTAAAAAGTAGAAAAGGTGATTATTCATATTTTGTCTTTAAAGCTTCACTGCTATATTATTGTCAAATCACATTTCAATATCAAGCACAGGCTATTCCATTTAGAAAAAAATGACCTAAAAATCAAATCTGAGGAATGTGAAGTAAAATGTAGACTAGAAGTAAAATGGACTAGAAAAAACATAACATTAATTATATCTGGTGTAAATATGATTTCTGGTATCACTAAACAGCATAGGAACTTGAATGATTTCTGCTTTTTTGTAGCTCAGATTTTTATTTTTTTTTTTACTTAAGTCTTGTATGATTGCAGTTCCACTACATCTCCAGGTAAGGAACTCCACTGAGGCACACTCATGAGAAACATTGTTTTACCATTTACATTTAGGAGTTTCAAATTTTAGCTTTGCTTACACAGTATTTATCATAAAGTCTGCGAAGCTACATTAAGGTGAAAATTACCACATTTTTGCTGTTCTAAAGTGACAAAGCCCTTGAATGTATTATATGTTGAAGCTCCAGCACTGCAAGAGCAGTAAATAATCATTGCTCCTTTGCTCTCTCTGCATTAGGGAAAGAGTCTAACTAAGAAGGTGGGTGACTCTTTGCCAGCAATGATGGGACTTTCAGTAGTACCTCTCCAGAGAGGGTATTTAGCTGTTAATGCAGTGACTGGCAATTCTGCTGGGAGTACCCTGTCAAGGCTAAGATCAGAAATCATGGAGGGCACAATGTTGTAGTTTGCTCTTGAGAAGTATTTAACCAGGAGCAAAGCACTTCTTCCATCCTGATTAAGAGGTCTAGGTTGGGCTCTTCAGCAGCCGAAAAAGGGACAGAATTCCCTTTCTAGGATGGACAATTTAAAATGGAAAGTTGAATTACCTTTGATTTAAACTAAAGTGATTTACCAAAGACTTAAGATTCAATGATGTGCTCAAACTAAGCCACTAGTGAGAGACCACATATTTTTGTTTTTCTTTTCCTTTTTTTTCTGGAAAAATAATACTCCTTTTTCTCTGACTGTGAAAAATCGTGTTTTGTTATCTGAAGTTTATAAACGTTGTAGTACATAAAAGATAATTTAATTCCAATGAAAAATGTACTTCTATTCACTTCATATGTGAAACCACTCATTGCTCTCAGCAGAGAGACAGAAGAAAATAATAGCTTCAAACCAGAATGGAGAAGAGGAAGGGCATGTCAGCTCTCAAATTCACCAGTGCACTCTGATGATGTATCTCACATCTTGCTCTAAACAAATATGTATTTTGTGATTCTGTATATGTATTTGAGGTACATTATTTCTTGAATGGTAATTTTATAGAAAACACAATTATTTTAAGCAAATGCCTCTGCATCAGTTGTGAGGGTTTAGGTTTGTTTTTTTTTTTCCAACAAATAAGAAAGTCTGAATTTTGTTATAGTATGTTGTGTCTTGGAAGAAACAATCTCCTTTAGGAACTGACAGGGACATAAGCTTCCTTTCCTCTTGGTCTAAGTTTTGCTTTCCTATCAAACCACTCTGTGATCAATGCTCTGAGGGCATAATATCCTTAGTATGACAATGGCCTTTGCAAAACAGTAATAATTTTCATCAATACACTGTCAGCATCGGACAAATGAAAGGACACTCCCATAGTGTTTACAAATTATAAAGCTTTTACACAGCCTAAGTCCTGATATAAAACTGTTTTTCATTCTGAGCTTGGAGGAAAAGAAAGTTAGATCCATATGGAAGTGTATTTAATGAATCTTAAACATATTATCAGCTACATTTCTCTTTAGCTAAAAGCTCTTGCTATCCATGAGGAAAAGAGTCATCACTCAATCAAAGGAAAATGGCAAGAAACATTTGCTGGTAAATTATTTGGCTCAGAAATTAATACCTTCCTTAAAATGCCTAGCATTCATCTTTTCACCCTTTTTTTGTGTTCAGGAAAAAAGCCAGAGGCTGGTTATGAAGGAAACTGAAATTCTTTATTTATTCAGATAACACTTGCTGCACGCAGCAGGAACACAGACTTCTCCTCCTTCCCTGCCAATATCTCTCAGCCATGGAGAGACCACCTGCATATTATGTCTGCATATTTTAATAAGAAAATACCATAGCAAAAGGCTTTTTACCTTCAAAATAAAAGGGAAGCAAGGAGAACAAAAATGGGGTTGGTGTACAGTTAGGGATAATTCAGGAAAAAAAAAACCAACTTAAATTATTAATTTGTTAGAAACTGAGGAAAGATGATAGATACAGGGGTATGAGAGCTCAAGGGATAGTATGGAGATTATTATATATAAGAAAACCTCATTATAACTACACTAAAGGAGATAGATGTTGTCCACCCAAGGACTCCGAAATAACTGGAACATGAGCTTAGTGTCTCTGTGGAGTATAAGCATGTTGGCTTAAGATCAATAGCAACAAAGTTTTTGCATGAGTTACTAGGAAAGAATAATCAAGATATGACAGCAAATGGACGTCAAATAAAATTCAAAATAATCATAGAATCATAGAATCAGCTGGGTTGGAAGGGACCTCAGAGATCATCTAGTCCAACCCTTGACCCACCGGTGCAATTGCTAGACCATGGCACTGAGTGCCACATCCAGTCTCTTTTTAAATGTCTCCAGGGACGGAGAATCTACCACCTCACCGGGCAGCCCATTCCAATGCCTGATCACCCTCTCCGTAAAGAAATTCTTTCTAATATCTAACCTAAATCTCCCCTGGCACAACTTAAGACTGTGTCTTCTTGTCTTGTTGAAAGTCATCTGGGAAAAGAGACCAATTCCCACCTCGCTACAGCCTCCTTTCAGGTAGTTGTAGAGAGCGATGAGGTCTCCCCTGAGTCTCCTCTTCTTCAGGCTGAACAGCCCCAGCTCCCTCAGCCTCTCCTCATAGGGCCTGTGCTCGAGTCCCTTCACCAGCCTGGTTGCCCTCCTTTGGACCTGTTCCAGGACCTCGACATCCTTCCTAAACTGAGGGGCCCAGAACTGGACACAGTACTCGAGGTGTGGTCTCACAGGGGAGAATCACCTCTCTGACCTGCTGGCGACACTGTTTCTGATACAGGCCAGGATGCCATTGGCCTTCTTGGCCACCTGGGCACACTGCTGGCTCATGTTCACCTTCCTATCAATCCAGACTCCCAGGTCCCTCTCTGTCTGGCTGCTCTCCAGCCACTCTGTGCCCAGCCTGTAGCGCTGCATGGGGTTGTTGTGGCCAAAGTGCAGGACCCAGCACTTGGCTGTGTTGAACCTCATCCCGTTGGAATCGGCCCAGCTCTCTAGTCTGTCCAGGTCCCTCTGCAGAGCCCTCCTGCCTTCCAGTTGGTCCACACTTCCTCCCAGCTTGGTGTCATCTGCGAATTTGCTGATGATGGACTCAATCCCTTCATCTAAGTCATCGATAAAGATGTTAAACAGTACTGGGCCCAACACCGATCCCTGAGGGTCACCACTAGTGACCGGCCGCCAACTGGATGCAGCACCATTCACCACCACTCTCTGGGCCCGGCCTTCCAGCCAGTTCCTAACCCAAATTTAACTAAACACTCTGAATAAGACTAAATTATTATAATATTTAATGAGAAGAAATACTTTCTAGAGAAAAAACGTGCAGACTTTACCTTCCATGGGTTTCAGGAATTACTTTTATGCTGAAATTCATGTGACTGGCTAAACAGGTGTAATATATAAATTTTAAATAGTTAAGAAACTGGCTGAACAGAAGAGAATAAAAAAGTTTTTATACAAGAAATTATTCTTTGTACTGTCATCTTATTTTCCATAATGACTAGGATACAAAAAGAAGGATGCTATAAATTTGATGAAATAAACAGTTTCTTGACAACGCAAGAAAAGCATATCAAACAGAAAGGCTTTTGATGAGCACCAGAATCAAAGAAAATGGTGAATGTGGCTCTGAACTAACAGCACCATACAGCAAAGTCAAATGCCACCCTAGTCAAATGCCATATGATATATATATATCATATACCAACCTGCAGCTCCTTAAGTAAGTATTAATACAGAAGGTGCTGAGGAAACATAATCTGGAATAAAGGACAGTTTTGATCAGTATTCCAAAAGATTAATTCTAATCAAGATGGTACTCAGCAGGATGATCAGAATAACCAGGGAGGAAAGAAAACCTTTTGTTCTAGAGGATGTAAAATGAAAGGTAAGGTTTCCGAATGTGAAATGAGTTTCTGTTTTACATGTTAATTCATGGATCTTGTCAGTAGTCAGAGCCTCTATTAACTGTAAAAAAGTTCAGATGTCTAATTCACATTGTAGGTTCCTACAGTCAGATATATGAAACTGAATCTCACCCTCAAATCTTGATTTAGTTTCCCAGATGTAAATTCCTGTTATGACCTGACATAATTTGAGGGACAAAATCCCAGTTGCTGTTCCATCAAGAATGTGACTTAGAAATTGATTTCCTCACTTACTGTGGGTTTGGTTTATACAATGAAGCAGTCTGTGCACACGAACTTCAGCTGACACTAAACTGGGTGGAGTGATTGAGGAGTGCATTGCTTTTAAGCAAGAAATATGCATCCAGCCTGTAGAATTGGACTAGAACTATTCCAGAGCAACTCAGTTTGTCAACTTTTTGCTGCTCGTATTGATCCATACAACCTGCTCATATAGAAATAGCTGTAAGGTACATTAGACCCTTGCATGGAGCTGACGAATGTGCCATGACCTATCAGAGGATTTAGCTGCTTGCTTACAACACAGACACAGAGGTTACAGCAGGCTCAAGTGTGCCTTTTTGTAGTCTAGATGTGAGCAAGGCTGACACTGTAGGACTCTCAAACAGCAATTCTCTGAGGGCAGCTGACTCAAACCCATAGTCTAATGGTAGAGACAGTCTAAAGAACTAAGGGATGTAAAGTCTGATAACAATGGTGGTGTCGAGCACCAAGTGTGACAGTGTGATGCTGGTCTTTGAACTTAAACACCCACTCTCTCAGAAATCAATTAACTACTGCCTTCACTGTGTGACCATGAAATTAACCACCCCTCCCAGAAAAAAAAAAAAAAAAAAAAAAAAAGGTGCTAAGTTGAAGTAGAACATCAATTTTAAGAAGTATCTGATATATTTTATCACTATGATTTTTTCTGAAATAGTGTAGCTGATGGATACCCAGCTTGCAATGCCTCTAGTTTTCCAGTTCAGGACTGGACAAAGATTGACTTTAGAAGGCTACAAAATACTTACTAACTATCATTTTCAGAGAGTATATCCAAGTGATGCCTTCCCAGTAAAATATTTACAATCTGTACAAAGCTATTGTTCAGCAGTAACACTTAAGACTGGAGACATTCTTAGTACCTTTGCTGGAACAAAAATGCATTAGATTGCACAGATCAGTCATTTAATTAGTTTTGTTCTTTTACCAATAAAGTACATACCAGGAGAAGTAAGATCCCTGATAAAGGATGTTCTATTTTATCTGGAAGGATGAAAATTCATACTGTTTGCATATGGGATGTTGATGTGAACGGAAAGGTGTTCTCTGAGACCAAATGTCTGCTGAGAAGCTGATGGATGGTAATCAGGCTCATAGGAAATGCCAGATCTTTGTTTATTGATGGTGCTTGGAAGACTTCTGTTTGGCAGTCCAAAATACCACCTTTTAATCAGTGTTGACTGACAGAGAGGTAAAGAAAAGTACTGATGGAGATGAACAGAATATAAGGTCCCTTCAAATATAAACAACAAAATTAAGGTTCCTTTAGACTTCATGTGACTTAGACAAGATGACTGAATATGATATTTAAAAATTGCTCACATGGGCAGTTTAGCAGGATTTTAAAGAATTTTCATTAAAAAGTAGAAATTTTTTTCCTTCCTGCTCTTTTATGCCCATAAAATTTGTGAGAGTGACTGTACTCTTTGGCCTTATTTGAGGAAAAAGTTAAAAATAATAGGAAATATAAACATCATTGTCTTGGTATAAAAAAGGGAGGTTTATTTTCTCCTCTGTATAGTGATTATTTTCCCTTTGATTAATTCTTAAGGATAAATGAAATGTATTACTAATCCTGATATTTTTATTGCTCCACTGTCTCACAGACAAAATGTTAATCCATTAATATATATTACAAATTTGCATAGAGAACTTACAGATAGAAGAGAACACACTGGCTCAGATGGTGGAAATTTATATCTCTCTTTGTCACCAGGGACAGTTTTACCTTGACCCACCAGAACCAGGATGTACGTTTGTTTTTCCTATCACATGTAAAATCAATGAGCAGAGACTTCCATCAAGATTAAGATAATGAAAAAAGAAGCTCTAATTTCCATTCTCTTGTATCATTCACAGTGGATCCTCACAAACAACTATCTTGATGCTGTGGCGAGAAATTGTTGGAAAATCCTGTAAAGGACCCTGGTGTCTGCATGCTGAAGGAACTGAGCTGTTGAGGCAGCAAAAGTTAAAATTGCTACACAGCCTTCAGGATTTTACTGAGGACTTGTACCACAGACAGTGACACACTGTCTCAATCATAATAGAATTGAATGCCAGACAGGTTATTCTTGCAGCTTTGTATTCTTTTGATAAAAATTACAGAATATATAAAAATAAAAGTTTGATTAGGCTACACATACTTTTACCTTTCTCTGCTTTCTTTTTTTTTTTTTTTTTTTAATTGCACTTTGACTTTATGTTTTATAAAATCAATTTTTATAGGATCTTAGAAAAATAACCACAGCAACCAGGGAAGCCTTAAAGTTAGTTAAAAGCTTCGCAAACTTTAACACCTAAGGGGTAAAAGAAAAACATAAGTTACTGAAGTAGTTAGAAAATTTTCCTTGCATTTCTCACTGGAGTCTAAAGCCAGGAGTATGAAATTGGTCTATCTGCATGTTGGAAATAAGAACTTTAAAGATGCAAGGAGAAAAGCTTCACTGAATCATTTAGCCTGTGGCCCCTCACAGTGTTCTGATCTGAGCAATCTGTCATTTCGTATTAGCTTGGGAATGGGACCTGTCAGTATCCTTTAATGTAGATTGCAAGGAATTGATACAAGTATTTGTAAATAGTTGAAACCTTTATTACTCCTTGAATGGCTGTGGGCTGTCTCATGGCTTTTTCTTGCTCCTTCATAATAAATGCACAAGCCTCTAAATCTCACAGAAAATGGAAATGAGTTATTG
The DNA here is from genome assembly GCA_038090715.1 of Florisuga fusca. Lineage (NCBI taxonomy): Eukaryota > Metazoa > Chordata > Aves > Apodiformes > Trochilidae > Florisuga > Florisuga fusca. Next base: position 11,420,681 of record JAAWXA010000007.1, on the reverse strand, counting down.
TTATAGTAAAATCATTTAAGTTAGCAGAATGCCATCTACTTTATATGTTTTTTTTATTTTATCTCATCTCCCTAGATAGACGTTTTTTTATTTTATTTTATTGTTGTTGACCTAATTAGAAACAAGACTATGCTTGACCAGTCTCTTAGTAGAACACAAAACTATTTGGATTTTCTTCACTTCAGATTTTCAAACATTTATAATGGTGTAATTCCTGTGTGTGATATCTTAGGTCATTGAATGACTTATTAATGTTCTGCAAACTACTTCGAGGTCTATTTAAGCTAATCTATGCAAACAGCCCTTGGGCAGTTTTTTTCAAAGAAGCCACAATTGGGCCTCTTTTGTCCTTGCTGTTCCCTGTAGAACAACGCTTGTGCAGGAAAATACACAGCTCTTGCCTGTGCAAATGGTGTCCACATATGTAAATGTAATTTCAAGTGGCTGACACTAAAAGTCAGGTTTTGCTAACAAATATAGCTTTTTTCCAAGCATAGTGAATGAATATGATTTCTGATGTGTGCTGAATAGTAAAGCCTGGAAACTACCAAACTACCAAACTGACAAGGTCTCTTGGAGTGCTTTTTTCTTTCTTTATTTCTTATATACTGGTCATTCATATGTTTAATGGTTCTTCATATTAATGACTATACTCACACCAGCACATTGTTTGCTTTAAAGACTGTTAAGAGCATTACTGTCAGTGATGACATAAAGGTCCTACAATGTTAACATCTGCTAAGGTATTAAACTGAATCATAGTCTAACTGTAAATGAAGCAGAGGTTAAAATAAGGAATCTGTTACTCACAGAAATTAAACAAACAAGAAGACTAAAATTAGTCTATATTTTCACTGGTATACTCAAGAAAGAAATATCATCTGCTATATTTTGACAACTTAGCATCACTATGTTAACTGACACCTTGCCATTCTGTTCAAAATATTTTGCCTCAAAATGTATTTGGCCTTTTGTAAGAAGGAAAACTTCAAGAATTTCTTGGAAGATATCTCAGGAAAGTGTCCTACACAATAGGATAGGACATTTATGGTATTTTCCACTTTGCATTTTAATCAAAAGTTACTTAAAAAGTGTCTATGCTTGGTTTCTAAAAATGCTGAAATTATTCTAAAATTATGAAAATATAATTTTATGTTTTGCAAAATCTATATGGTGCTCTTGATCCATTTAAAATTAAAATATATATTGTTTTTAATAATTTAATACATAAATTTTTTTTTTTTTTTTTTTTTTTTTTTTTACACACTATCACAATATCAGAAATATTCTGCTACGTAGGAAAGGTTTCTGCTTTTCAGTGGAAAGACTTTTATCAAAATAATTTTTTCCATGTTCCTAAGTGACAGCAATGAATTATTAACTTAGCGAGTTTTCCTCAGAAGCTTTAGAAATAATAAAGTGCTTGCATGACTTCATAACTCCCTCAGGAAAAATCAAATACTTTGAAAACTTCAGTTACTTTAAGATATTTCCATGTTATACTTGTTAGCTAGAAAAGCAATATTACTACTTGAAAGCAGAGTTGGTATTCAAGAGGTAAAATTCAAATAGACCGCATGCTCTAGGGAGCAGATCTCTAGCCAGTGTAAAATGACATTTTTTCAAACTACATGGATCTATGTCGATTTATACTAGAGGAAGACACAGCTCAAAACAGTCAAACTAACAATCATCTAACTAAACCATTATTACTGTAAGCTCTGTAACACCCAGTCTTGTTGAACCTGCTTTCCAATGTTGAATCATGTTCTATAGCAGCAGTGCTATCAAGTAGTATGTCCATATAATACAGAAATAAAATAAACATAACACAGAAATATAAATATATAAAATAAATATAACACAGAAATAAAAAAGAAATAATCTTTCACACCTCCCTGAGAATTATTTTGTTAGAGATACTATTACAGCTCTTATGTGAATAGAAAAATTGGGTCAATGAGAGTAACTGACCACTTTTGCATTAGACCTCAGCTCCATGGAAAAAAAAATTAACACACACACACACACGCAAAACCCACAACAAAAAGCCTCCCCCTAAAAGCGATACAGTCTGTAATGAATAAATGTGAATTGTTTAAGACCACTCTGATGGAATTGTTTTCTACTTTCTATTGCTCTCTCCCTTGTGTAGGTAGACAGTCACCTAATTAAGTGTCATTAGGAGCTGAATACTATAATCCCATGCAGGATGGCAAGGTACCAGCAACCAAAGTGACTGTTGATTGCTTGCAGGGGAGGCTGGCTGTTCAGTCAAAACAGCAAGAGAACTATGAATCCATTGGGCAGGATGGAGGTCTGAAAAAGAGTAGGGATTCAATGCATGCTTTTTACATCTCATTGATATACTGCATAAAAAATCTGCCAAAATATGCATCTTCTTGATTGTCATTTCTAGGAATAGACACCAGAATGAGACCAATCTGCTCAGTGTGTGAGGGCTGAGATAATTTTAATAATATACTGATACATGCTATTAATGTATCGATCTGTTAATTTCTTACTGAGTCCATTTGAACCTAAGTGCATTTTTCAAAACTGTGGTTTCAACCATCTTGTATGTGCAGTTCAAAGATGGAACAAAAGAAGATTGTAACAGCTGGCACATCTTCAGAACAAAGATTCTGTTGTCAACTGGAGAGGTTCTAATTATAATTCTATCATATGGCAGCTACTATTAGATCTTGCAAGAATGAAGACTGATTGCTTCTATCAGTCCCCTGCCTCTGGAAGAGTGTGCAAAGTTTGCATTTACTGCATGTTTGCCCAGGTAGAAATTCTTTGGGGGGAAACTCCATTTGCATGATGAACATTCAGCTTGGACCAATTTCTTCCCTATTTTTTTTAAAATTTATTTGTAAGATGCAATGCTCCACAGAACTCCTAGGCTTCTAACTATTTCTGTTGTGAAATGGCCCCTATTTTCTCCCCTTCTAATTAACTCTAAGGTCTCAGTTGGAGTACAGCCTAGTTTGACACACTGTGTTCATAAAAGATACAGATCTAGAGGGGATAGAATAAGGAGAGAGAATAAAAGAGGGTTTTTAAAGCAAAAACGACTTCTGAAAATGGGAAAGGAATAATTTGATCATATCAGGTGAATTATTTTAGCTCTAAAATTGTAAGATGTGTTTGTGGAATTCTCAGCTGTAAACTGTATGTAAAAAATGGTACAGATCAGTATAGTGATAGAAAAGATCAAACAGTATAATTGGTCCTGCTTTGTAATGAGAGGTCCTCGTTAGCTCTCTGGTTATTCAAATGAGAGATCAACATGCTGTGAGCAGTAAAGGGAAGTCCTTACCTTTTTGCTTTGTTCTGTAATAACTCTGAGTTTACCCTTGGAATTTCTAGTATTTCTTTCTTCTATCATCTTCATTGACAGTTGGATATAGTGGAAAAGATCTAAATAATTTGTCACTACATCCAGAAAGAAGCAAAAAGTTGATCCATGGTTCCATTTTCACTTCAGACTAACTTCACACCTTGAGATAGGAGCTTTAAAGTGGAGAAGTCTGCACCATTGAATAGGCTTCACAAAAAATGTGAGAAGTGTATGCACACACTTGACAAGAAACCTTCCCTCTCCAGTCTCATGAGGCTTCCCTAATCTAGCTCTATGATATAGTGACATTAGCTATAGAGTTCTGCACTGTTTGCATCCAGCACACTTTCTGGCAGCATCCTTGATGAGAGGTGTGCTTAGAAGTCAGTAGCCCTGGTTGTTTATTAACATATTTGTGCATTATGAACAGTAGTGGATCCATGCAGAATAAAGGCTTTACTGTTTCTGTAACATATACAAAATCATCCAGGAAAGTTTAATCTGAAAGACAGCTTTCCCAGAATACTACCTTGTTTCTTATTGATATTTCTCTCTAGTTATGTTTCTCTTTTGATCATGTACCCATGGGTTAACTGTCATACTGACAGGGTCCCGCAATGTTTACACTTTTATGGGGATTAGAAAAAATTATCTAACTGCAAAGCTAACTGAGGTAGATTAGATTTCTTACATTTTGTGAAAGGAAAATTTTGACCTGTGCATCTTGCAGGAAGGAGAGACAATCAGTTCAGCAGAGATGCTGTTTAAAAGCATTGGATCAGCACAAAACAAACTTCTCTAGTGTAGGAATTGTAAATGGTTTTTTCACTATAATAAACTAGGATCCTGTTCTGGACACCAGTTCTCATATCAGTTGAATTAGTTTTGCACTCTGGAAGAGAATCTGGTACTATGGCTGGAACATTAGGTGAAACAATTTCTTTCTTTCTAGTATTCCAAGGTGAAATACAGTCCTTCAACTTGGAAAAGGCAGTTAAAAAGACACATGCTCTCTCTAGAAAACTGTATTGCCACAAATAATAAGGGTGAAAAGGATACAAAGTTCTTAATGACAAATACTCTATTGATTTGGGTGTTTGAACCTTAAAAGCTTTACTTAAATTTGGAATACCTTGCAATTCAGCTTCAACCCAAAAGATTTTGATTGCAAGTTGTAATAACAGTTCAGGAAGTGTTTATCTTTAAAACTGACATATCTGTCCACAGCTGCATCGCTGTGCATGAGAGAGAACAGATGGAATTACTCCAGTGACATGTTATGTGCAATGGAGCATAAAACACAATAATAGTGATAAAAAGAAAAAAAAATCAGTGGCTGTATCTGTGTTACTCTACCAGGCTGCTCCTAAAGATGACTCTTGTTTTAGATTGGGGTTCCCCATCATGCACAATGGGATCATCATAGACCTCTCTGGGAGAAACTCTGTGTGGAAAAAAGAGTGCCCTCAGGTTCAGCCCATTCTGCTTTATGCACAGGCCATCCATAACTAGCTTCTGCCTCCTGTCTCTCAGTGTCTGTATTGCTTTTGCAGTAATGGCAAACTGTGACAGACACACTAGAGAGGAGTAGGGACCCAGCAAGAGTGAATCAGTGAGGCACTGAAATAGAGGATGTAATTGCTGCTGTTGTGATGCTGGATGCCCACAACATTTCAAGGACTGGTTTTGCTCTTTTCTTTTCTTGCTGCTGCCAGCTACAAGCTCTCTGATGGATTGGATGTAGTGCCCCTGAGCTGATATTTATTTATCACCATAATTCTAGGTACGCATCATTACATCCCACTGGGGAGAACACATACTCCCAGATGATACAAGATGATCAGCTGTGGATTTTAAAGGTATGAATTGTCATCATGGTTGCAGTGCCACACCACATTACAGTGACCATTAGAGAAGATCCCATGTATGTTTAGAGGTAGCACTGAATTTTGTAGCATTAGCTATGTCACACCTACTGACTCGCGTGCAGTCACTAGGGTCTCTGCTGATGTGATTGCAATGGAAAAATCTAATTCCAAAAACTGGCTTGTTTGCTCCTTCAAAGAGTGAACGTAGCACTAGGGTTTTTATGTAGCTCCCAACTCCAAGACTTCCTGTCTCTCTTCACACCAACAGCCTCATTAAATATGCATCTTCTCTCATCAGCACTGAAACAAGAACATGACACTTCTTCAGTGACATAATCTTCCCTGTTTTCCTAAATTCTGTGTGCTTTCTTCAATCTTTTTTTTCTCCTCAGTCTTTCCTCACTAAATCGCTTTTGCTTCACAAAACAGCATGCTGTGGCCTTCTCAACTGTTGCCCCACCGACGTCTTCACTCACCTGACTTATGAAATACAGTGACATTAGCATGGAGCTGGTAACTTAGAATAATGAAAACAGGGTTTAAAAGTTACTGTGGCTCTGAGGATAACCAACTGCTGATATGCTGTTGTCATGTCATCAGGCAGATAGACTTATAGGAAAACCCCGTTTTATAAATTTATATAACTGCAGCAAGCTCCCTTCTCAGGATGGCAGAGCAAAGCACTGAATCAACAAAGATGTTGATTCCACACAGAATTATTTTCTAAAGCCATTCGAAAATACTTTGATCTCTTTTTAACAGCTTTACTTGTGTACTCTGAATCTATGTGACCAGGTGACTACTTCCCAAGGACCTAGCAAGGCTGAGCTAACTAAAGCCAGTAGCATGACTGGATCCTTAAAGCAAATAGTGACAGCATCAGTTTTGTCTGTCATTTTGTAGTTCAATATGTCAGTATCCCTCTTTCCCTCTCTTCTGAGGTCTGGAAACACACACAGGCTGGGATCACAGGCAACAAAAAGAAATATATTTTTCCGAGGGGTAGAAAGGACTACATACAGAGTTTCTTGAAACCTGAAGAAAGACTGCTGAACTAAATGCTAACCTGAAGGGAAGAATGAGCCTTTCAAGGACAAAGTAGATGGGGATAATCTGTTTATAGTTTCACTTTTCTGTTACCAAGCTTTCTTCATTTTAAAATGTTCCTTGATTTTATTTCACTTCTAAGAAAACACAGCTCCTGTGGTACATAGATTTTTGGTGCTTTATGGGTGATCACTTAGATTGAAATTTGTAGACAAAGCCTCAAAACTCCAGTTGACTCATGCTCCTGTCACACTTATGTACATTTCTGTTGAACGGAGGTTACACTTGGAACCTTATCAACCATTTTTTCCTTAATTTTTGAGTGTTTGGAGTTGTAATATTTGCAGTGCTGTTCACACAATTGCTTGGATGACTATAGCATTGTTTATGAACTACACAAAAGTAGAAGAATATAAAGAGCAAATGACCTGCCTTTTAATTAAAAATTTCATAACTCCTTCCAAGGAAAATTAGCAGAAGCAAAGAACTTTTTAATAAGATTATTTTGTTTACTTCCTTTATTGCAAGTGGAAACCTAAGTTGTCATTCAGCAACATTTTAGCACTTCCATTCCTGTGGAAGGGAACACAGTAAGGTAGACAGGTTCCAAGATCAAATGGAATTCTGTTAAAGGACATTAATAAAGGACTCCAACGTCTGGGTTTATCTTTATTGTGAAGCTATTTTGATTTGTTCCTTAAAATATAGAATCTAATGAGTTTCCTCCTCGAACTGTTGGTATGAACTGGGAGACATCTGAATGAAAACAAATTAGCTCAGTTCAACATCTTTTATTAACTCAGTAACACCTTTTTGAGTACTCTTCCACTAATTGTTTACAACCATCCCTCATATTCATAAAATTGGGCTTTCAATACTTAAAAGGGGCTTATAAGTAAAAAGAAACTTTTCAACTGAGCCTTTAGGGATAGGACAAGGGGTAATGGTTTTAAACTAAAAGAGGGTAGATTCAGACTCTATACAAGGAAGAAATATTTCACATTGAGGGCAGTGAAACACTGGAACAGGTTGCCTGGAGAAGTGGTGTATGCCCTATTCCCAGAAATATTCAAAGTCAGATCCGGAGGTGTTCTGAACAGCCTGATCTATTTAAAGATATAATCATGGAACAATTTAGGTTGGAAAAGACCTTTAAGATCACTGAGATCAATTGTAAACAGCAGTTGGATGTTGTCCCTGCTCATTCAAGGAAGGTTGGGCTAGATGACCTTTAAAGGTCTCTTCAAATGAAACTGATCTATGATTCTATGCAAATAGGAACAGCTAATAGAAAAGAAGGAAACAGTTTACCAACAATTAAAGCACCATGGGCTTTGTCTCACACAAAAGGAGACACAATGAATTTAGAATCAATGCTCGGCAATTTGAGTGTAATTACTTTTGTAATCTAAGCAGGGAAGACACATTCTATGCCTGTAGTCTGTATCAAAACAAATGGACAACTTGCCTCTTCAGTTGTTCAGCACTGACACAAACAGTAGACAAATCAGTTTGCTAATCAGTTGGTCCTATTGCCCAACATGAAGTACATATGGATTTGCAGTATTTAACCTTGCAAAGGAACATTGGTGATTGCTATACCTGCATGAAGAGTTTGGGACCTCTGGAGTCATTTATGAACCATGTTTCATTGACTGCTCTTTCACAAACTACTGTTTCAACCTAATTTAGATTTGAAGTGACCCTACTAGATGAAGAAGACTGGAACGTTAGAGCATCTCTCTTATGAGGAAAGGCTGAGAAATCTGGGACTCTTTAGCCTGGAGAAGTCTGAGGTGAGAACTTATTAATGCCTACAAGTATCTAAAGTGTGGGTGCAAGGAGGATGCAGATGGACTCTTCTCAGTAGTTCCCAGTGATAGGATGAGAGGCAGCAGGCATAAGCTGGAAGTTCTCTTTAAATATAAGAAAAAACTTCTTTACCTTGAGGGTGACAGGGCACTGGAACAGGCTGTCCAGGGAGGTTATGGACTCTCCTTCTCTGGAGATATTAAAAATCTGCCTGGATGCAGTCCTGTGTAATGTGCTCTAAGGGATCCTGCTTTAGTGGGACAGTTGGACTAGATGATCTCTAGGGGTCCTTTCTGACTGATATTTCTGTGATTCTGTGATTTAAAATCTTTTCTTGGTCAGGCTGGAACTTGTGTTATTTATAATTTGTCTCTCCACATTTGGTATGTATTTAATCAAACAACAATTCTCTAAATTACTAAGCACATCTTACCTCAAGGCTTGATGGCTGTTAGACAATGGAATTCATTAAGAGGGAAATTACTGCCATCCTTGCAAACATATACAAATAGCAGTGGAGGTACAAGACAATTTTCTTATTACTTTCTAAGCAGTTGCTTGCAAGGGCCAGGCACTTTAATGACTTTTGCTTAGGGAGGACAGTGAATATTAGAAAGGAGTTTGAGAGAGTACTATATGGGATTGAGAAGGTGACCTTTTGCAGTCTGGGCTTCCTCAGGAGAAATTCCAGCTATTTTCCAAACTACTCTACTATTTGGGCACTGTGATTGAAAACTCAGAGTCAGATTGTAAACTACATATCACTGATTAAGCAGAATTGAAATTATCAAAGAATAAAGTACATGTTGGAGCCCTGAGGCAATGTTGTAATAAAAAAATTAAAGGGTGAGATGAAAGATTCCTGTTCACTTTGACTATAAAGGAACCTTATAGCTGGAAGCTAATATCATGTCTTCTGCATTTATTTTCATCTCAATCTGAGAATGTTTATGTTATTGATATTACACATCATCATAAACTCAAAGCCCAAAGTTCACTGGAAAGCAAGGGGTTTTGAAACAAGAGATAGGTTTAATCCTGTTAGACATTTTTCTGATCTGGTTTCCCATCTGAGAGCTTGAAGATACAGTGTTTGAGATGTTGGCCAGGCTCAGTCACACTTTGATTTTTTGCACTTGTGTGGTCAAGTTTTTAATTTTCTTTTTGGAGAAAACCCAAATAATTTCTATGTTCAGCTTTAGGGGTAGGTACATTATGAAGGAAATTTTTGGCTGATGCTCTGCCTGAATTTCAAACTCAATAAGAATTCAGTAGCCCACTACTTGCATGTTCATTAACACAAGAAAAATGTAGACCAATAAGAAATTCTTGGATGTAACACGAACCTTGCACTATATTCTTAGCTGTAATGGTAGAAAAGTGTGTGAAAAGTATAAATTAAACTGGTTTCCTTTCCATATGTGTGACCACATGACAGAAAAGGAAAAAAACCTATTCTACAATAATATTCTGTCAGTCGATAATTAAATAATATTCAAGTGTTCTAGAGATAATATCCTGATATCTAACTCCATAGTATTAGCCACAGTTGTGGTTCAAACTTTCTATAGGATATTTCCCCAGATTCCCATGGGTTTGGGGAAAAAAACCTGAGCATATTTCAAACTGAATATGTCAGAAATGGTTTTATTATTCAACATTCCACATCATTAGACATAAAAAATGTAAAATATCTATGTTCTGTAACACTGTAAGACTTAAAGTACAGTTTGGGTATTCTGTCAAAGTACTCACTATGAGAATAGAATTAATAGAAAATTTTTTTTTTTAATCAAACATGGTGAATTTTAAAAAAAATTTGAAAAAACTTGGTAGGTTTTATCTGACTCAGCTTTGCAGCAAGTCAAAAAAATCTACTTCTACATAAATGACAAGCTTTACCTACTCCTATTTATAACTTACATTACAGATCACTATTTCTTTGTATGGAAATGTGTTTTAATAATTCATACCTTTTGGAACAGAAGTGCTGAAGTTCATTGGAGTACTATTTTCATGTGCAATAGGTTGCATGTTAGGCAAAAGTCACCACTTTCATGAGAAAATATCAAGTATCAGAAAAAAAAGGATTCCATTTAACTTTAGCTTGTGTTCATCAAGGTTTACAGATTGAGTCATGTTTCAATCAAGGCAATATGCATCTCTCTAATTATTTTATTATAGAATTACCATTTTCATCTTTGTAAATGCCAAATTAATTAATCATTATGAGTAAGAAATTAATATGCTGGCAATTAATGACTTGCATTTCATTGTATACTGCAACACTAGTTGTTGGTCTTCATGCTGAGACACACATAAGTTTTCAACTAATTTAACTAATAAGAATCTGTTGAAATGGAATTCACAAAGTCAGAAATTCAATGTAAATGTTCCTATTCCTGACTGAAGACACCTAAGACATAGATAACTTCACTTGAAAACAGATCTGCTTAGAATGGAAACATGGGTTGATAAAAATATCTTACAAAGGCAGGGTATATTAAATACAAATTTACTATTTTCTAGCTGGAATTTATGAAGTAACTGCATTTTTATTTATTTATTTATTTATTAACAGATGAAAAATTTGTTTCCAATTCCTAGTGTCAATGGATCTCATTCTATCATTCCACTATCACTCTGGATCCTTTTCCACCATAAATTTCAGCCTGATAGAGAAGTTTCATCCAATTAGTCAAAACTCAAGAGTTTATGACTTATGTTTTTGTTGGCTTTCCAGTAGCATAAGACAGACTACTCAAGTCACAAATAGTTTACTGAGACTTCAGTTATTTTTAAAAAATAAATCTGAATCAACAGAAAGCTTTTGTGCTGGCTTTAGTGTTTTCTTATATAGTTTCATCATGTTTGGTTTCAGAACAGGCATTTTAAAAGTGCATTTGCTTTATTGTGAGTTGCAGTTATAAGAGGAGCTTCTGCCAAGAAACAAAATTTCACCAATACAGGACACAGTGCTTCCACAGTGTAGCTGATATCACTTGCAGGTGGATTTTACTGACCTAATCTTAACAGAATAGGTTTAAACTCAGAGCATGTAGGAAGTGAAACTACTCATGTATCACAGCACAGGAATTTGGATGTATACATCTATTATTTAAAATCCATATGTTAACATAAAAAGAAAAAATGATTATTTTTATCTCAGTAGTAAAATTTTTCCCTACTGCACAATTTTCAGGTTTGATGTAAGATGAAGAGGGAAGTCTTCTTAGTTAGAGCTGAAATATCTTAATGAATGAAAACCTGCTTCTAATTTTTCTTTTATCTGTCTGACACAGACACTTCCTCAGTTTCAAACTGGTTAAACACTGACAATTAAACCACTGGCATAACATCACTTTTTCATTTTTATAAAACCAAGTTCAACATTATAGTTCTATGTTGAAACAACTTGATTTGCAAAATGCCTTCAATATGGACGATGAAGATGCAGTCAGAATGAAGCACAGTGGGTAGCACAGGGGTAACATTTACCTGCGTGCTATAGACTCCTCTGTGGTTCTCTCTGGAAATGGACTAATGCCCTGTTGATGGATATAAAAATCCAGTTCTGTGTTGTTGTCATAGCCAATTGATTAATTTTGATATTACTGGAAACTGTTTCTGACATAAAGTTTCTTTTTTTAGTTTATATATATATATACACACACACACATATATAATTCCTTTCTACCAGAGAATCCTGTGAATGTAGCTCAAATATTTTTTGTAATACATCATGTGGTAACCATGACTACGTCTGGTTCTATTTAATTGTGGCTTCTGGTGATAATTATTAATCTGAAACAATTCTGATCAATGTCCAGAGACCCATGAATTCAGAAGACAAAAAAGACAAAACTCTTACAATAGCTGCCTGTAGATTTTGAACATCTGAAGAAAGTAATCTCAAAATTTATTTGATTTTCAGATGTATTCTTTGGCTAACAAAAGATACTTCTTTTCCTTTCCCTTGCTTTATTTCATTCTGCAAAAATTGTGGATTAAGAATTTAGTCATACAATGACTCAGAATTTCCCACAGTACTTTCATAACTCTTTGTTGAAAATATATTGTTTTTTCTTAGTGTTCATTTAGCAAATGTTTATAGGTAACATCTATTTTCTCACTTAAACCAACACAATATAATTTAATTATTTTTCAAAAGAGAAGGGAGATGAGATTTACTATCATTTCTTGTTTTAGATATTTGTGACTAATGCAGATATATGGGGTGTGACCATATAAATAGAAATAAACTCCTATATTTATTAGATTTGTATTTTAACTCTATAAAGGACTGAAGCATTTTGATTCCAAAGCAGATGTCTAGTTCAAGCTGAAAATAGGAGGAACGGGAAGAGTTTTCTCCAGAATTGCAATGCACAGATAAGAACTGTGCTATTGCATATGAAATAAAAAAAAATGCCAATATAAAAAAAAAAAGATGAAGTGTGTGCTCAAACATGAAAATAGAAGTGTCAACCTCAGTTAGTATTTGGAATAAAAAAGAAGAAATAAGAACTAAGAAACCTAATTCAAATTCCCAACAGTAGTGTTTAGGTGAATTTGCCAGATACAGCTGAGTAAACTGGATAAACAATTTTTATAAATTTAACTCAATAACACAGAAATACATGGGTATGGAACAGTGTATTTCTAACAGCACAGATAATGATGACAAATAAGTCACATACTGAAATCAAATAATGAATGAGCAGTAATGAACGAAGGACTAAATCTTATAGCACATCAAGGAATATATCCAGCAAAGTGGATGAGGTGCCATTATGTTACACATAATTGGACTGAGCCCAAACAAATTGCCATGAACACAAAAGGTAGAAATTAATAAAAACACGCCGTGAGACAAAAAGGTGCAGAAACTTCAAGAAAAGGTTCCTATGGCTTCTAGATTGGATCTGTACAAACTGTTCACTTGCAGGTGCAAATTTGACTCTTTCTCTCCCTCACTTTTAAAAATTTCTAAATCTATACATTAACTTAAATATCACAGGTTCTTAAAATATAGATTATATCTCAAAATGTGATAACTGATGAAAATTCTGTTAATATTTATTATAAAAAAACCAAAACCCAAACCAAAAAAACCCCAAACATCAAAACAACTCCCCCCAAAATCCAAAAGTTTGAAGCTGGGTATGTGATTATGTCTCTAAAATACAAAGGATCACCTACATGAGTGTTTGTGCTGAAATCTAAGAATTTAGAATATGTATGTTACAAATTTTTGTAGTACCTTAAATTTCTCCTGATACTTATCTCTCTCCTGAAGGCTTCCTGGGGAGCCTTCTCTTCTCGGGGCTGAATAACCCCAGCTCTCCCAGCCTGTCTTCATGGGAGAGGTGCTTCAGCCCTCTGATGATCTTCATGGTTCTCCTCTTGAAATTTTGGGAACTGATGTTCCCATCTCAGTGGTGAAGGTGGCCCATACTTTTTGAACACCCCACAGGTGGCAGGAAGCCAGAGAAAGCACAAGAATATTATGATGCACAGTCACAGTCAGGGACAGATTACATTTGCCTTGCTGCCACTGGTATTCAAGGAAAAGTGCCACTGGTAAACAAGGGAAAGTACCTCTACCATGTGCTGTCTTACAGAAGACAAGATGCCAAAAATCCCTTGAACAAGCAGGTAATGATTACACTCATGGAACAGTAAATATGATAATAATCCTATGATCCCTCACTTTTTTTTTTTTTTTTTTTTGCTTTACAAGTTATTTCTATTATTTTACCTTTTGCATTTTACTTAATAAAATAAAAGACATCTAAAACCTGAAGTCTAGGTGTGATTTGTTCTATACTCAGTGTGAGTGAACTGTCAAAATCTTGCACACCAGTGATCATTTGAGAATTACTCCCTTAACACTAACACTGATATTCTTAAACTTTATTATGAAACCGAAAAATTAAGTACATCTTAGCCTGGTTTTAGTGCAGCTTTGTGTTTCAATGTCCTAACACTGGAGCGGGACATCTGGGACAGCAGGTCAACGTGAAGGACAGAAATCTCTGTTAATTTTGGTCTTTTCTCCTGACAGCTTTATTGTTTGTCTCCTTCTTCTCCTTTTGAAACTTATTTCATATTTGACTGCCAGGGGAGTGTGAAACTCTTTCTCTGAATTAATGGGTACTGGCTCCTTAAGCATAAACCTCAGGTTGAAAAACCTTTCATAAGGGAAAGAAACAGACAGTTTGAAGTTCAGGAAGGAGTGGTGGGCTGAAATAAAGAATTGTTGGAGCAAGCCAAAGAACGCTTGCAGATAGCTAGACAGACAGATGGGCAGACTGGCATTTATACTGTCCTTTAGGTACCTGTAAATATGAAGAAGCAGAAAGAAGACTGGGACTCTCTGTTAGAAGTTTGAGAACAGCTGCCCAAATTTGACACTCATTTTTACAACCAGTATGACTGCCTCAGTGCTGACATGATATGAAACTTTCTGCAGATTCTGATACTAAAAAAGATAAAGAGAAAACGCATTCTGTGAATACATCCCTAACCAGCCAGTGAGGTTTGCATGAATGTTGCACTACCTAGATGTGAATCCTCTCCTATAAATAAATAAATACGTACATACATTCATGCATGGACACTTACATAAAAGAAAAATGAATAAATAAAAATTAAAAAAGGAAATATTTTGTCCTGTTCTAAAAGCCTGGCTTAGACTTTCTGACCCTAGTCACCTCCAAAAAGCCAAAAAGATTGCATAAAACACTGAATTAAGGTCTTCTCTTTGCACAGTGTTCTTGCATATCACACAAAGTTACAAGTCTGTAACTTTGTCAAACTTATTTTATATAATGTTTCCAGAAACAGCACACATTTTCCAAAAGTGCACTGGGAAGAACTTAATTTCTTAATTTGAGATTTGGGGAAAATACATTTTTTTGCTGAGTTCCACTGAGTTTATGGAGCTTTTTCACAATGACAAATCAAAAAAACATGAAAAAGAACATTGCCTCAGGCTCCAGAGAAATCTATCAGAATTTCAGCATGTAAAATTTTGAAGCTAGTTTTGAGCTACCTACACAGAATATAACCTAATGGGGGGAGGAGGAGTAGTTTCAGCCAACCTCATTTGCAATTAAAAAAAAAAAAAATCATCTATATTTGGGCTTGGGTTATATGTAAGCAACATGTATGTAAGATAAGATTCTTTTTTTTTCTTTTTTTTTTTTAAAAAAAAAGGATTTTAATAGATAATTAACACCTTCAACAGAAAAAGCATGAATAATCCACACTATGTGGCACAAGCAATAATAACATAATAACATTGGGAGTATGATACCCTTAGTACTTATATACATCTCAGTGACTTCCCTTCTAACATGTCTAAATCTCTGATGAACAACAGATATCACAAGAAGTTCAATACTATTTGACTATAAATAGCTCCTTGTTATTCCAGCCAGAGAGGTTGAAGGAGGGGGACTATGCACATATAGGCAATGCTATAAGAACATAAAAACTGCTAGATAAGACCACAAACCTGTCTAGACCAATAGTTCATCTATACTGGTAGTGTTTGATACACGTTTTAGAAGAAAATACTTCCATTACAGTCTATTTCTAAAATTCACATTAGAGATTACACCCCAAAGTTAATAAACTTAATGTGTTCTTACAATTTGGAAATTATTATTATTCAACATCTCATCCTTCCCTCAGGGGGAAGGACTTAAAACCTGAGTTTCTGTGATAGTCTATTGTGATAAATGCTACTATGAGAATATCTAGACTGGAACTACCATAATTTACTATATGATGGCAACACACATGGTTATGAATGTTTTTTTCATCACAAAAGATAGCTATACCAAAGTGAACAGCTTGGATCAGGACATTTTAGCTCCACTTTTCTACACATAACAGACTAAACAGAATTAGAAAGAAAATGTTGACTTTATAGGAATCTAAAAAATTACATTGCCATTAAATTGATTTATAGCTACTTATCCAGGCACATTTGTGTGCATGGGTATATTTTTTCTAAATTTACCTCTTAAAGGTAAACAATGAAAAAAGAGAAATCAAATCATGCAGTGTTTTTAAAAAACAAAGCATAGCTGAAGACATTTGGCAGATGGTCTTATGCTTACGGGTCCCTTAATCCTTTCTTGATTGGCAGATTAGTGGATATTCATTTTTATCAAGAACTTTCATGCAGAGAAAATCCAAATCCTAACAGCAGTCAGCTAACTGGACAGCTGAAGTGAAAAATATTAGACGTTGAGATAAATGTTTGATGATGACTTCATGAATATTTCCATACATAATTTGAGTAATCTGCCCAGCATCTTTTAAGTCAAAGAATCTGCCCAAGTCTGCCTCTGGCTTTAATTGTGCTACAATATAGTACTGACAGTGTGAGGAAAGTGAATAGGAAGAAGGGTCAGAGCTAAACTTTTAAGAGGAGGCTCCAATTTAGATGCTACAAATAAACGTCCAACTTCAATCCTGTTTTTTTTGCGATGACAGGCAGCTAGGCTTCCTATACAACCCTGTCAACAATTTTTTAGCCAATATTTCATGTCAATCCATTAAGCACCCAGCAATACCTTCATACCATAAATGGGAAAAAAATTCCCACCAAATCCAAAACCTTTAACTTCAGTTTCTCAGAGTATGAAATATACCCCAACAAATCAGTGGAAAAAGTTTTGGTTGACAACTATAAGACACTACAAGAAGTACAGAGAGCCATACATAGCCAATAAAACTACTAGCCAGGGAATTTTCATTAGAAAGTTGTAAAAGGCTTGAAGCCTAACTCAGGTCTATTACTTCTCATATTCAGCAAAATACTAGAATTTGTAAATTTATATTAAAATACAATAGCCAAAATATTGAGGTGTTTTTTTGCTTTGTTTGTTTGTTTGTTTGTTTTTTAGCTTAGGCACAAAACTGGAAGGTGCCTTTCTAAAATTTAAGTTTGTAAGCTCATTAAGCTCATCCAAAAAGTTTTGATTCTGGTCACCCCTAATGGTACTCATATTTTTGTCACCTTTGGAACTGTGAAACACCAAAAGAAAGGAAAAAAAATGGTTGCGTCCGCAGTATTCCCTGGAAGTCAAGAGATAGAAGAAACAATAGATATTCATACTGTTCCCTCAGTCTGGTATTGTTAGCTGGTGACATTTTTTTCTATGTTCTGAGCAAAAAAATATTCAGGACTGTTGAATCAATATGTCAACAGCTGATGTGTTTGGTGTCAGAGCCAACATTGTGTGTGAAGGGAACCTCTCAGCTTCCAGTCTCTGCTTCATGTTGAAGCTTGATTTCTAGATTTTTGGTGTGGGGCACTTTAAAACTGTATTTTCACTCTACCCTCACTCAGAGGGGCCTAATGAAATTTCTCTAGCTCAAACCAGTCTAGGTTTTAAGATTATTTCCTTGGGCTTGGTTGCTTTACTTCCTGAATTTACACATTTTCATATCTGTAAGGCATATCACCTATACTGCCAGTGTGAGCTTCAGGGTAAAAACTCCACGGTTTTTGAAAAGTCTGTTCCTTATTTTTTTTTTTTTTTTTTTTTTTTTTTTTTTTTTTAATTTTGTAAAACACAGGGCATGGTTTTTTCAGGCCTTCTAGGTATTCTGACTGGAATCTATTTTTCACTTCTAGGCAAAGATTTGGTTGAGACCCTCCTACTGTTCTTAGTTCCTTTTCCCTTTATCATCAATATTTTATTATGAGAAAATTTTTATTCAGTTATCAAATTGCTTCTCATTTAGTTTAACTGTGTTATGACTCAGGCTTTCAAACATAATCTAATAGATTCCATGAAATAAACCAAAATCTTTTATCATGTATTGTTCATTTTGACCCTGCTGTCTGCAGTACACTGGGTTAGTTTTTAATCTTTAAGATTTGAATTACTGTTAAGTGATGTAGCAAAAATCAGTGAAGAATATAGTAATTATCTTCATTTGAATGAGTACATTAATCACTGACAATTTATTCTCATTCAATACTGGCAAATGAGTATAGCTGACATTAAAACACTGCATTATTTCATCAAATCCATGATTTTTCACAGAAACTCATTATATTCCTATGTATTCCACATAGAGGTTTAGATGTATTATTTATGAATTTGATTCTTCCTTCAACATAAAATATTAAGTGTAATTCTGTAAGTCACTGAGGAAAAGAATTTTGATCCAAGCTGTATACAATAGTAAAAAAAAAAAAAAGAAAAGAAAAATAAGAGTGGCAAAATCCTTTTTTTCCTTTCAGGGCTGAAAGCATTCCTTATTTCTCATAAAAAAATTTAAAAAGAAACATATTTAGTTTTATCTAGCCTCTAAATTGCTAAATTACTAAATCACACTGACAGCTAAAAGCACCATTTTTAAAGGATTCTCTGTTTTCCCAATTCCATTATCAAGGTCACGGAGCAGATTTTGCTGCTATTTGTCATGCTTCACAAACACGGTGATTGTCTGATGAATAAAACTAGCAGAATGACAGGTGTGTGGAGTTGGACCTTTGGAAAGGCATACGTACTTCATTTAGTAAGGATATCAGCTACTCCCAAGGCTTGTATCACTGCAGTGGAATGTGACTTTCATAGAATCAAAGAATTTTCTGGGTTGGAAGAGACCTCAGAGATCATCAAGTCCAACCCTTGATCCACTACCACTGCGGTTACCAGACCATGGCACTGAGTGCCACATCCAGTCTCTTTTTATATATCTCCGGGGACGGAGAATCCACTACTTCCCTGGGCAGCCCATTCCAATGCCTGATCACCCTCTCGGTGAAGAAATTCTTTCTAATATCCAACCTAAATTTCCCCCAGCACAACTTAATACCATGTCCTCTTGTCTTGCTGAGAGGTGCCTGGGAAAAGAGACCAACCCCCACCTGGCTCCAACCTCCTTTCAGGGAGTTGTAGAGAGCAATGAGGTCTGCCCTGAGCCGCCTCTTCTCCAGGCTGAACAGCCCCAGCTCCCTCAGCCCCTCTTCATAGGACATTTGCTCAAGTCCCTTCACCAGCCTGGTTGCCTGCTGAGTACAGGGGGCAGAATCACTTCCTTGGACCTGCTGGCCACGCTGTTCCTGATACAGGCCAGGATGCCATTGGCCTTCTTGGCCACCTGGGCACGCTGTTGGCTCATGTTCAGCTTCCTGTCACTCCAAACTCCCAGGTCCCTCTCTGTCTGGCTGCTCTCCAGCCACTCTGTGCCCAGCCTGTAGCGCTGCATGGGGTTGTTGTGGCCAAAGTGCAGGACCCAGCACTTGGCCGTGTTGAACCTCATCCCATTGGAGTCAGCCCAACTCTCCAACCTATCCAGGTCCCTCTGCAGAGCCCTCCTGCCTTCCAGCTGATTGACACTTCCTCCCAGCTTAGTGTCATCTGCAAATTTGCTGATGATGGATTCAATCCCCTCGTCTAAATCATCAATAAAGATATTAAACAGAACTGGGCCCAACACTGATCCCTGGGGGACACCACTAGTGACCGGCCGCCAACTGGATGCAGCCCTGTTCACCACCACTCTCTGGGCCCGGCTTTGCAGCCAGTTCTTAACCCAGCACAGGGTTCTCCTGTCCAAGCTGTGGGCTGACAGCTTTTTCAGGAGAATGCTGTGGGAGATGGTGTCAAAGGCTTTGCTGAAGTCCAGGTAGACCACATCCACAGCCTTCCCCTCATCCACCAGACGGGAGGACTCAAAAGCAGCATTCTTTGGTGCTGTATGTCTAAAACTGCCACTCTTATCCTGCTTTTCTGCATTCCTACTAATTGACAAAGATTGTGCAACATTTGACTGATGTCTCCTTTCCTGTCTACAGAGAACAGAGCTGAAAAGTACTTTTGGTTAAATACTTCCTGGTAAAAAGAAAAAGGCATTATGGGGAAAAGAAGTTCTGACTCCTTTATAGTCTATTCTATGTGTCTAGCAGCTCCATTTCTGCATTATCAAAATAAATTCATTTGCTCAGAGAGGTGCAAAGGGACAGACCTTGCAAAAGGATTAACATAATCACATTCAAATGGAACTCAATTACAGACTTTGGCATTTACGACCAAGTTTAAGGAAAACGAAAATGAACACTTAAGACTGGAGATAGCAGCATGAGACAGTGTCTTCCACTTCTGTCAGTATCTTCTGTATGCTATTCTCACTGGCTGCAGGAGCTTAACAGGTAGTGATGAACCAGTAAATGCTTTGAAATTTTGTTTATGTCTTAGTCTAATTCTTTAACATGTCTCAGTGCTACCCTGATGCCCACCATGACCACAAAGGCAACCTGAGCTCAGTCTGCCCCTGTGACACCAAGCTGCTGCACCCTACAGAATCACAGAATTGTCAGTTGGAAAAGACCTCTAACATCACCATATTCAACAATCAGCACAGAAAAGAAACACAATCATCATCCCACTAGAGCATGTCCTGAAGTGCCTCATCAATGCATTTTTAAAATACCTTTAGGGATGGTGACTCCAAATGGCAAAATCAGTGTCACATATTGTCATGGACTGTTGGTGGGATCTGTGCCAGCTGTTAGTTCTGAAAATGAACACTACTACTGCACGTGCAAGGTCTTTTGAAAGTGATTGTACATCCTTGGCTCTGCAGGGAAGAGCTCAAAGTAGAAAAAATTAGGAAGACCTGCCTGATCTTGCCTTCCTTTTCACATGCCCACAGTTCTGAGAAATAACTGGGTTCCAGACTTCCTTATAAGCACCATGTCGGAGGGTTATCAATCCAAACAGTATCAATATCAATTATGTCATAAGTATTTATACAGATATGTAGTTATGCAAAACGTGATGCAGGAAGAGTTGCAAATAGAAATAAGATTACAGTAATAAGCTTAATATCTATAATTATAGCATATATTAGTATATATTGGTATTATTAGTTTATATATTGTCACATAATGCTCAAGTCTAACGCTTTGTATTTATAGAAATTAGTGTCTTAATTACTCTTAATATGCTTAGGGCCAGAATTTCACAGTTTATAACACATTTCATTGCTTGTTGCCTAAAAATTTCCTTTCAGGAACATTTGAATAAAGGATTTATAGGACTATAATTTCAATTATAATGATAAAATACTGCAACAAGATGGGTCTAAGAAAATATCTAATGCCCAAATCTGATATGACCTCTCTTCAGAAGAATACTTTTTTCAAAATTTTTACTGTATCACCTCTTGTAATGGGTTTGAAAAAAAAGACAAGCTGTTCTATCTAGAACTCCTTAACTGTTGTCAGGTAATTTTGAAAGTGATAAAATATGACACTAATGTGACTAACTCATACGTTTTGTAAACAAAACAATTAAAAATAAAGCACACTATTAGTAAAATTCATGGTACTTGGAAATCTTCATTAACATTGCACAGCTGAGGACATTAAATAAAAGTCTGAAGAACTGCTTGCTTTTAAATCAAGCCTCTGTCATTGACTGTTTCATAAATAGCAATTTATTATGAACTTGCAAGATAGTTCCTAATGTCCTTGAACCACTCAAAGTTTTCATCTTTGCTTTTTTCATGCTTTTTTTCCTTCTCTATCAAATGTAAGAAAAGCAGAGGCGCTCGCTGTTGAGTTCTGATTTTCAACAACAAAGGAGTAATCTGGAATGGTTATTATTCCTAAGAAAACTGATAACATCAAAACAGAAGCAATCTTGTTGCTACACTACTTTAGCATAATGGAAACTGGCAGAGCAGCATCTGTTGTGGTTTAGAGCCTGAGTAGAGAGATTTCCCTGTTACCTCTGATTGATACTGGAGATCCATCACTCACAACAGAGGCTAAGCACACCTAATGTATTTTACTGGTATCTTATTCCATCCTCATTTCACAAGGGCTCAGACAAACAGCAACATATGAACAGTACAAAATTGGAACATATGCTCCGTAGTGTTTAGAAGTTTTTTTTAATTTTTCACTTTTAATTATTTTTTTTCTTTTTTCTAAGAGGCCATGGTTACTTAAGAAAAATGAAATCAAAAAATTAAATAATTCTGAGTGGACAATTTACCCCTAAACTGGTAATATTACTCGCAAATGCATGGTGTTCTCTCCTATATCATACAAAATACAGCTCCACTTCTCCCTCCATTCTTGTTTGGAGAGAAATAATCTGTGACTATTCTCAAAGAGTAGCTAGGAGTTTTCTAGAGAAGTTGGAATTACAGGCATTTCCCACTCTTGAGCAAATAAATTAAAGCTTGCATAGAATGCAGAATGCAAATCCCCTCCAAAATGGTGGTTAATACCTTGCTTACTTTGGAACTTTGCCAACTCATTTTGGACTCAGAGGATGTTTAAACAGAGGAAAAAGACAGTTTGGTCACACCTATGAGAATGACACCAGAGCACTGCATCAATTTTTTGTTTTCACATTAAAGAGGCAATTTTTGAAAGAATTTAGAAAAAAACCCCAAAACCAGGGAAATCAACAGCTAGCAAAAGCATTATATACTGAAAAACTTTAAGTTCTGTCTCATTGGTTATTTTAAAAGACTTGTTTCAAAAGACTTATTTCATAAATCTTTTTGGGGGAAATGAGTGCTAGATCCCAAAGGGCTTTGAAGCTAGAAGTGAAAGGTATTAAATGTGCAAATAGCAGCAAGCTAAAGGCAAAAAAATTAAAATTATAATAAATTTCAAACTATGAGAGAGATTAGTTGCTGGAAGAAAATCCCCAAAACTATCAAGGGAAGAACTTGTTCCTCCTCTTTTTGTGTGTTTGTAAAAACATATAAAGGTTCCTTTCTAAAAGAAGACGTTATAGTCAAATATGATTTTTGCCAGGGAATTAGGAGGATGAGGTGTAAAGGAATTCAGAATAGAATATATAGCTGCCTATTACGGTTCTAACCTCTATAAAACTAAGAAATATTGAGTTATCGTGTTCTTTTTGTCTCTTCTCACTAGCATTGACAAAGGAGCATATGCTTGGCTGCTTTTAGATAGCAACCAGAAGCACACTTCATGACAGAAGAAACTTAAAATCTTCCAGTGTTAAGGGGACATAATTCCAACTATGCAGCTTCTTTTTTGAAATGGATGATCCCCCTCAAAGGGATGTGAAGCATGTGGAAAGGGAAGTTGCTTTTTCATGTTTCCATGAATGCAGAAAATCCACCTTGTCTCTCTTTTGTCAGTGGATTTATGATACAGAATGCAGCAAGCTATTGTAGAACCTGTCCTGAGAAAGCAGAAATTATAATTCCATAGATCTGACAGTTGCTATCTGCCTGTGTAGTAAATAGATCCTTTGATATATTTCAAAGTAGAGTACAGCAAGATTTGTTTGATGCTTTGAACTACCAGAAAAGCAGATCTGGACTGAACTAATAAAATCTCTTTGTTCTATTTCTCTTTGCAGTAAATCACAATATAATAATCAACACAGTAACTATGGTGGATGTCAGCATGTTTTGCTTCTTTCATAAATGTATAATGTGAACATTTGCTTAGTATGCTAATTTGGTTTATCTAATATTTATTTATATAGAAAAAAATACATCTAATAATAAAGAAAAGAAAAAACATGTTCAATAAATAACAGTCATTTCACTAAAACAACAAAAATATAAACAACAAATCAGAAAGCTAAACTCATCCTTACCCTAGTTTTGAATGAGGTAACTGAAGAGGTTAGAGCTGTATATATACCAGGCCTGGACATGGACATTAATGTCTATCTTGGGCACAATTCATCAGTGATACAAGAGAAAAAGCAGAATTTAAAAGGAAGGGAAAGACAGAATGTATAGCATACACTGTTCCAAGTTGTTGACATGAAAATAACTTTAGAAGATGAGGAAGAAACTAGTAATGTTAAGAGGAAGAAGACCCTAAGGACTGCTGTTCTTTTAAATAAAAACTTATAATCAAGTTGAAGATGCATTTGTACACAGAAGTTTAAATAAACCCTGATGTTCTAAGAAAAATTAACCCATGTGTTAAAATACTATTATTATTTTAATTTTAGGCAACATGCAGGTAGGAAAAAAGTTAGTAGATCACTGTGGTATTATGTCTTTTGAGATATTACTTCTATTGGTTACAGTATCACCAGTATAGTAATGACAGAATAAATTACTTTTTTTAAAGACACAGAAACAATGAAAGCTTCCCACATTTATGGTACAGTTTTCATTTGCATTATATTTATCAGAACACCAGTTTGAATCATATTTTATCTGTAGCTGCTATGACATTTATTTGCTTATGATACCAAACTGAGTGGAGGTGTAAAATTTTGGAAAGGAGAGCAACTCTGCAAGAAGACCTGGATAGTCTGGAAGAGTGGGATAGCAGGAACCTTTTGAAATACAAGAACAAGTGTAAGGTCTTGTACCTGGGGAAAGAATTCAGGAATGCAGCACAGCTTGAAGCTGAGGAGCAGCTCTGTGAAAAGGGACGTTGGGATCCTGATAGACAATAAGCTCAATACAAGTGACCAGAATGCTGCAGCAGTAAAGGAAGACAACAGGATGCTGGGTTGAATCAGCAAGGGCATGATCAGAAGAGATAAGGAAGCCATTATCCCACTCTACTCAGTGCTTGCCAAGGCACACCTGGAATACTGTGTTCAGTTCTGGTCCCTGATGTAGAAATCAAATGCCACCAGGCTGGAGAGTGCAGAGAAAGGCCACAAAAATGGCCACAGCACTGGGAAACTAGGAAAGGCTGAGAGAACTGGGTTTGTTCACCTGGAGAAAAGAAGCCTTAGGGGAGACTCAGCACCATGTTCCAGCATTTAAAGGGTGGCTACAAAGAAGGTGGAGACTCACTTTCTACAAGGAGTCACATGGAAATGATGAGGGGTAATTGGTACAAGTTACTCCTGGTAGATTCTGCTTGGACACCAACAGGAATGTTTTTCACAATGAGAACAATGATCTATTGGAATAATCTGCCCAGAGAAGTGGTGGATCCCACAACGTTGGTCACTTTTAAGATCTGGCTGGGCAGGATGATGTGCCATCTTGTCTTTACTGTGGTTTTACCAAGAAAGATTGAACCAGGTGATCCATGAAGTTCTTTCCAACCTGATATTCTGTGAAGTTATGATATTTTTTTATTTTAAAGTTAATTGGGAGTGGCCCCCCTTTAAACAGTCAGTGCATGTTGTCATACCTTTGTAAGCACTGAGAGCTGTTTCAGAGTCTGCTGCCTTTATGTATATTTGCATCCATGCCACTTGAACAATACAAGTACATACTGACGAAGGTGAAATTTTCTCTTGGTCATAAATGATGGGACATGATGGGTTCACATGACACTGAGCACATCATCTCAGTTGGAAAACTGAGCCCTTCAGTAGCAAAGTATTCTCATTAACAATTGAAAGCATTTTTTTGCAGGGATAATTAAGATAGCTGTAAAATGCAAAAAAGTAAGAGGCAAGGTTTACAGACATGTTTGGTTTCTGTCAGCATAAGCTAAAGTGAAGCACCAAATGCATGATTAGCACGGTTTTCAACGTTTGCAAGAATATGTACTGCCTAGAGGGTTGCCACACACAAGAATTCCCCCATCAGTTAAAGGCATCACGGGAGATACTGAACCATGAGAAAACCATCCAGACAAGACTTAACTTGCTCACTTGACTTGAGAAATGTATTGAAGGGGCACAAGTGTGTCACTCTGGAACATGCTGTGCAGTGGCCTTTTGCAAATGTGTCAGAGGAAAAACAAGAACTTTTAACCATGTTATTTTTAGGAAAGGAAATACAGGAAAAGATAATCACCAAAAAAACCCCAAAAAAACATCAACTTGTGACCATAACAAAAGCATGGTTGAAAGGCAATGCCAGTAGTGTATGAAAAAGATAAGAAAAAAGAAAATGTAAGAATTATTGCTTCAAGAATACGGTTACTTAGAATGCTGAATATTGTTTTCTAGTAAGGTTGATGTAATGATACATCACAGTTCAGGGCTCATAAGCTACAGAATGAGCTAACGTTTTTTTTAGGAGATATGAGTCGTGTCCTGGTTTGAGCCATGACAAAAACAATTTTCTTTTTAGTACTATTACTTTTCATAGAATCATAGAATGTATCCATTTGGAAGGGACTTTGAAAGGTCATCTAGTCCAACCCCCCTGCAATGAGCAGGGACATCTTCAACTAGACCAGGTTTCTCAGGGCTCTTTCCAACCTGACCTGGAATGCTTCCAGGGATGGAGCTTCTACCACCTCTTTGGACAGCCATTTCTGGTGTTTCAGCACCCCCAATGTGAGACATGTCTACATTATCTTCTAATCTGCCCTCTTTTAGTTCACAACCATTACCCCTTGTCCTGTCCGTACAGGCCCTGCTAAAAAATTTTTCCTTATCTTTCTTCTAGGCCCCCTTCAAGTGTTGAAAGGCCACAATAAAGTCTCCTTGAAGCCCTCTCTTCTCCAGGCTGAACAACTTCACCTTTCTCAGTCTTTTTTATAGAAGAGGTGCTCCAGCCCACTCATTTTTTGTGGCCCTCGTCTGGGCCAGACTGAGTTTATTCCTATGTGGCAACATAAAGCTATAATTTTTTTCCCCAAATGTGTGCTGTTGATTTTATTATATATTGAAAAGTGATTTTTCAGAAGTGCATCAAAATATTGTGACAGCCTGGTCTGATTCAGTGTTTACTTCACCTTTGTCAGGAGTGACCTTCCTGGTTCCCTTCCAACACGAATGATGTTCTGATGCTATGAGTGATTAATACTGAAAACCTCTGCAGATTAAATTAGAAACATTATTCCTATCCCACTAGTCAAGATGAGGAATTCAAAGAGTTGAGCTGTTTGGGAAGAGTTTGGGAATCCAAAGGGACTTGGGGTAGTACCAGTCCTTGTTGAAATCGGGGTTTATTTCTCAGAATTCCTCTCTGTTTATTCAGACATACACACACAGACAATTTTCTTTTATTATTTTTTTTAAATATAAAAGTTAAATAAATTAAGGCTGTTTCAGATGTCACCCAGATGTTTTGATCTTTACTGAACTGACACTTTGGAACATATGATGTATTCAGTAAGAAGCAGTGGTAAAAGACTCTTGCAAAGTCAAGGCTGAAAAAAAACCCCTCAGAAAGACATGGGAACACAATGAGTTGACATCTTTCCTTTGCTGGAATTCTGGACCTAAGTTTAGGCTGACTTTGGCAGAATCCCTAAAAGTATTAAAAAGGCACATACCTCTTCCCCTCCCTTGAGAGAGTACTAAGCAATCTTAGTGATTCTTGCCATAGGAAGTTGCTTTTGGACTGGCAGACATTCAGCAATACCTGATCTAGCATATATTTGTTGTTTTAATTTATTTGTTTCAGTTTAAGAACAGTTCTCTGTGATCAGTGACAAAATAAGCCATGAAATCAAATAAAGGAACATATAGTTGCCTAAATTAGGTAGCTACTTTGTATCTGATGTGTAAAAAAGGAAAAAAAGCAAAAACAAAAACCCCACAATCTTGATGGTATTACAAAAAATATTACATGTATCTCCTCTGTAAGAGTAGAAAAATTTAAAAGCCTCTTATTAGATGCATTTGCCAATTTATGTATACATAAGAAATAAAAGATGTATAAGCTAACATGCATGAACATTATACAGTTATATAAATATTATAATTTATAAATTTACAGTATATAAATAGCAAATTTATAAATAATTTGTACCCTGATAATAATAAATACTCCATAATAAATGCCCCATATTTGCCCTGAATCTTCCAGATGATGTTCTTTGTGATTAACATATATTTGTTGCAGGTATTTTATGTTGAATACAAGCAAATGAGGCTTTCTTATCTCTCTTAATTCAAATTACTGTTTTGCTTCCTGTATTCTTGTATGAACCATGTAAGAATCCATTCTCTGTAGTGTTAAGCTCCTTAGAAGATGGTTTTGTGGCACTTCTAATTAGTTCTTTTTTTTTTTTTTTTGGTAGTTCTCTTGATTATGGTTGTCAGAGGTACCAGATGCTTTCTGCTCTGTGCTCCTTTAGTAACTGCTAAGGTCAGTGACCTTACAGAAACCTTATCCTCATTAGACCAATGGGCATCACATTACTGTTTTTCTACACTAAATATCAGTACTGTACAGGTTAGGATCTTAGAAATATTTCTATCCTATTCTAATTAGAAAACTGAACAAATTAAATGTATTGACTCTGAACATGATATTATAGGAGGGAGCCTGAAGATAATTGGATGAAGGTAGTGGTGCCACTGAAATACTCTCATTTTAACAAATTCCAATTAAAATCAAAGATATTATAAGCTGAAAGATATTTTTTCTTTAAAGTCCAGCATCCTATGATTCTTTGTTGATGAACTTGGTTCAGTAGCTAGAAGAAAAACAACCTCCAAGTTAGAATAAAGGTGTTCTGAACCATTAAATAAACATATTTACACTCTGTTCCAATCTATAGATGTTGAATTTACTCTTAACTAGGATAATGGCTGTGCACATTTTTAGTACACGTTTGTCTTGTGGCTATATGCAGTTCTTAGCATTAGCAGAAGGAAGACAATATAAAAAAAAGAAGCTAGCAGAGCAAAAACAAACAAAAATATCAATTAATTCCATACTAAGGCATATGTCCATATCCAAAGGACAATTTGAATATGATTGAAAGCAGTGTGATATATGGATTGGAATCAGAAAATCTATATCAGTGCCAAATCAATTTCAGGTTGCAGGTGTCCAGAATTAATTAAAATAAATTGCTATAAATCAGGCATAAGCTATCTGCCACGAGAAGAAAAAAGAAAAGAAAGTTAAAATAAAAAGGTATTTTGTTTATAGTGAAATGCTGAACAACATAAGAAAATAAATATCAGAGAGAAACTGGTACATTGTTCGTCAGTGTTTTTATTCTACTCAAAGTAGATTAAAGTGTGTATATATATATATACATGCAAACATATTTTAATATTTATGATATCTTCTGTTCTGATTCTTACTTGTATTTAAGTCAGCAAGTGAAGAAAAGATATTTATAAATATATATATAAGCACATATAAAATGTATATGTGTAATGGGTGTGTGTGTGTGCATAATGTGCCTAACATTTTTGATTAAAACAATGCTTGTTCTGTATTTTAGTTGTGATTGTACATTACTCAGGTGGATGTTCTACCACTAAATAACACTGGGGTTTTTACATCCTGTGATATTTGGTGAAATGTCTTTTTTTAATGGATAATGTTTATGAAAGAAGAAGGAACACCTACTAGATAGGGAATTTAGTCCCAAATAAATGAATTGGACAAAACCAAAAGATTTGAATGGAGAAGAGGGAATTCACTATTGTGCACAGGAGCAGAAGGTGAGAGAAAAAGACACTGGAGTCCAGAAAAATGAGGTGGCACTAGCTACAACAACCCCAAGTCTCACGAAATCATCTCAGAACACGGTGGAAACGATGTGTTTCTGAATTGTGTGCAAGGATGGTGCAAATCTGTAAACTCTCTCTGGCTTTTCCTGTGTGATACATAACACATGAAGCCCCTTCTGCCTGACAGAAGAGAAAGGGTGATTAGAAAGCATTGTGAAAAGAAATCTACCAAAAGCAGTAAGTCTGGTCAAGAAGCTGTTTGCAGTGAACTTATTTGGTTACCTGTGCTACAAATCAAGAGCCCAGCTTTTGAATTAGCTTTTCAACTTAATTAAAAAATTAACTAAAACCAAATTAACTTGTAAAACAAAGGGATAACAGCTGTGAGAAATCTGCAAAAGAGTTGAGGACGGGAAGGCCAACATTACGAAAGGGAAGAACTCAACATAATAAAATTCCTGCCAGCAGACAGTCTCACTGAATTGGTTTAGCTGAGACACAAAATACTAGAAATGTTGTGACTGGTGACATGACTCTGGACAGATTTTATGGGTTTGTGTACTGTAAAACATCTGTGAGTTTTATTTTCTTCTACGTTTCTGATTTGAAAGAGGAAGTGATAGGGCTCAATCCTGAGTATCACACACTGAGTTACAGCTTCATTTTTCTGCTATCTGGTTTCACACAGCTCCTGTTCACACTCCATCTGTTTCTAAGGGCATAATTAGGTCTCAGATCTTGTCCACCAAATAAAAGCTTCTTATTGTTTTTAGTGGCAACACACACAGAGGTAAATAGCTTATGAATCTGCATCATAATTACAACCTGTGCCTGAAGATATTTAATAAAATGTTGCAGACAAAAATGACTGTTCTCATATATCACCATTAATGTGTTAAATGGCTCACATGACCTTTTGCCTGTCTATAAATCACAAACTATGAAGATATACCAGGGTGATCAGATCAGTCAGTGGACAGTTAATTAAGTACACAGTTTTTCAAGCTGCTATTTATAAACAAGCAGAAGTAATTTTAATCCTGCTGCAGAAAATTAGGGTCTAGATGAAGGTTTAAAAATTACATTAACATATAATTTTTCTAGATTATACATTTAGCCAAGAAATAGATTTACATTATCTCACTGAAAAAAAAAAAGCATGTATTAAACCCTAAACTTGTTTATGGACAGTGTTTAGCATTTAAAGAGAATCTGGCAAGAGCGTCAGTATGTGTCAGAGAAAATATTCTATTGTTTTCATGTCATATTGAATGCTCACTAGTTCCTAAGTCTTTTATCACACTGTGTTTTTGTCTCATGACAAGCAACATGTCCTTGGACAAACTGTCAATGCCAGCTTTTCTTCATAGGAATTAAAAGCTTTATATGCTGACTTTTGGCATTTAAATAATGAATTATTTTTCTTCCACAAAGAATGAATCCTGATTCCATAAGCATCATTAGTTGTATCAACTTGAGTTCATCTGGGAACTGCACATGCTTGAGCAATACCTAGCACAATGGATACTAAGACAACATTAATATCGTGTGTTATTTGCTCATTTTTGGTAGATGAAATGTTATAATGAAAAATTCTCTTTAGAGAAGAGCAAAAATTCTCTTGAAATTTTAGTTTTTCATTTCTTTTCCATTCCATTCTCTGCCTTTGTTTGGATTATGGAATAGCCATTTGTAAAACTGTTGATCTACAATGTTAGTGATGAAGCTAAAGGACTACATATATAGATTATTCAGGTTATGTTCCAGTACCTCTTGGCTAAAAACTAATGAACCCATGAAATGACAAGCAAGGTGGCTGCTCAAATTTTGTGATCCTCTGATTTTACCTGAAGTCAGTTTCACACCTTCTTTGATCTTGCTCTCATGACTTTGAATAATTTTCATTCATTGAAATACAATATTTTTTCTCTACATAGACCCAGGATAGAAGTTCTCTGGGATCACTGTGCTAAAAATAATCAGCTTGGATAATGTTTAGTCAGACATTTCAGTTTCTTCACTGTGTTTTGGGCTCAGTCTATGGGCCCAATTCCATCTGCTAATGGGAAATTTGTATTTCCTACAAAATGAAAAAGGTGCCATTTTCATTGCTTTATATGTTTCTCATTTTGGACTTCTCTGTCTGATGGCAGTTCTTTGCTCACAGTCTGTTTATTGATAATATGACGTAAGTAGCAGCTTGTAATTTGTCAAGACTCCTTAAGACTGCTTTTAGTTGCTTCAGAAAGTTTAATTCCTATCCACAGAGTCCCTGATGTAGAATCCTTCGGATTGATCAAAATCCTCCACTTGCTAAGCTTAGCAGTACAGGGATAATGATGCCACAGAGCAATCTACTGCTGAGCTCCATGGAGTGCTGTTAAGAACCCGGGACATTGATACTCATTTCTTTCAATCACCCTGCTATGTGAACAAGAGCAGCTGCAGAGGCATTTCTAAGCTTCCAGAATGTGCACTAAAGTGTGGTGGCTGTTTCCTTCTTCCTAGTAAGGATTCAACATGATACTAAAGAACATTAAGCTACAATCTAGAATAAGAAGCTCCTTAAGGAGAAAAGAAACTGCTTCCAAAGCCGACATCAAGAACTTTAAAGCAGAGTACATTTTTCTGCACTTCATGTTCACTGAAAAGCCACTTGTTTCATTGGATGAACTATTTTTTATCAGTATCAGCATTCTTTTACTTGTTCTTCCATGTTTTTCCTTGAAATATGTATTGTGGAAAAGTAAATGCAAATTTTGTCATTTGCAATATTACCAGAGAAATGCCTCAGTTGCTTCTGTAATTAAACTGCTAATTTTGTACTACAGTGAAGGCCCAACTAATTCAATGGAATTCAACAATTTTGTCATCAAATATTTCCTTTTTCAGTTGTTCTTAAAGTACAATGAATTATATTTGACACTTTCCTCTACTTTAGAAAAGGATCTGCCTGATTTTCTTTTGGCTTCTACATAGAAGTTAAGCAGAATTCTAGCTTAATTACCTATGTCTAAAACATACTTCCCTTCAAATCCTTCTCCAGTCTACCCTCCAGCCATTCTCTTACCCAAGGCCTTCCCAGATGGGGCAGTCTGTCTGCAGGATCCCTGCAATAATAAGGCCTGTCCCTCCATTAGTGTCCTCACAGCCTAGGGCAAAACGGTGTTTTAAGAACTACAGGGATGCCGTCAACAGAGAAATTTAATTTTCAAACTTTCATTCTGATAATGCTTAAGCAGTAAAAATATAGACACAATATTTAAAACTAATAAACTTCCCAGATTTAATTTCTTTTAGTTTGATGAATTAAGGATATCTCTAAGTCTGAAACAGTTGCAGGAAGAATCATATTTGTGTCTGCATAGAAATTTTCAAAATATCAGAAAACTAGCAGATGCCCCCTAAATGTCATTACAGTTGCAGACTATAGTGTGGACTGAATATTAAATACTGATTATGGTTAATGCAGTTACTTCTGAAAATGATAGACAACTGAGTCTTTTTTCAACAGTCTTTTTCATTGTCTCAAATATTCTGATTACAGGACCTGGGATCAAAGTCAGAATTTCAGTGACTTGATTACAGATTAGACTTTGGGAAGCTACTCACTGGACAAAGGATGTGTATCTAGAGAAAACTGATTTTTATCAGATTAAAGGTACAAAAATAATAAGGAATTTGTATCTGTAGTAAAGGGGAAAACTTACTTTTCGGATAACTAACTAAATAAACAGTTTGAAAAATATCACAGAAAATAGGAAAGAGGCTGTGAGGGGGGGAAAAAGGGAATATACAGAAAGGTAAACTACATTTTGGTACACACTGAAAACAAAAGTATATATTGTATTTATATCGAGATATATATGAAGGAGAAGAAAACAGCTGTTTGGGTTATTTGAAAATAACACAAAATTAAGTCTGTAAACTGTGATACTTCCTCACTAAATGTCTTTAAAATAATGTTGAATAGAATGAATCAAAGTATAAAAATGAATGTTACTCTGAATAAAAGCCCTTTACCCAAAATTATCCTTTGGATTTTCTTGACTGACTTCACATCAAAGATAATTTAACAATATATACTACTAAATAACATTCCTGGCTCCAAAGAGAAACATTTTTTTCCATGAAAGGAAATAAAATCAGATTATAAATCACAGTAAAGAGAAACATCTTTTCTGTGAATGTACAGAACAGATGAGCTGAAAAGGGGAACAGGACTTCCTCTCTGCAGTAATTTAAGGAGAACCTACCAGCAAGGCAGAGATACCTATTGCTAGGTTTGTTTGTGCTATCAAGAATTTTGAGACCAAGCAGATGACAGGGTGAGATTATGGTGCCACAAGTTCAACACTTTTGAATATAGGCAGTACACTTGATATGTGTTCACAAAACTGTGTCAAGACCAGTAAAATTCACATAATTGTCATTAAAAAAGGGTCACAATAATTCCCATGTGTGAGTTTAATTCTGAAGATATGGCAGAAGTTTGTTTGTTTTTTGTTAATTTCATGTCTCATTTCCTAAAGTGATACTCCATTCCCCAAAGTAAATTATCTATGTTTAAAAAAAAAAACAAAAAAACCCAAGCAAAAAGTTACAGCTAGGGGTTAAATTAAAATTACTTTATTACAGAATTAAAGTTAAAAAATTGAGGATATGATCTGAAAATGAACAATGTTCCTAGTTTTATTGTCTGACCTATGTACAGTTTTATTACACAGTTCTTTATACTCTGGGGTCCTATTGGAAGTGTCTGAATTAGTTTGTTTCAATATTTTGTTTATGCAGTGACAGTTTTTTCATTGATGTTAAAGGGCAAATTATATTCAACAGGAAATACCTTGCTAAGGAATAAATTAATTTTAATAAACAATGATTCATTTACTGCTGTAGTTGCAAGTATCTTTTTACAGGAGTTTGTATAAGACACAAGGGATTCTCTTTGATACAAAATCTGAATTATACTTTTTTACATATGCTTTTACCTGAATGTCACCTGAAAGTGCAGTTGAGCCATAATACAGAAGTCAAACATCAAGAAGGAATTGTTCAAATTCAACAGTATTTTGAGTCTATTAAGTTGACATTAGTGTTTAGAAACCATTGTGTATTAATGGAATATCAAAGAGGATGAATGCTATCCTTGAGTGAATATTCAGTGGACAACAAAAAGCTACTTTTTGTATATTTCTTGATCCTCATAAGGGGCATGGAATGAAAACCCCAAACTACACACAACACAACTACAATAATACCCTGTGCCTTGCGAACGTGTCAAGACAACATGAATCACCACTGGGGGGAATACAGTGCTAAAAACTTTAACTGATACGCCTCTCTGAATGGTGGTCTTAACTGTTGAAGTACTAGGGATTTTAATTCTCCACAAACCCTGTTTTTCTTCTGAAGGCTTTTCAGTCCAGAGATATGGTGCTGTTTATGGAGAATTGCCATTAAAACCAAGGGTTCATTCTGAAAAGCAACATTTCTGTTGTGATATACACTAGGTGATGTAAACACAGAGGGTCTTTTACTTCTTTTGTTTTTACCTAGAAAAAAATGCAATAATTATGACAATTCTCATTACAAGTTTGTTAGAGCAGAATTAGTGCATGGTGTACTCCAGCACACAGATTGTTCAAAGTTTACCGATGCATTTAATCAGAACAAGGAGAAATGCTAGAACAAGGAGATAGGCTGAAAAAGATTTGTCTGCAGCTACAGAAATGTTGTTCAAAAAATATGAACCCTCTTGCATAACTTCTTCTGAATCCAGTTAAGTTCGAAGGCAAATTAAAGCTACATTAGTGTATTTTTTTAGCTCTATTTATTGAAAAGTTTGCTTACAATATAAATGGTTTCATTTTCTGAGTTGTAAAAGGTTCTCTATATGTCTGTGTTAAATAGCATGACATTTTCAATAAATCTATTAGCAGCTTAAAAACACATGACTTTGACACCTTGTTTTAATTTTCCATGAGAACAGAGGTTGCCTTTCTTTTGTAATTAAAACTTGAGTTATCCAATATAGAATATAAAAGAAGATATTTAACATCTGAATTATGTTTATTACTTATATTGTTAAAACAACCACAGTACAATGTTTACTGCAGAGAAAATATTCCTTTGAAGCAATGTACTGTTTTCTTCAGTTCAATGCCTTTAAAATTCCAAATTGCTGTTCATCAACAGGCAAACATCATGCAGAAAGTAAAACTGTGGGATGGAGAAGAACAACTCCATGAACACCTCAGCCACAAGTGAGTCACTGATTATTAAACCATACATGCAGAGGGAAATCCAGAATGATGACACTTGTTATTTAAGTGAAGGGGTTTGAGCTGAGCCTTCATGTCCTACAGTTTTGTTTGGCTCTTCCATCATCCTGCTGCATAGCAGCCACTAGTCTGCACAATACTTAGTCCAAATCCATGTACTGCCTCATGTAGATTCAAGCTTCAGGTCAAATATTTGCCTCCACAGCATGGACCTATTGCTTGCTTTACAGTAAAGGGATTTCTTTCCTCTCTTCCATGATGAAAGAGTTGCAAAGTCTTAGTTTAGCTTGGCTTTACAACATGGGGTAATTATAAAAGATGTTTGTAGTTCCTTTTAATCTTTTCTTTACAAATAACTGGTGGACATGAAATTGAGTGATTAAGAAAGTATTGAGAAAAAAAGTAAGTTGAGAGTATGTTCCCATCCCAGGTTAAAGAAATACAGACAATGAAAAAAATCACCCATTGAACAAACAGCACAGTGGGAAGTAGTGGTTACCAGTTCCCACATTCTTTTGGCAGATCTGTCTGGCACCTTCTGGTGGCCTGCATTGCTAGTCATGGTTTTCTTCTGCGAACTTTAATTCTATCAGCTAACAGAAGGCTTCTATTTGGGGCTTTTGGTTCTGATTAGGGGCTCTCTGTGCTCTCTGTCTTCATCTGCTGTCAAAAACTGACCTGAACACTTCACACAGTGCTTGAGGGGCAGCTGTGTTGTCAGGATGGAGTGCCACTAATAGAGACCTGGCATTTGTTAGTGCAGCAGTACATGCAGACTGTGATATATCAAGGAGGAAAGACAGGAGATTGACAGCATCTTCTCAGAGACCCTGAGGAAGAAAAAGCCCAGGCTATGTGAACCAAGAAATGAGGGTCATCTAGAGACTACCCTGAAAGAAAGGAACAGCAAATGAAAACTCTCAATATGGGGGTGACTGGAAAAGTATAACTTCAGGCAACAGCAGTCTTCCTAGATCTTGACTTGTAGATCATTTATACCTTTAGACCTGCAACTTCATATCAGGCAGTGTGCTCTGGGAGCAGCTGAGGAGGAGAAAGGCTTGTCAAAGAAGACATCAAAGCCAGCTGACCTAGGGCCAAGAATTTGTGATGGGAGGAAAAGGTGGGATATCATCAGTTGGTGCTTCTTTGGGTGTATGTGAGGAATTAATTAGTTACACTATTTGTTTAAAAGGTTTGCAATCAGTTGACTAGAAAGGAGGTACAGTTTCCATCCATGAAGATACTAAAGAACGGACTGGACAAAGTCCTTTGGATCTTGACACTGTTAGTCCTGTTTTGAGTAGAGAGTTGGACTAGATGGTTTCTAGAAATCCTATCCAATCTCAGTTATTCTGTAACAATCATGCTTACCAGGAATATTGCAATGCAATGTAACAGAACAATACAAAATAAAAGATGGAAAAGAAAGATAAAGATCAATGAAGAAAAAGGTAATATTTAGTTTACAGTAAGCCTTTCCTAATTAGCTCCTTATGGATACACATTTTGCTTTGGACTGATGACTGTGAAAGGCTTGGATTTGGCATTGCTAGTAGACAATGAGTCTGTTCTGTTCAAAGCAAAGAGATACCAGAGATGTGGAAAGAAAATTTTAAAATGTTGACAGTAAAAAAGAGTAGAAAAGTAAAGTTTATTTTTGTTTGAATTTTTTAAACCGAATGTTATCAATAATTATATGTCATTTGGCCTAGTAGTACAAACAACAGAGAATGTTCTTAGGTTTATGTACCTACTGTACATCTTGAACAGTAAAGAAAATTTAGGCAGGGGGAAGATGTTATGAAATTGTAAAAATAAGATTTTAAGAATGTAAAGTTAATAACCAGTCACTAAACAGTCAAAAGTATAAGAGAGAATCCTTTGAGTAGCGGTTCTTGCAAAAGAATCAGCAATGCATAGATCTGAGAATGCTGAAAGAGGTTGTTCCTACAAAAATAGCAAAAAAGGGGAAGTGGAAGGTCGTTCTACTCCATGGTTTGAGAACTTTGTAAAACTGAAAGGTTTATGGAAGCTACATCAAGTACTCAGCAAGTTTGGAAGGTGCATTTTCTGATGTCTACATTATCATACTTCCATCGTAACATATCACCTTATAATATTGGTACAATACCATATAATAACTTTTAAACAATATTAGACAGTGTAATGAGGGGATTTTATGTATTGTGACCTTAAGTCACGCATATGAAAATAATACTCTTTTCTCATAGGTATTCCTGAGTTTTTAACTAGAAACTATTTTTTTTATCCTTTAAAGATACTTCAGTGTCTTCAGCACAGTAAATTTAATAATACTGTGGTAAAATATAAATTATACATTTCCTAGCTTTAGGCTGATTATGACTGCTGTGAACATAGGCAAAGAGATAATAGCCAATGAGAATTATACAAAAAGCATGATAGCATTTGTGTACAGACTGTGTACAGGGGCCATGGGGGAGGTGAAGTAAAACAGTGTAGTATTATATCAGGTCTAGTGAAGTGCTACAGATGTTAATGCTGGTGCTAGTTTTACCTTTTTTTTTTTTTATAATCTGATAAAAATACCTTATTAATTAACTTGGAAGCTATTAGTTGTTGAAGTTTAAAAACAGAAGCTACAGAAACAAAAAAAAAAAGAGAAGGAGTTTGTTAAAAGTCTTCATGAATGCCTCAATTGTTTGATCTTACTAGAATGTTTTCTCTTTTTTTTCCATGACCAAACAGAAGTCTTGGTACATTTTCAACCTTCCTACTGTGCATTACACTTTTGATTCTTCTCCCTCTCACTTTCTTTTCATTTAATTGCTGGAGATACAGTAGCTGTATAGAGCCACTGAAGAGAAAATGAGAAATATAGGAATTTCAGATATGAATATAGAAAACCTACTTTCGTGGAAGCCACTAACATCAGAGTAATCTGATTTTCACTAGTGCTAGTAATTTGCCACGGCAAAATTGGCAGTATGCACAACTAGATCATATTCAGAAATAGTTTATTACACAGTGGTGTAATTTACAACTTACAATCAGTGTTGGATCATTCTTGTTGTTTGCATAAATATTTTGAAATTTTTGCCTCGTCTCTATTGTTTATTAAGGAGAAACTTTTAATTTAAAGTTATTTTAAATTAACCCCTTGCCCAAAGGACAATCTGCTATTGACAGTGTTAAAAGCAAGGAATGTAAATCAAAATCAGTAATAACATGATGCTGATTTGTGTTCCTAATTGTTGTATTACTTAAATATTTTTGTTTTCCTTGTAGATAAATTGTTATAAAAATTCCATGAGAAAATATTGCATCTACTTTTTCACACTGACACAAATCTGAACCTTCACAACCACAGTCTGATGTCTTACAGTACACCTACGGTGTGTGCAAAAGTCCAAATATGACAGATATCCCTTATTCTGGCCTAAAGTATACTTTTTTTTTTTTTCTGGTTAAGATACAGTTTTGTTGCCATATATTGCTTATAAATACACCACTGAGACTGCTTACGCAGCATTAAGACTTCTGACTGAATAGTAAGTTTATGTTACTCAATGTATTAAAATCTCATCCTAGAGTTAAACAGAAGCCTGAAAATCATTGATATTGAGGAAAAAAATATTTTTTTTTAATCATGACTTTGTGGAGTAATTATAGCTAGTTTTTCTCTAGACAATATTTCTCTATTGTTATTAATCCCACTTGTTTAAATATTTGTGTACAGTTTAATTTTCTGCAAAGCATATTTAACTTTTAAAATATGTACTTTTTTCTGGGAAGAATTAGCAAATAAATACTGGCAGTCCATGGGTTTTCAAAACTGGCAGACTGAAGAATGTCAGAACATAATATGAGAAAAAATGCCAAATGATGAGGGACAATAATTCCTGGGAAGGTGGCTCCCACAATACCTTGGAAATTTCTGTAACATTCTGTTTCTTCCTAATTTAGAAATAGGAGCTTGGTGCCTACAGACTTTAAACATTTGATGTCTGCATGGTAACGTGTCACTGAGAGACAGTATTTATTAATTCTCTTGTTATTGCCTCAGTGTGACCACTTCAGTGATCAGGCCCAGAGATCCCAGATGAGGTAAGGCTCGTGTGCTGCACAACTTGAGCTGTAATTTATCTACCAGGATAATAAATAGGCATACTCCTTCCATACAATGAAGGCAGGCATCACAAAACTGTTTCCATCCTTTTAAATGCTATTAGCCTTTAAAACATGGTGGCATCATACGGACGACCTAGAGATGTCTTTTAGCATGCACAAACTTTTAAGACACCTAAGGACTATTTAGAAACAGCTACTTGTTGGAGGCTAAAATCCATCTGGAGAATCACTGCTTCACACAGCTGATTGCATCCCGGTGCAATCCCAGGCAACATTACAAGAAAGCTTTTAATTTACTTGTGTAGGTAAATCATCTGCTCCAACTAGTGTATAGCATATAAAGGAAGGAAAATGTGAGACTTGCTTTGTGTGCTCTCCTGGTCACCCCTCTGAGAACCAGTCTTAGGCCATGGCCAGTCCAATCCTTCCTGAACTGCTCTGGCACATGCACATCTGCATCTGGGTGATCTGACAAGAGAAATAATCTAGAAAAAATAGTCCAGGTGAAATAAAAGGGTAATTTTTCCTGTGAATCAGATGCCTAAATCTTCTCACTGCAAAGCGAGAGGCCTGAGAGGAGGGAAGGAAATGTCAGCAATTTAACTTTATCACTGAAACCAGACCTGAATGCACCTGTAGGTACAGAAAAACAAGTGTCTTGCCTAAGGTCTATAAAGCAGGAAACATTTCAGACTGGACTGTTTCCCTGTAAGAAAACGAGACAGGATTAAGAGTTCTTTCAGAGTGTGGTCAAAGTCATTGTGCTGTCAAAATCATGTTGTATAATACAATCAGTTAGTAAAACAGTGCTGCTTTTGAAAAAAGATTTATTTTTTTTTAGTGAACGGATAATCTTACTATTTGTTTTTACTATTTAGTCAGGTTATCGTTGTTTTCTTTTTCTACTTTATAACCAGACTTCTAAATCCCATTATGAGCCTGCCACAGCTAAATTAGATCATGATTTATGCAAAAATTAAAATGAAGTGACTTGTGGTACTCTCTCAGGAAGATAAGAGTGCCTGTCCTGAAGTTTTTCTTTCTTAATGTCCTCAGCATTTTCTCTCTTCAGTACTCTTTGATCATTAAAGTGTCACTTGGGAATCTAGGGATCAGCTGGTGGCATGAATTTGTTTAAATTCCCAGTAATTTTAGATGAAATTTCTATTAAGGACAAATTATGCTGAAAGCCATAGTTGGAAGAGCCTTAAGCAAAGAAAAACCTTTAAGCAACTGATGATTTGTCACATTCTGCCTGTGTGGTGCACAAACAGGCAGGCGTTTATAACAGCAGCAGATAAATGAATAATAGCTAGAACTGGAATTTATTAACTCCTTGCTCAACTGATACTTAGTTGAACTGTGTAAGCAGATATGCAAGGCATACACAGAAGATCAAATATCTTGTGGTTGTTAGTAACTTAAGAAGGTTGAGCTCTTCGGCTTTTTTTCAGTAGGGCTATGAGATGTGTATATATATTATATATATATATATATATATATACACATGGGATACTTACAAAAACATCAAGAAATGCAATTGTATGGTAATTACAAAGAGCAAGGTCATATAGGGTGGGATTCCATTCCCCTTGTATTAGTGTTGAGTGCCTGAACTGTCTGAAGAGGTCCAAAACATCCACATTTGCTTGATGGATACCATAGAGTAATTATGTGAGACTTACACTTAGCTGATGAAGCAGACAGGGGGTTATTGTAGGGAACTGTATATCTGTTTTTACATAATTAAATCCTATTTGAATTGGACACTAGTAAGAATTAAGATTAGTACGATGGTGGAAAACTTCTTCAAACACCAACCCAATGAGAGAAGAAGGGAGTGGTTTTCTAAAATAATGTATACTTCAATATACTGTTATACAAATATAAACTTCTGTATTAGAATAAATTCTGTGTTAGAATCATTCCTGACACATTTGTTGGCCTTTTAAGACAGGGTCGTAGCATTAGTGGACAACAGAAGAGGAACTGATGTCATCTACCTGGATTTGTGCAAAGCATTAGACACGATCCTACACAACATCCTGGTCTCTAAATTAGAAACATGGGCTTGATGGATGGACCAGCTGGTGGATAAGGAATTGGATGTATGTTTGCACTCAAAGAGTCATGATAACAACTCGATGTCCAAATGCAGATCAGTGATAAGTGGTGTTCCTCAAGGGTCAGTACTGGGACCAGTGCCAATTAATATCTTTGTCAGAGACACGGTCGGTGGGATTGGGTGTCCCATCGGCAAGTTTGCTGATGACACCAAGATATATGGTGTGGTCAACATGCCTGAGGGATGGCATCCAGACCTTGACAGGTTTTGAGAGCTATGGCCATGAAGTTCAATAAGGTCAAGGACAAGGTCCTGCACCTGGGCCAGGGCAATCCCAAGCACACTTACAGGTCAGACAGAGAAGGTATTTAGAACAGCCCTGAGGAGAAGGGTTTGGGGGGTGTTGTTTGATAAGAAGGTTAACATGAGCTGCACTTGCAGACAAGAAAGACAACTGTGTCCTGGGCTACATCAAAATAAGTTTTCCCAGCAGGCTGAGGAATGTGATTCTTCCCTTCTACTCAGTGCTCATGAGACTCCACCTGCAGTACTGTGCCACTTCTGGAGTCCCCCACACAAGACTGACACAGAGCTGTTGAAGCGAATTGAGAGGAGGGTCACAAAGATGATCAGAGGGATGGAGTATCTCTTAGGAAGAGAGGCTCAGAGAGCTGGGGTTGTTCAGCCTGGAAAAGGCACCCTCTGGGGAGACCTTATAGTGGCCCTTCAGTACTTGAAGGGGGCCTCCAAGAAAGCTGGAGAGGGACTGTTTATGAGGGTATGTAGCCATAGGACAAGGGGTAATGGCTTTCAACTGGGAGAGAGTAGGTTTAAGTTGGATATAAGGAAGAAATTCTTTAGCGTGAGGGTGGTGAGACACAGGCACAGGTTGTCCAGAATCTGTGGATACTTCCTCCTTGGAAGTGTTCAGGTCCAGATTTGCTGGAGCTTTGAGCAACTTGGTCTAGTGGGAAGCATCCCTGCCCATGCAGGGATATGTTAGAACTAGAACTTCACGGTCCTTTCCAACCCAAACCATGATAGGATTCT
Organism: Florisuga fusca; assembly: GCA_038090715.1. NCBI lineage: Eukaryota > Metazoa > Chordata > Aves > Apodiformes > Trochilidae > Florisuga > Florisuga fusca. The sequence continues at coordinate 11,377,755 of JAAWXA010000007.1, read as the reverse complement.
ATGAGGAATCAATCAAAACTCATCTAAAAAGAGAGAGTGCCTAAATAGCTGTATAGCATTATTGAAGTACTGTATTAAAGATAAATAATATTTTGTCCTGATACTATATCTGGGAAGGAAGACTGGGGTTTCAGTTCAGAGAAATAATTTATAATCTTGTAGATAACAGTTTCCTTGATTATAACCATGGAATTCATTTGGTAGCCAATATCTACTGCATTTAAATTTTAATACATGCTCATATTAAAAAACTTAACACTTACTAAAAAAAAGCACTTTATAAAACTGAATACAAATTTCACACACAAACTCAAATATTTTGCTTCTACTCTCAAACATCTTCTTTTACTTTTCTCTGATTTGTTTTATAGCAATTGAGCTATAAAGCCATTAAAATAGGAACTTACAATGCAAACACTGACAGGTTCTTAAATATAGTTGAGTGAAAAGTAAAACCGTGATAAGAACCTGTCAGAAATGAAAATGCAGTAGTCTGAGAGAGTAGAAGAATATAAAAGCTTATCCATCTCTAAGTTTTTGAATGATGATATTTTTAGATTCAAGTTTTCTGTGTTTCCACTAATTGCATAGAGAAGTGTAACAGATAAAATAGCTGGGTGCACAGTACATCTACTTCTTTTGTTCAAAGACTTCAGTATTAACTAGAGGGTAGGTAAAAGGCAATAGTCTCAGTCTTCCCTGTGTCTTTGTCTAGCAACACTGGAGCAATTCTATATTAGTATTTGGAATTTAATGTCCCCATAGGAGACCTCATTCATTTCTCTGACTTCTTTCACAGCAACTGGCTGTTGGAGAAACATAACTGAAAGAACAGAAAATGATGCAAACTTGAGTAAAGGCAACATTTCAGCAGCTTCAGTTCACTCCCTTCTGTATTATGCTACACACAGCTTGAACAGTTTGTCCCCTCCAGAGGATTTATTCATCATTTACTACTTATAGCTGATGATTCTCACTTAATGGGAATTGTTTAGTGTTTTCCTGTTCTTTATAGGTCAATGTACAGCTTGACATTTTGTATCCATGTGAGTATGAAGGCAAAATTCCCTCATTTCTCCATGTTTTCAGTGCCTGATAGCTTGACATTTCAGTATCCACTCAGTTTATTTATGATATGTAAAGACTGACTGTCAAAGCATTTGCTATTAATATCCAAAACTTCCTTTTTCCATGTACACCTTCTAGAGGCTTCTCTATGGCAGCAACTCAGTCCCAGTGACCTCACATGAGGCACATAGAAACTAAAGAACATGTTAAGCAGACACTAACTTACATGGAAATACACAGCAGGCAGGTTTTGTAGGAGCGAGCAACATCTCCAGCATATGCTTTTTGGAAGCCAAGAAGGCTTGGGGCAGATCTGAATGGAGAATTTCAGAAGCATTGATTTTGATTCATTATATGGCCATATTTATGAAATAGATCAGAGCCTCCCAGCTGATTGACACACTGGTCAAATGATATGTACACTGCTGGGAGGAAGTAAGCAGACAGAGCCAGGCTATTCTCAGTCCAGTGAGAGGACAAGAGGCGACAAGCAAAAACTAAAATGCAGGAAATTCCATTTAAACATCAGTTTAAATGGAATCAGTTTAAACTGATTTAAACATCAGTTACATTTAAACATAAGAACATCCTTCTTTTTTACTCTAAGAATGATGAATTGGAATAGGAACAATTTTCCCAGAAAGGCTTGTTGTCTCCATCCTTGGACATTCTCAAAACCTTACTAGGCTTGACCTTAAGCAACCTGTTCTAGCTGACCCTGTTATGATCAGGGATTGGACCAGGTGATATCCAGATCTCATTGCTACTTTCCCGTGTTCAGTGATTCCTTGATACCATTTGGAGAAAATGGAATAAAAGATTTTTACTCACTGTAATCAATAGAAAAACAACCGTGGTATTTTTTGCAAGAATAGAGATGTTGAAGTTTGTGTTCTGGCCAAACCCAGACAAGTCTATTGCATTTAAATGCTCTAAAAATTCCCTCTGATGCTTAACCTGCAAAAAATTTTCTTCACCTTATCTCCAGAACTCCTTCAAACAGGAATGGAATGCAGAAAACTAATTGGTCCATAGGAAAAGTGTCTGAGTTGAAGTGGTAGGTGGAGTATTGTTACCATTTATTTTCCTTGTGGAAATGCTTAATATATTTAGGTCCTCAGGCAAAGTTAACCTTGGACCCAGATGAATTAATATGAACAATTATACAATGACCACAGAGAGACCCACTGTTGTTCTACTTATGGTAATCTATTATGAAAATGACCTTGAGAAAGTGTTAATGTTTTCCTACAAAGCTTGTTCTGTCAAGTGAAGAATAAAGATTAGACTGTGCCACAATGGCAGGCAGCAGTTGATAAATGTAGAACTATATTATCAGTAAATACAGATATATTTAGATATCACTGTATTTAGATTTTTAAAGATTAAATATTTATATGCACATAAATTGAGATATCCAAGAAAGTGATAAAGCAAACATTATTATTTGAGAAGATTAAAAAGGAAAAGGAACAAAAGCAAAAACCACAAAGGTGGCATTATAAAATTCCTACTTCCTCAGTTACCTGTTTGTAGGTTGAATTGTGCTATTTTTTTTATTTCTTGGTGTCTGAATGGAGAAGAAAATACAAGGACTGAAAAGAACTCTTTGCACTGCTAGAGTGCTTTTGAATTATATTTTTTTAGCTGTAATTATTGGATATGCAATGGAAATAATGATCTAGAGTGAAATTCAATATAAGTTTAATAAGAATAATATTTTAGATGTAGGAGAAAGAACAAAAACAGATGAACAAAGACTTATAATGTTTTTTAATATCTATAACTTCTCAAGCGTATCTGTTTAAACATCAACCATAGTCACTACGATAGGGCAATCTAGACAGGAAAGGTGGGTGATTTTCTTGAAGGGATAAAACAGATTACAGCTCATAGAGTAGTGGCTTACAAAAATTTATGCACTAGCAAATCATTAGAAAAAACCTGCAATTTACAGAAGCCTGAACAAAGGAACTAAAAGAATTTTTAAATTAAATTTGTTCAGAATTAAATAATTTATTTTACTAACAATACTCATTTTTTGCATTGATGTAACTGACCGCAAATTCCAGTCTATTCAAATGTGTATTATAAAATTTATCTAATATGATAAAACTAATGTTATTGAATGTCATTCCCCCCCCCCCATCTTTTCGTCTTGTATATAAGTTTAAAAAATACTTAATTAGAAACAGGCTCCTAGTGGCTTCCTGATTTGAATAGTCTGGGTCCAGGTCTTGTTTAGAAGCTAATGCTAAAATACTAAATGAAGGTGTTATTACAGACTGGGAAGTATCTAACTGGAATATTTCAGAAAATTACCAAAAATGTTTGTAGATCACTGTACTTTTGCCCACGGGCCAAATCTTCCTGTTTAAGACTTAAATCAAAGTTCCAGCCAAATATTTTATCACAAATCAAAGCATAAACTTATTGTTTCAGGCTAAGATCACAAGAACATTCACTTATCTCTATAAAAAAATACTTACAAACTAAAAGATTCAAAAGTGCTTTATAAAATTCTTATAGATCAAAAACCTCAATGTTAAACCAATAACCAGAGCATGCATTATCACAGACTACAGAGTCCTCTATTTGGCTTAGAGACAATAGAGTCCAGAGACAAGTGGTTAGTAGAGATAGTTAACAATTTTAATTATTGTGAGATGTCTAATGAAAATATGCACCTTAAGGATGTTTCTCTGCTTACACCCATTGATGTGGTGCTCCAGTGCACTGTAACTCCAAAAAAAAGAGGTGTAACTATAGCTTTTTCTTCTCTCCTCTTAACTTGTAGGTAAAAATATTGATGTGCTGTTGATTAGCCTGGAGAAAACAAGGCTCTGGGGAGACGTAATAGCAACCTTCCAGTATCTTAAGGGGGCCTACAGGAAGGCTGGAGAGGAACTGTTTGCCAGGTCTGGTAGTGACAGGACAAGGGTCAATGGCTTAAATTAGAGAAGATTTGATTTATATTGGATATTAGGAAAAAGTTATTTACTATGAAAGTAGTGGAACAATGGAACAGGTTGCCCAGGGAGGTAGTTGAGACCTCATCCCTGGAGATGTTCAAGGTGAGGTTTGATGAGGCTCTAAGAAAGTTGATCTAGTTGAGGGTGTCCCTGCTTACAGCAGGGGGGTTGGACTGGATGACCCTTAGAGGTCCCTTCCAACCCAAATTATTCTATGATTTTACAATTCTATAAATATTCTCGTTTTCTTGCTGTGTTTTATAGACTTGCAGTTCAATGTTATAATATACACATGCCTTTCATAGAATCATAGAATTGGCTGGTTTGGAAGGGACCTCAGAGATCATCTAGTCCAACCCTTGATCCACTACTGCTGTAGTTACCAGCCCATGGCACTGAGTGCCACATCCAGTCTCTTTTTAAATATCTCCAGGGACAGAGAATCCACCACTTCCCTGGGCAGCCCATTCCAATGCCTGATCACCCTCTCCGTAAAGAAATTCTTTCTAATATCCAACCTAAACCTCTCCTGGCACAACTTGAGACCATGCCCTCTTGTCTTGCTGGTATTTCAAAGGGAATAAAATGATCTGACTGCTCAGAATGATAGTTCAGTAGGGAGAGCAAACCTAGCATAGGTAGACTGTGAATCTGAAGACCTTGTGCTGGATAATTTGTTCAAAGGTAAAAACGGACCATGACATGGAGCTCATCAAGACTCGTTCATCTCTTAAGTTGCCAAGTTAGTGGCTTTAGCCTTTTGACCAAATGTGAATCATTTTAGGCTTTCAGACTGCATGAAATTTCAGGAGCTAGAATCAGTCTGACTACAGAACTGTAGAGAACTGTACCCAGCCATGAGTTTCACAGGAACAAAAATGTCCTGCTCAGTTACAACAGAAATGTCATTTGAGGCATTTCTGTCAACCAGCTTGTGGTTGTATGGAGGAACACCCAAGGAGACAATACAGCTTGGAAGAGGTGGAATAGATGATAGTCTGTTTTGTATTGAGTCTTTTCTAACAAATGTGGCTAAATGGAGTGAATTCCTTTTCAGTTCTGGCAGATTTAGCAAAAACAAAACAAAATATGCACTTGATTACAAGTACTCCAGAAGAGTAATAAAGTACAGCAGAAAATAAAAAAATACATTCTGCTGCTCTGTTCTTGCCTTTTCTTATTATTTAATCAGAACATTTATTATTAAAAAAAAATCTTTTATGGTTTAACATTCATGTAAACACATCACATGACAGGTTCTATTTGTTTTAAGATAGGATTTTTTATCAGCAGTCTGAACAAAACCCATTTTTAAAGTATACATATGTGTTCATCATGTCAGATTTTTTTTTTTTTTTAATGTTGTACACAGTTCCTTTATAATGGTTCTTTCTCTGAGTACCCAAAACATAGAAACACCCATCTACCTCAGTAGATTTACACTTTCTTTCCCAAAATCAAGATAGGATTCCTCATCTCCTCTTCAAACAGACTCTATTATTGGTGTTTAAAGAGTAGTATATGTAGAGTCAAAACTCTACATACATTATAAATTTGTAATTAGATAAATATATTTTCCTCACCCCCACCTCTCTATAAACAATAGAACTAAGGGAACTGGTCTGAATAACACAAGATACTCCCTGAAGAGCTGACTAGAAATTAAGCTGAACACAACTCAAATCTTTCAAAGATTTGAAATAGTTCAATCAGCTTTTAATCTTCCATGTTTCATCATTTCCAGTTCCAAGCCTTTGTCAAAATCAGCAAATATCAAAAGCTGTAAAAACAAAAAATGTAGCTGAGGTTCTTATTTATATGAGATTTTAACTTCACAGTGAGTTTAAATTTGTATAGACATCAAGTAATTGCCAAAACATTTTACTGGTTTTGGATTAAAACGTGATTTACATGTGGCAATCAGAGAAACCATAGTGACATTCATAGAGATGAGAGGAAAAGATCAGATAGTAAAAACAGTTAACTCTGCAGCTACAAAACAGAAGCATCAGTCATAGCATTTTATACTTTCAGCAGTGTTAAAATATTGATCTGTCACATCCTGTTAATAAATACTGTACAACTCATACCTGTTAGTAAAATTTTGTATGTAATGCTCTTCCTTACCAAAATAACCAATATGGCATTAAAAATTACTAACTTTTCTTTCTTAGAACAAAAGAAATGGCATGAGATGAAAACTCATGTGAATGAAATGGGGTTTTCCTCTAATGAGGACATTTATATATATGTGTTCTAATGCCTTCATCAGTATAGCACAAATGAAGGAAAACATCCTTGCTTTTGTCTTTTTCGACTAATGCCTTACAAGTCAGTGTAAGTGGTTCATTCAGATACATTTCCAAAAAGAAGATAAGATTTCCCTGTGTACTTAAAGACCATGTGCAGTGTGGCAAAACTATTCTGGTATACAGTGTACATGCAATCTAATAAAAGTGCAATTACAGCTGGAATTCAACCTGCAGTGCTTAAAATATGTTTAATGTACAGAGCTGGACACAACTATTTAATCGAGCATATCCTGTTAAACAGATGTGCACTTGAGTACAGAAATTAGTTGTATAATTAAAGCCCATAATGGAACTGTATTTTTCTGCTCTGAATCATTTAAAACTATTCTTAGGCACAGTTCCAGTGTGATCAAGCTACCAATATGCCTTATTAAAATTATTTCAAATACATAAGAACATCTGATATCTTATGTGGTCCTGAATACTTCAAACTCAATGCTTTTCATAAATAAAATATATAAATTAAAATTAAATATAAAAATAAAATATATATAAAAAAAATAAATGAGTAACTGAAAATAAAGTAAGAGAAAAAGAATAACTTCGTTTCATCTGCCTGCATCTCCAAACAATTTTAAGACTTTTCATTTCAGTACTGTGGAAACAAAAATGATACTCCTGTCAGACAAATCAACTTGAGAAAATAATTAAGCCATGCACGCGTTGATGTATTCTTGGTCTTATCGCTTGTTCAATTTTCATATCATATCACAGAATCAAAAATTCAAATGTAATCTTTAGTTTACAAACAGGATTCTGACCTCTTATTTTCCCTTAAGGCTTTATCTCCTTTCTTCCAAGTGATAGTTGGCTTTGGAGAGGCTTGCGGCTTGCAATCAATGATGACTTCTTGGCCCTTGGTAATAATTATTGTTTTCCTCATTTGATTTAGTGGGAAAGTGGGAGCTGAAGCTGTCAAAGAAAAACCCCAAACCATTTACTTTACAGAGAGCAATCACAGTGTCCTGTTTCATTAGAGTCTATTAGAGATTAAAATAATAGATTTGGTTTTTGGGACAGAACCTCCAATTTTGGCTTGGAAATTATTATACTTCAGGTTAAATGGAATTTTAAAAAATATTTTAATTCAGTGGGCAAAACTATAGGGCAGGTCTATAACTTAATCCAGTTATGAATCAGTGGCTTTTCCTTCACGTCAACATATGAGAGACAGTGCTTGTGAAATACAACAGATTTAGAAATTAAATACTACAGTTGACTTACCTACACTTTTTCTAAATTTTTTTTTTTTTTTTTTTTTTTCATAGAGAATATTTGAGAAATAACTAATTCAAAATGAAAAAGATTTTAAATTCCACAGCTATGCAAAATGCTCTCACTGGAGTTAATTCTTACACTATTAATTCTTAAACTAATTTTACAAAACCAAAGCACACCCACTATCTCAGCTACACATATAGGGACATATTACACTCCATTGCCTCTAATATATAGGAATTTCCTATCATTATTTTGGGCAGTTTTCATACTAGTGCTATTTATACAGACAATTTATTCTGTTAGTTTCCCTTTAATAATCCGGAAAATTAAACACAACTGCCTCTTTAGTGCAACATTATGGTTAAAATTTAACAGGGGTACAATTTCTTGAGTGACAAAATGAAAGGTTGATATTACTGCAGCAGCATATAATGGCCATTTCTTATATTAGAGAATATCATAGAAAAGGTACTACTACCTGATATAATAGGTATACCTATTGTATAGAAGGTATAAAAACTAGAGCACGAGAACATTGTAACCAAGAGGGATCTCTTTGCTGACTGAATCACAAATGACAAAGAAGATGATGAAAAGAGGGCAACTCAGGTTTGAATTGATGTCTAGACAGAAATACTCTGAAGAGCTATCAGTGAACTTCTAATATTGGCCAGCTAAGAAATAGTGGAAATGTACTAGATGGGTTATTCTTCAGAACAATCAAATCTTAGCTCAAATGTAGTCTAATATTTCAGTAACTTCAGCTTTATTACTATTTTGACTGGGAGTTTACAAGAATGATTCCCAGGTGCAGGTTTTGAAATTTGCAAGGTCTGAGCAGTGCAGAGATCTTTTATCTCTGATGTGGCCATTGAATTACTTTGACAGACACCTGTCTTCCTGGGATACCATCCTCTAATAAAAAGTCATGAGACTCTTACAAGTATGTCTCACTTAACTCTGTAGAAGTCCTTTTATCATTATTGTCTCATGGTGCATTGGCACGGTTTGCTTTTGACAAAAACTAGTGTGTTGGGAAGACATGCATCAAGTCTAATTTCATTAACTTTTCAACTTTTGGATAATGAATTTTTAATTTTTTTTCCACTCTTCAATCAGTTCCAGTGGTTTCATAGGAAATTTTTACACCTGTAAAATGAAGATCATAAGATCATGCTTAATTACCTTTGAATAATTTCAGTCACGGTATTATTTTCATAAGCGTAGATTTGAAAAGTTGCCTGCATGACTGAGATAAAAAGATCTAATCTTCTTCATTGTAAGTGCAAATTTATTATTTTAAAGGTCCACAATTAGAAAATAATTATTACAGATGAGGCGCATTAATAGCTGTTTATGGAAATGTGTATTTCATGAGGCTGTGTAATGACTAATGGTATAAATATTGATTTAATTTTAGAAGAGTCCAAAACATACTTAATTTCTCTAAGCCTTTTTTGCACTTATTTTTAAAGGAATAAAAAAGTATTTTTCTTTGTATTTGCACTGAAATAGCCATATATGAGAAATAATAAAAAATGAGTCAGTAATTTATGAAAAAAAATATTCAGTTAACCAAAGTCCTTGTGCTCTATTGGGCAACAAAAGCGCCACTCACACATACATAATAATATGAAAAAGTAACCCACTTTTATCTGCTCTGCTAAGTTTGGACTACCTGAAGCTGTTTCTTGTCATAACAGACCAAGAACACACTTAATTATCAAAGGCGAAAAAAGGAGCAGTCTGTTCTTTTTCTGTGATACTCACCTAAAACCTTCAGCTCAGCACTGGCATAAGTGGTGCCGTACTTATTTTCTGCTAAGCATTGATACATTCCAGCATCTGAGAGATTCACACTGTGGATCATCAAGACACCATTAACCATCTCAATTCTGCTCTGTAATGGAATATAAAAAAAAAAAAACAAAACAAAAAAACCAAACAACAGTGTTCTATGAAAGCAAATAGGCACTGGAAATTTGCTGTGCTATTAGCTTAAGGCAAAAGGGATAAAAGACATAAAGCTAAAATAAAACTGAGCAACAAATATCCTTGGGCTTACTTTTTTCTTTATATATAAGGAACATCAAGAAAAAAGAAATGGGTGAGGGCAGAAAAAACTCCCCAAATATTTAAAAGTGCAGATATTTTTTCAGTGTAGGTTCACTGTCTCCATGTCTTGTTTTGTCTGTTTGCTTATTTGTCTTTTACCCTTGCATGGTTTTCACAACCAGTTCATCATGGGAACTTTTAGGAGTCAAGAAGTCTGTTGCGAATGTAACGTATCTGATAATCGTCACATCTCTAGCAAACGTTTTGTTTCAGTCATGGTATCATTTTCATAAGCAGAGATTTGAAAAGTTGCCTGTATGACTAAGATAAAAAGGTCTAACCTTCTTCATTATAAGTGCAAATTTATTATTTTAAAGGTCCACAATTAGAAAATAATTATTACAGAGGAGGCGCATTAATAGCTGTTTATGGAAATGTGTACTTCATGAATCTGTATAATGACTAATTTGAACTGCTATAAAACATCTCTAGGTTTCATTATTACAGCTTTAGGTTTAATTAAAAATTGATAAAGAAAACAGTGAAAATACAGATGAAACTGTGAAAGAAGTTCTCTCTGTTGTAATCTCCAGTTTAAACTGAAATAGTTTTGACATTTTAGAGACTGGTGCAACTAATGTTTTGGAAAATCAGAAAACCAAAAAGTGTAGATATTTAAATTGCTTCAGTTTCAGGATTAATAGCTCCATCTAAAAAAGGTAGAAATGGATAAAGTAAAGGCATAAGACTTTATTTTCAATTTCTCACAGCTTAATAATAAACTGTGTTTATGTTTCTTTTCTGATTGTGTAACTGGTTGCTGTTCATAGATAGAGGTGACTTTCACTAAAATGGAAGACATTACGACTTTCATACATTCTTGAAGTGATTTATTTCTTCCAGAATTGAAAAGCTTTATTCTTATCTGGAAAACTGTATGATATAAATTTACAATTTTAATTTTTTTTAATTGTAAAAAATTTTTGACTATGAAAATGGAAAGGTGTTAGAAGAAAGCCCAAGTGATGTAGGCTAACATACTGGTGACTGAGACAAAAAACAAAGTGAAGTAAAAAACAGGCCAGGCCATGAGCAGTCTTTTAAAAAATCCATATCTAATTCTAAAACTTATCAAGTAGTTAAAGACTAAACATTCTGGAAGGCTTATATGGAGCATTATAATAGTCTTGATGGTGAATGATTTTACATGCAGAAACTTAATGGAGTTGAAAACTCACAAAAATATAATACTCATTGTACCTCTTAAACTAGCCTTCAAGTGTTTTGAAGAGCATTATTATATACAAATAAAATGCTTAAAAAGTGTAACATAACATTGGGTAAATATGAAAGAATCTGATTAAGCAAATACAGCACATCTCTGAGATAATTTTATGTATTTTCAGTACTTTCTTCAACTGACTTTATCTGAATGAAAAGAGAAACATGCAACATACTGGTGACTCCCCATCTAATGTACCTGTGGCCATAGAGGAACTCCATTTTTCAGCCAACGGTATGTGGGCCTTGGCTTTCCAGTGGCTTTGCATTCCCATCTGAGCTGATCTCCACTGTCTAACTGAGTATCATTGAGTTTCTCCACCCAATTTGGGTAAGCTGCAAGAAAAAAATAGATGCTATATGTAAATTTTATAAACTGGTAAGTCTCTAAATCAATTAAATAGCTTAAATTATGTCCTTTACAAAGCTTAGTTTATTCTCAGAAAGAAGCATGACTTAAAAAAATAACCATAAGAGTAATAAAACTAATAACATTCATAAATTGAGAAGGAATGATGTAATGACACCATGCAGTGAGCAACATCATGACCACAAACAGAAATCTACCTGAATCAATGAAGCCCAAGGGTTTAAATTACATTACTACGCATTTATGTATTCATTAGCAGTGATTTTAAGAGTATTTGCTTGGTAATAACACTAGAGTGACCAGTGACTTTTCAAGACCTAAGGCATTTAAATTTTGGTAAGAAAGTCAGTCATGACAGACTCTGTTTCATGTAGTTTACTCAGTTTACTAGGAAATCATGATTTATGATTTAGAGCTAGGAATGACTGGGTATTTGGTAAGCCTTTTGCACATATGTTTGAATTTAATTCATATTTCAGTGTTTTTCATGTTTATAAGTGAAGAATCTAAAACATTTCCAGCATCCATCAGGAACATAAGTTACACAAAATTGATGTAAACCCAGTATTTTTCTAAAGGTAGACAGTTATTAGGTGTATATGTGATCATTAGTACCTAAATTTAATGTAATTTGTAATGTAATGTAAGATGTTAAAAACAAGCAACATCTTTTTGTAGAGAATCACAGAATGGTTTGGGCTAGAAGGGACCTTAAAGTTCATCTGGTCACATGGAAATGATGAGGGGTGACTGGTACAAGTTACTCCTGGTAGATTCTGCTTGGACAGCAACAGGAATGTTTTTCACAATGGGAAAAATGATCCATTGGAATAATCTGCCCAGGGAAGTGTTGGATCCCCCAACATTGGTCACTTTTAAGATTTGGCTGGGCAGGATGTTGGGCCATCTTGAATTGACAGTGTTTTTCCATGAAAGTTTGGATTAGATGATCTTTGAGGTTCCTTCCAGCCTTGCATTCTATGATTCTATGATTCTCTGTCCAACCTACAATTGTGCTTGGTACTGCCCTGGCACATGTTCAGGACCTTGCACTTGGCCTTATTGAATTTCATGGTTATACGTGCACTTCCCCAGCCTTTTAAGGTCCCTCTGCATATCATCCAATCAGACCGCTCTATGTAGAATCTTATAATTTGGAAAAGTTTTCTGATTCAGTGAGGAATTGAGCATTCATATGCAGAAAGAGAAATGTATTCTTGGAAACCATCTTTTGGGTTTTCATACTGCAGCCTTGTTAATTTGGATAGTGAAGAGAATTATAGATTAATTAACTTAGTGATATCAAATGTTGTTTTGTTGGGTTTTTTGTTTGTTAGAAAAAGTAGCTGAAAGGCCTTCACTGCTAAAAGAATGTAAAATTCATCTGCTTGGTATGAATAGAAGTCCAGAGCTGTCACTACAAAGTCTCTGATTCAAACACTGGAAAATTTATAACGTACCTAAACATGGGCAACTGAGTTTAAAAATAAATCTTTGAACCTAGCTGGGATTTGACAGGTCACCAATCAAAGGTGTGAGAAGATATGAAAAAGGCATGACAGGTGACTAACTGCTTCTAGCTTACATCTCATGTATGGATGATAAAGAATGTGAACAAGGTCTCTATCATTCCTAAGCAGAGAATAGTCTGCTTCAGAGTCCCCGACCAGGCAGTTGTCAGCAGCCAGAAAATATCAGAAAAAGAATCACTCATTTCTCCTTAAGTAGAGGAAAAAGAGAGAAGATTGGCCCAACCTCACTCTCAAACCCAACACCAAAACCATCTGCTCCTTATTCTTCTTGTTACAATCAAGGCAACCCATGACATGCTCCGTATGTGTTCTGCTGCACTGAATCATTTGATTCTTGAATTGTATCAAAGGGTCCCATGAGACCCCCAGAAGCATCTTGTGGGACTCCCTGCTCACTCACTATCTACTAATTGTCCTAAAAATATAATTCAATTGCTTTTTATAGTTGATATTTGGTTTTCTTTTTGAGTGCTTTGTTACATACAAAGGAGGCATGCTGAGAAGCAACTTTGAAAATGAATATGACAGTATTATTTTGGAGCACGTGACAGTTAAATATTTAACTAAAAATTCATAAAAGTTAGCCAGTGGTGCCAGAAAATCATGCAGTTTCAAAGAGGCACTAAATTGTTCCTATTTATATTTCATTCTTTTTATTATTTTGCTTTTCTGAAAATTCTACTATATGACCCAAATAACATGTAGTCTTATTTTTCTATGTTGAATTTCATCTCATAATGAGCCAGAGTGTTCAGAATTATATTTTGCACCTGTTTTCACTGAAACAGAACTGTCTCACTGAGCAGATCTGTTCTCAGTACACAAGTGCCATTCCCTATGTTCTCTCTGTGGCTTCCTTGACAGCACAGTCACGACATGGGTTTTCCTCTGTAACCACAAACTTCCAAATCAGCGTTGTATGATCAATTGGTATTAACAATAAGTTTTCATTAGTTATGGTATTTCTAGCCTAAATTTTCTCCTCAAAACCTAAATGGCCTTTGGATTAATATTTTTCAAGCTTTTGAATCTGCTTTCAGCCAAGAAACTGACTCACATTCCCACCCTATTAAATGAAAGGTACCAAAGAAATAGGGAGATGTAGCAGGGATAAAGATAAATGCATGATCAAGAGAAATATTTTCACTACTTTTTGGCTTCCATTTCTCTCTATATATACTCTTTGATTCACTACAGAGTTGTCTGTCTGCACATTAGCAAAAACTCTTCATAATATCTAACACTTGTTCTTAAACTCTATCAATTAAATAGTGAAATGTTTCACTGGATGTACAACCTCTGACTCAATGTATTATATTCTTTTTTAGAAGATTGTGTTAGCATCATCCTCATATACAGTTGAGCAAAAAAAATTAATCCCATAGTTTTGTTTAATTATAATAGTAAAATAGCCATTCAAAAAAACATTAAAAAAGATCAGAAAATAACAATTTGGGATTTTTTTCTTTTTATAAATGCAACATTCATCTTGGGGAAAAAATGGGTATTTTCCTGGTATTTATCCATCCATCAAATAGTTTTGGGTGAATGGAAGAATAGAAGGATGTGTTTCATTATTCAGTAGTATTTATGGATATTGAGCCTTAGCTTTATGCAGTGCTTCTGAGATTTTAAGATCACCACCTAATCCCTGATTTATTTTATGTTGCATTTCTGCACCTGTTTATTCAAGGATGCCAGAATGTTTTACAAAGGCAAATTGGCTATAAATCTGCAAGCTTACAGGCCACTTTTTACATCCCTTGTGTAAAATGAAATTCAGATTCAAAAAGAGAGTGCTTTCTCAAATTATTAAGCAACTTTTTGACTGAGAGAGAACTAAGGACAACATTTTGCATAGGCGACTTCAGATAGTCTGAAAATAAGAAATATTACAGAATTTGGGGTAAAAAAAAGTCAGATTCTGATCACAATGTCAATTGAGAAGTATACAGTTGGACAACAATAGGAGATTTCATGGTAAGAAAGGTAGCAGCAAATTGAAACTGAAGGTGCAAATCCACCATAAAAACACCTTTCTCTCTATCTAGTTTTACTATATGTATTTGGGGATAACCTGTAGTGTGACCTGTGCCAAACAGTTTTCATAAAGAAATTATTAAACAGTTTCCAAAATCAGGGTGGCCTTTTACTGTATTACAGAGTACTCCAGTCTTCAGCTGCAGTGTTATGGCAAATCTTCCCTCCTGCTGTGGCAGCAGTGAGCTGAGTCAGGGAAGTGATCTATCCCCACAAAAAATGGCAAAAGAAGGGGTTTTGTGTTCTGGTTCACATCACCATCCTCTGTTGAACTGGCAGTAGTGAGGAGGGAAGAGAAGCAAACTCAAGAGGTTCAGAATGAGAGAGAAGGATTTACACAGACCAGGGTTTACCATTGGAAAAATGCTGCTAGTCAGGATTTGTGTAGGAACTGTGGTTACAAAAGATTAATGAACAATTTCTACACCCAAATTTTAATTTTGTGCTCTGTTCTGTGAATCAATTTGAACTTGAAAATTTAATGGAAGCTACAATATGAGATCACCTGGGGAAAAAAACCCCTCTCAAAATAGATTGCAGGGTCTATGAGGATGTCTTGCATTGTCAGAAATGTGTTTTTAATGCCTTTGTCACTTCTACAACTGAATTTCCACTAAGTGCTGAGACTACAGCCATCTGAAATTGTCAGCATCTAAAATACCACTTTCTGAACAATATCCAAAGTGTCAGCTGCATCAGGAAGTCATGATATATCTGGACCAAAACATCAGGTAAAAAGTGAAAAATCACTAGTTTATGATTAAATGTGATCAGACAGGCATACTGTGTGTCCCAGGCTTTCTCCAGAATACTCTGTGGTGACCTAGATCAGATGCAACTGACAAAATGAAGAAGATTCAAACAGACAGTGACTGAGTTACTACAGAGATATACAAGTTCTGAGGCAGCAGTATGACCCAGCTGGTCCTACAGCATACTCTGAAATTTCACAAGAAATGCCTTGTAAGAAATGATGGCCTATATCTTAATTTCTGAGCAAAAATAATTGCTGTCTACTGAAGGAATGAGTCGTCAGTGAAAAGACAATGACCTTAAAAGTGAATAATTCATGTCGACTGTTTTCATGAATAAGATGTACAGCAGGAAACACTGTTTCAATTAATGACCCCAAATCCTGCCATATCAGCAGTCAGTGAAGGATGCTGAGAATTGTTTAAATTGTGTTCACATCATTTATCTGGCTAAATTTTGCTCTGCTAAAATCCTCCTTACCCAAACCCTCTTATACCCCTGGAAAAGGTTGGAAAGGTTTGTAGTCCATTGAGACATTAATGCTATCATTCTGAGGTCACGAAACGAGACTTCTAGTGGCTATTAACATTTTTTTTCCTCTTATTCTGCTGCACTGGATGTCACTGCTGGTGTCCTCCGCCTGGAAGCCCTCTGTTACCTGCTCTGACCTTGCTTTCTGTTAATGCAGATGAGTAGAATGCTGGCTTCAAATTAGTCTAAAAGATAATATTAGATTTAACAGAATATTAATAATATAGCATTCTCACATAGCTGTTAATCAGAGGAATAAAAAAATATGGAGTGGATACCCTTTCTATAATGTTAAAGCAGTTGTTCTAATATTATTGGAAAAAAAATCACAAACAAACCCCAAACCAAAACTGGTTAGCAAAATCTGTGCAATATTTATAAGGCAATGACTAAAAAATACCATTTTGACAATAGTACACTGTTGGAGAACTAGAAAGTCTTATGTATGACTGGACCACATAGAATAAAACAGACACAGAAAATGTTTTCTGTGGATTCCTAGCATCTAGTCCATCTTTATTTCTGCTCAAAACATATAATGATGGATGCAGAGTTGTGTAGAACACTACATTATGTTTGCTATGATTTAAGTACTGTTTGTCATTATGCAACAGGTATGCAGAGTACTCTTGTGGAAAAAAAAAATCATTTTTCACCATCTTAGTTTGTGCCTTTAAGGGCAACAATTACATTCTTCTAACTTTGAAGAGGAGGTAGAGATAATTATAACTCCTTTATAAGATGCTTTGGCATCTAAGTAGTTTCACAGCTCTAGGAAACAGCTAGAAACTATTAGATGGGTTATACCTTGTAATTAAATATACCTTGTATCTAAATTTTTTTGGATTTCAAACATTTAAGGAAACATTGTTGAACAATACCAAGCATGCTGCCAGATGTCTCTGGCCCCCAGGTCTCCACCAGGAGATTTCCTGAGAGAAACTGACAGTAGTAATTTGTAATACTGGAGAAATATCACTGGCAGATTGGCATAATAGGAGACAGGAGGTTCATGCCCTTTCACTCCTGTTTTCATTAAAAGTCTTATAAAATCTTTTCTCCAAGTGCAGTATGGGTGGAATATCCCAAATGGAAGGTGTAGACAGTTGAGAATGAAAAGGAAAAAGAGAAGCATCATCTGCTGGTATGCTGATACTTACTAAAAACAAAGGCCCTAAGAAAAAGACATTGGAACAATAGAGGAGACAGGAAAATTGATTATGGACCTAGAAATATTGGCATATGTGGCATATGTTGAAAATAAACTAAATGTATGATGCCAATATATGGTTATTTGATGGAAGTGTGTAAGAAAGACAGAGCTGTGTATGGTTAGTAATGGGGGAAAAGCACTAGAAGCCATGGGCTAAAATCAAGAAAAGAAAAATAAAACTGATTAAAAGGAGATACTCTTTCTTAAAGTTATCTATTAGCCTGAGGACCTGTCTAAACTGCAGCAGTTGGAATTCCACTGAATGTGATATTTGAAGAAAGAAAGCAATTCAGAGTCTGAAAGATTCATTGCATGATCTGCAATAGACCTTTCCTGCTAAGGATTTATGATTGTAGCATTTATAGAATGCTAGCAAATATGTAACTTTAATTGATGAAAAGTAGGTGGGTCTCAAACATATACTCAATATATGGAAAACTTGGATATGTAAATATTCAGGCCATGAATTATATGGGCTTTTTTGTTTCTAGCCTTTAAGATGTAGCAACAATATTATGAAAAATTAATTATTTTTACTAAATATTTTATTTTCAAATTGTGATTTTTCTTTTGAATGTGATGCATGATTCATTTTTTTATGCTGACTAAAAAAAAATTTTAAAAATACAAATGTTATCAAGAAAAAGTTCAAGATCGTCTGAAAATTAGAATGTTCACAAATCATGAGTGCAGAGTGAGAAAACCGGGAGCACTTCTCCAGCTTTAGTTCTCACATAATGAATTTGACAAAACTGCAACTTGGCATGGTAAGGGTGAAACATTAATAAAACCATAATAGAAATCCTAATTTGTTTTCTGGCAGATGCACCATGCTTAGGTTGCATGTCATAGTTATACATCATAGCTACAGGAAAAAAAAACAAAACCAACCCCCAAAAAAGACATTTAAAATTTAAAAAGCAAAAAACCCCTCCAAAACCTCATAAACATCAAACATGAAAATGTGTTTAATCCAGTTCTTTGAGGGAGTCAACTTTATTTATATTTCAGACTTTAATGCTTTGATAATGAATAAAAATATATAGCCTAATTCAATTCTAATTTTACTTCAGAAGAAAAATATTTTGTTCCTACTGGACTTGAGCTGCTTTCATGTGTATCTAAAGCCTTGAGTGGGGACAAAAAATTGCTGGATAAATGCTGTGTGCAATTAGACTTACTGTACACTTGCAGTTGTCCTCTGAAGACATTTCTCCCACGAGAGTTTTCAGCCTTACATTCATACATCCCTGCGTCCTCTAGCTGCACATTTGGTATTTCAAGCACGGCTTGGGATTTTCTCAGGCGGGCTTTACTTGGATTATGACCATTAACTTTCCTCCAAGAGATTGTTGGAACAGGGCTGAAATATTTAGTAAAATTACTGTTAGGACTCTTCCACTATTGAGAATGTAGATTCTGTTATCTGGTAGTTTAAACACTTAATAATCTAAGTAGCAATAAAATATAACCACAATTAAGGTTCATATAATCCTTGATATACCTCACTTTCTGTAGGGAATCCTTAATAAATGGTTTGTTACACAGAATGTATCTCTTTTATCCACAAGGGAGACCAAGGTTTTATTGAGATCAAGGAAATCACTTGAAATGCTCTCTCTAGAGCTTATTTAGTACTCTGTGCTTGACTTTTAAACACTTCCATTTAATAGGAAAAAGAAAATAATGACTTCAAAACCTGGATGATTTTAGCAAATTCACTAAACAAAAACACTTTGTAATATCTCTGTAATTAAACTGCAGTTTGGCATACCTGTAAGTGATCATGTCTATTCAGGGATTTTGAGGGGGGTTTCAATACCACTGTAACTTAAGGTAACTTAAGGTGATCAAACTTTTGGAGGCCTCTTCTGTTGTAGTATTACTGAAGTTACAAAACTGGTTGTGTAAGAAGTGTATATTACTGACAGTACTGTTTCTGACCCATTGAACACCTGCTTATGGGAGTGGAAGAGCTTTCCACTGCAGATTGCTATTCCTCTCAGGTCTATGTGGAAACTGTCATTTACATTCATACTGAGGGAAGAAACCCATTAAGCTTTTTGGTGCAAACAAGCATTCGTCCAAATATAGCAGAAGATGTTTAAGGGGGAAGAAAAGATAAAAAAAGAAACTCTAGGTATAAAATGTTTGATTGTGAGCTGAAAACTAGGCTAAAAAAAACAACAAACGAAGCTTGGAGTATATCATGAGAGAAAATGTTAACTGTTACATGCTGCTACTTTAAAAAAAATATATTGTATGTATTTGAATTGTTTTCAGGTCTAAGCTTAGATAAAAATAGAGTTGGATCTTCTGGCAGTTCAGATGGGGAAAAGTACTTTTTAGGATAGATTCCAATTCAGAGCTTTTATTAATTTCTCTCACAATTTGCTATAACGATATGAAGTCTTACAAAAAACCCCAAAACAAAACAAAAACCAAAAAACCCACACAAACAAACAAACAAAAAAACACCAAAAAACAAACCACAAAAAACCCCCAAAACACCCAAACTAAAGAACCCCACCTTTCCCTCAATATTTCATGTCCAATTTGAGACACAAATACAGACAAGAAAACCACCTATTTTTACAACTATGTAAAGCTCTAGCTATTCTTCAGCCAGTTAAATTCACACTGTGGGTTACCACTGTTATTGTTAAAATTCCAGACAAAATGTTGAAAATTCTAGAACTTCATAGAGAGTCAGAAAATTACCAGACTTATAGTTTGAAATCAGAAGATTTCTCTAATCTTATCTCCTGAATGTCACAAATCACTGAATTTCATTAAGCCTACTAACATCACTACCTTCACAAAGTTTATTTCTTGTCCAACCTACAGTTCCATATGGAATGGTATCCACCATTTATTTGAATATACCAGAAAGAAAATCATAATTTCCCTTATCAGTTTGCTGCACTGTTACTTAATATAACACAGATACTTTATTTTGAGTGTGTGGATTAATCTCTGAGGCATAGTTCCTATGATACCTCTCTATTCTCACAAAATTGGCCTTTATCAGTGTCTCCCACAGTAGAACTAATGTACAGAAATCAAATAACCCTTTTTTCCTTAGTATACAAACTAGACTGATCTGTTTTTCTTCAGCACTCCAATCATGTATATCTTTTTTTTTTTTTTTTTCACAGATATAGGTCATATTATAAGTGTGATTCATCTGAGCCCTTTTTTCACCCTAATGTATCACCATCGAAACATCATAGTGTGCTCCTTATTAATCTTAAATTAATCTTAAATTCTTGCTGCCTGATTTCACACTTTCGTGTCCTTCAAGTTTGGTTTGAGGACTTTTCTGTGCAGCTTGTATGGGTCTAATTTTTAAAGTTTGCTTCCTATTGGAAGTTCTTTTACATAGTTTCATTACCAATGAGACATTGGAATGGTCTCCCAGGGAAAGTGGTGGATTCCCCCACTTTGGAAAGTTTTAAGTCTCAGCTGGATGGGGTGTTGAGACATATCATATAAATAATGATATTAGAAGGGTTGGAGCAGATAATCCCTGAGGTCCCTTCCAACCTGACATTCTATGATTCTATGATAATTTCCAATGCAAAAATTAAAAGAACTTCCCATTCTTATCTGACAAAAGTACTTACCTGTTTAAACCTGTTTAAACCTGTTTAATTTTAAATATGAAGAATAAATAGGATATTTCTCTCTTTGATGAACTAATAATTCTTATGATCTTTACCCTCCCATTGATGATTTTTTTTTCACATCCTTATCTACATATTTGAATCTATTATAAGCAGTAGAAACAACCATATTAGTTTCATGGATTTTTCCCCATTTTTTAGCTCTCATATTTTATTTCTAATTACACACTTTATTTTTTTATATCCAAATTTATACTCTTTTTGAGTGAATTGCTGGAAATTTTTTTTTTTTAGCTCTGTTGTTGTTTTGCATTCAGCTACACCTGTAAACCCCTGTCCTTTTCCTATATGGAATATAATTATGTCCTGATTGCTGGCTGCAAAACAGCTACCAGGGCCAGGTAAGGGTTTCATTAATCACTACTGAACACAACACAGGTCCAATGTAGGAATACTTTATGTTGGTACAGTGCAATGCTCCTCAGTAACAGCTGCTTTATAAATGAGGCAGGTGTGCAGGTACGCTTTATTTAGCACCATAAAGGTGCCATCCTTGTTGCCTATTAATGCTTATTTGCCCTTCATCTCTACTCGCAGTAAAATCAGTGACAAAAATCCTTCTGTCCTATTGACATGGAAGAATGCTTCTGCTGAATAGAACCGGTAAGTGGAACCTTTTTGTAGAGTATATTACAGGGAAACAATGAAGACATTATAAACAATGAAAGTTGTCTAGAACAGTGAAAGATAATTCTGAAATTCGTGTACTTAGAGCTTTTCCTTTATTTTTTTTAAATTTAATTTTACTTTGCTACAGAAAGTAAATGTGTATAGCATGGCAAATACAAAAAAAACTTATTCTCTGAGAGATTAGGAAACATATTTTAAAAACCTCATTTTTTTCTTCATTATTATGAGATAGTAAGGAGAGCTGCTCAAGGAGATAGAATTACTGTAGTCGTGTAGATTTAATGATTTCAAAAGAAAGTACTCCCAAACTGCAAATCACTATTTGCAGTCAACTTGTATTTCTGTTTAATGAAGCTTCTCATTTTCCTTGCATAACTTAAAAGTGCTGTATGAATTTTACATCTGAAATAAAATTTTGTGTCTCCTCTGTGACATGTATGAGAATGAAATGAAAGAATGAATTATATTTGATTGAGGATGTGAAAGAATAAAGTTGTGTGAGTGTTCTAGAAAACTAAAAAAATCCACCATAAAAGCTAACATAAGCACATGTTTTCATCTTCTCAAAGGACCCCCATTTTTTAAAAAAATAAAGTAACAGTAGAAGTATCTCTAAAATCAATATTAGTTTAAAGTAATATGCTTAATTATTAAATCTTATAATAATTTAATCCATTTTTATTTTGGTCTCAGCAGACAGTTGTGGGAATATAGTTTCCTTGTTTATTATAACAATAATAATTGATTTCAAAGGTAAGATTTCTCCTCAGTTTTAGAAGTAATATGTTGAATACTATTGGTAAATCTTAGCATCCCTCAAGAAAAAGTCCTATTTGATTTCAGAAATACCATCATTAAACTTTTCCTTCATCTGAATTGAAATAAAAGTTATAAGAGGTCACTGGTAACTGTGATTTACTTTGCTGTGGATTTGTTTAATTTGAATTTGAAGAAAGTATTGATTATAGCTTTATATTCACATTTAGGAAATATTATAAAAGTGAATTTTCAGTGCTATTTGGGGAATTCTTTACAGATTTTATTGGAAATAAAATGTTTTGAAAAACATTTGGAAGTAATTTTATACTTTTTTTTGGTCTTGCAATTTCATCTGAAGATGAATTTAATTAGATCTATAAAATATACATTTATTTCAGGAAAAGGATGAGGTAGAAAAAAGAGTAATGTCTGAATTATTTTAAAATAACTTTTTCATGGATAGCGACTCCTAGGGTTTAAGTAATATCTTAAATAAGATTTCATAGACTACTTCTTCTACTGGTTGGTACAAATTTACGTGCTTTTTTGAAATATTTTACCTTTCACTGCAATTTCAGTTCCTCTCCACTCTATTTCTCCTTACCATACATTACTGTGCTGAGCTGTGTCTTCAAACCTACAGGTTCATATATAACATGTCTTGAAAGCCTCTGCACTTGAGATTATAAAAAAGCCTTTCTGATTCCTCACCTGTGTTAAATAGATTCTGATTATTACAGGACAATTATGTAGGATTAAAATGTCACGGAATATAATGAAATTCTATTCACCAGATACTTTCCAGTAGCACCCATCAACCATTAAAAGGCTTCTAACTTTAGAATTCCATATAAATCTTTTCTGGTCAGATAAAGAGATTTAAGAGACAAGATAATAACTTTCCCTTTCATCTGATTATTAAAAGCTAGTTAGTGCTCATGAAATAGAGCATCTGTGGTTACTGGTTATTTAAGAATACAATCAGAACAGAAGGAAATGCTGAGTTTGAAGCCTGTGTGCAGGAATGAGTCCAGGTCTGCAGGTAATGTCAACACACATCCATGACTGCACTAAAAAGGTCTGATGCAAGTGTGTGTCATGTAACAATGTGAATGTGCTTTCCACCACTGCTGACGTGTTCTTTATGGTACAGAGCAAGGACAGTGTGCTTGCTTGGCACTCTACATAATTTTCCTCACATTCTAAGTCCTAATGTGTTAGGGTACTTAACATCTAAACTAGTGCTATGGACAATGATTCCATAGAGTCACAGAATGGTTTGGGTTAGAAGGGACCTTAAAGATCATCTAGTTCCAAAATTCCCTGGTGGGCAGGGACACCTTCCACTAGACCAGGTTGCTAAAGGCCCCAGATAACCTAGCCTTGAACACTTCCAGTGACAGAGCATACACAGCTTCTCTGGGCAACTTGTACCAATATCTCACCACCCTCACAGTGAAAATTTCCTCCTAATGTCTAATCTGAAAGTCCCCTTTTCCAGTTTTAAGCCATTACCCTTTGTGCTCTTGATACACGATCTAAAATGTCCCTCCCCAGCTTTCTTGTAGGCCCTCTTCAGGTACTGGGAGGCTGCTAAAAGTTATCCCCAAACCCTTCTCTTCTCCAGGTTGAACAATACTAAGTCTCTCAGCCTGTCTTCACAGGAGAGGTCTTCCAGCTCTCTGATCATCCCTGTAGCCCTCCTCTGGACTTGCTCCAACAATTATGAGTCCTTCTTGTCCTGGGGGCTTCAGAACTAGAGGCAGTACTCCAGGTGGCGTCCCATGAGTGCCAAGTAGAGGGGGAGAATCACCTCCCTATTCATACTGAATTATACTCCAGAGGCTTTTCTCTAGTGACTGACCAGAGCCTAAACTGTTAGCCAAAAAATGATTCATAACCAACTGATAGATAAAGTTATATAATATAACTGACACTTCTGCCTGTTTAAAAGATTTTTCTGAATTCTTGAATTCAAGTTAATCCTGAACAGAAGAATCATCTCACTAAGGTATAATCAAACAAGAGAACAGAAGATCCACAATATGTGTGGTATTGGTTTTACAAGTAGTGAGTAAAAGGAATGGTTTATGGAATTGCTGGAAGTAAGTAATTGCTTTTGTACCACCCAGTAGTATTATTTACATTTATTTATTAATTTATGGCAATTACAACAATGTGAGAAATATAACAATGGCAACTCTTGGGACCTACTATTGACTGTTGGTAGAGTTTGTTTCATTCTGATTATCTCAACCTCTGACAAAGATAGAAAGCCTACATATGTGTTATGATTAGTAAGTTTGGAATGCAAAAAAATACTCATCTACCTTTAAACTGAAAACAAATGTGTAAATTACTGAACAAAGTTCTTAGCATTTCATGTTTTTTCCCCACTTTCCCTATGCCCTATGTTAAAAGCAATTAACTCAAAATTTTGAGATGTAAATAGAAAGCATTTAGTCAGTGATGCAGAATGATGCCTGGGAGTGCTACTTGAGATTTACCAAAGAATCTGTATTACATTACTATGAATGATCACAATATTTGTAACAACATTATTAAGTCTATGCTAGCACAAGTCTACTTAAAGGAAGGCAGAAAACAATCCAGCATGAAAAAATGGGAATAAAATTCAATCCTTGTGACATAAATTTGTATTCAGTATGAGCAGAAAATGAATTTCAGATTGATGAATGTCCTAGAAAGATTTATTTGACATAAACAATGTATGCTAACAAAGGAAAAAAAATCCTGGATTAGTACTGTCTTGTATAAGCAAACTCATCTTGAAGATGCCATGTTCACATTCAAAAAGATTCATTCTTTTCATCACAAGTTTATCTCTGGGGAAAAGACATCCTTTTGTACAACTGACAAATGTTGTTCTACCAAGATTTCCCTCTTGGGATTGTTTTATTATCAGTAAACTTTAAGAGTAGTTTCTATAGTCCCCTTGTTTGGCATTTTATAGAATTAACAAATTATAAGTGGTGTGAAGAGGCATGTAGGAACATATTTTTTTGTCTCATGTGACTTAGAAACATGTTACTTCTGTAACAGCTTTTTCTCTGTCCCACAGTTTAATTTTGAGCAAATCATTCTATTTTGATCCCAATGCCATGCTTTTTTTTCATGTTTTAAAAAGAGAAAACAGTCCTTTTATGTCTCTGTGACCTGTAGATGAAAAATAGGACATCATGATACAAATTTTTTTTGATGGTGGAGGTAAATTACTGCCTGTGGACTTCTACATGGTGAATTTGCTGAACACTTGATAGTAATAAGATACTCCTTAGTATCTTATGACCCCAGTAATTCTCCTATATATCGGAAAAACAATGAACTTGAATCCCTAGTTCCAACAAGGAATTAGATGTATATAATCTAAAATTATTTGCTTCATTTAATGTCAGGGATCTTGGCATGTCATTAAATTGTGAGTATCATAATACATTTCAAAGACAAGTAAAAATTAGCTTTCTCTTTGTCTGGACATTGTAATCTTGTTAGAATATCTCAATCCAACAACCTTCATTTATTACTGCAGTGATTTATCATGAACCTTCATACTTTGCTTTGACCAGTGGATCCAGCATAGGGAATATAGAGATGTTTGCTTCTTTCAATGGATTTGATGGAAATGAGAGCTCTTACTGTGCTCTGAATGTCCTTAATATATAATCGGGTTATGTATGAAATCATTATTGTGGAAAGAGGCAAGAACTGTATATATTAATGGAAAAGTGCAAAGAGACAATAATTTCCAACAGCAAATATCTAGAAAGGAGGAGTTGCTGGGCCTCATTAGCCATTCCACTTCAGACATTCCTGAGCTATGGCACTTGACTGTAAAAATCTGTTGACATAACCCAAAGAAATGGCCAACAGAATTGTCATGCTTAGCCCTAAACCCAGGGAACTTTGTTTTATATTAAAGATGTTAGAATCATTTTATATTCATGCTATACTCCCACTTTTATACCAAATAATACTTGTCTGTTGCTTGCCACCCCCATTCCTTACTCATCCTGATACCCCTGGAATGCACTGTAGTACAGTTAACAGAGCTGAACTTTAAGTTTGATTTAAACTGTGATCAGTTCATAAGGTCTGCTACTCTTCAGTGTAAAACAAGAGCTGGAGTGAGAAGTGAATTAATGGATTTATATTAAGGATCTTTATGTCAGAAAAAGATCTGATCTCAGAATAGAAATCATCAGGAGACTTCTGTGATATTGGAATGTCATGTCTTTTTCAGCTGACAGTATACAGCAGGAAATGCCTCCTGCCAGGTCTGAAGCCAGGAAGAATCTTGCTGTCTACAGACTACACACAAATGCTGATTCTAAAGCTCTGATGGGCATAAATAAGGTAATACTGGATTTTTCAAAATGAGACAACAAAAGAATAAAAGGTAGACGGAAAGATATGGAAGAGTTGGTGAATAGTTTTTACTATTTACTATTGATGTACTTACTATTTACCACCAGTATTTACTATTCTGGTGGACAGAAAATAAAAGCCATATTCTCCAAATTCCAAGAACAATGTTTTGTGCTTTGCAGTTAAGAACCAATATGGTGCAACACTGGAAGCTTCTCTTGAGCTGTGTTGAAGGACAAAAAAGATTTGCAATACATAGAAGCTTCTTTGATAGACATTACTTTATGTCATTTCTTAATGAATGACACCAGAAAAATAACTTCTTCAGAGACTTCGTGAGTTCTCCATGGTTACAGTTAAATGCCCTTCACAGACCATAGATTTTTCATACCTTTTCTTAGATATCATATTCACTTATTTAAGCACTTTTTGCTTTTATTTCTGCATATTGAAAAATCTTCAGTAAGCTATGGCTATATGTATGTAGTCTATAATGAAAATATTGAGTTACATGAATAATAGCATTTTTAATACAAACTTGAAGACCGATTGGAAAAGTCAGTTAAACAAAAATCAGGCCAAGGAGGTAAAATAAAATTCTATACTTTATGTATCTGAAACTTTGAAAACTTTATTAATTTGAATTTATTCAGAGTTCATTGTTGCAAGACAACATTTTAGAATGTTATCTAGATTTCAAGACTACTGTAGTCTAGATTTCTAGACTACATTTCATTTGTGTGACTTAAATGTATGCAATTCTGCCTAATTTTTGTATTTTCATTTAGAAAGAAGATTTTTAAATGAACTATGTGTTCTTGCATGTCTTATTACAGATAGGATAAATGTTTATGACTGAGTTATAAATCTTTTAAAAATAAACTTTACTATAGAATTATTAAAGCAACATATACACAGCATGAACAGCACTTCTGTCATAATAGCCTCATGATAAATCCGAAATAAAATGAAATCAATATTTTTATTCTTGTCTTCAAATAACAATATTTCACATTAAAAATATAGTTGTGATGTTACCAAAGTGAAGTAAGCTAGTAGTTAGAAAGAATATTAATATACTGTGTAGGTGTTACTATCATACTGAAATAGCGCAAACATAAAACAGTCTCAAAAATGTAGAAAAATGAGCATGTGTTGTAATAATAATTTTGTCTCAGTGCTGTTCTCTATTGATTCTTTTAATTAAATTCTCTGTGTGTTGATCTATGTGGATAAAAAATAACCATAATGAAAAAAAGGATGCACAAAATTATTTTTTAGCAAAGCAATCCTTTTGGCAGTCTATACGGCTGAGGAATCCTATTTTAAAAGCAAAGATGGGAAACTTTGTTAGTCTACAATTACAGCAATGGCCCACATCATCTAATTTTTTTTCTAGTGAGAAAAAATATGCCTATCACTCAAAACTGGCTGTTGGCACTGTCACAAGAGAATTTATTTATTTATTTATTTTTCTGTCTGGAACCAGAAAACCAATGAAGTACAAGTTTTATGTGAAGAATAAAACAGAAGCTGCTGTATGGTGTGATGCATGACCAAAACTGCAGAGAGGAAAAGGCTTAAGTGTGAGCGTTAGGTAGGGTGAGTTTGTTATACACAATATGACATTAAAAAAATGTGTGAAAGAGTGGATGTAGAAGAACTATTTGAAAGGGAAAAAATAAGTCAAACCAAAATTGTATGGCAGAAAAGAAAAAAAAATAGGAAAAGAGAGTGAGAAATTTCTGACACTTCCTTTTTCTTGCTCTCCTCTAAGGGTAAGAGCCCATGCTCATTGAGAAGGGTTGTAACCTACAGCTTTTCATGCAATCTCAGACAATTGAAGTGATTCATTAATTAATATGTCATGTGGTGGGGACAGAACTTCAAGTCCTTTTATCCATCAGCACCACTGCTTTCACAACTTTTTAGTGGGAAGAGAAATTAAGACATCAGAATTATTCCTTTTTAAAAAGTACATGAAAAAAAGACATTAAAGAACTAATCAGTTGCCTCCAGATATTCTTGATAGCAAAGTTAGTAATATCTGAAAGAAAACGAAAACACCAACCAGCCACTGCAGAAGACAGAGCCCTCTATTGGATTTCTGGAGCAGGAAAAAACAAGAATTCTGTGATCTTTGCAAGAGTGTTAGCTGGGAAAATTATTGCTTCTTCACCAGAACTTACACAAAGAACAACGTTGTGATCTGTCTTCTTGATTTACATAATAAAATTCTGACATTGAAATTATGGACTTGTTAGAAAACCTAGATTATCTAAAGCTCAGGAAGCGTGGGTTAGAAGAGTGGATGGTTACACGTATTGAGCACTGGCTAAACAACAGAGCTCAGAGGATTGTGATCAATGGTGCAGAGACCAGCTGGAGAACTGTAACTAGTTGGAGAACTGTAACCAGGGGTCAATATTGGGTCCAATCTTGTTTAACATCTTCATCAACAACCTGGATGTGGGGAAAGAGTGTATCCTCATCAAGTTTACTGATGGTACAAAACTGAGAGGGTTGTCTAATGCACTGGAAGGCTGTGCAGCCATCCACAGATCTGGATGTGAGATCTGGACAGGCTGGAGAGCTGGGTAAAAGGGAACATAATGAGGCTCAACAAGAATAAGTGTAGAGTCCTGCACCTGGGGGGGAATAACACCATGCAGCAGTAGAGATTGAGGATGGATCTTCAGGAAAGAAGCTCTATGGAGAAGGACCTTAGAGTACTGATGGACAATAAATTATCCATGGGACATCAATGTGCCCTTGTGGCCAAGAAGGCCAATGGTATCTTGGGGTTCATTGAAAGGAGTGTTTCCAGCATGTCGAGGGAGGTTCTCACCCGCCTCTACTCTGCTGTAGTGAGACCATATTTGGAGTGCTGTGTCCAGTTCTGGGCTCCCCAGTTCAAAAGAGACAAGGATATGCTAGAGAAACTCCAACAGAGGGATACAAGGATGATCAAGGGACTGCAACATCTGTCTTATGAAGAAAGGCTGAGAGATATGGGGCTGCAGAAGTGAATACTGAGAGGGGATCATATTAATGTTAATAAATATATAAATGGTAGGTGTCAAGAAAGGGCCAATCTCTTTTTTGGTGTCCTGTGATAGGATGAGGGGAAATGGACACAAACCTGGAACACAAGAGATTCCATGTTGACATGAGGAAAAAGTTCTTTACTATAAGAGTGATGGAGCTCTGTAACAGCCTGCTTAGAGGGGTTGTGGAGTCGCCTTTTCTAAAGAGAACTTTCAGGACCAGCTTGGATGCATTTCTGTGTGACCTGTCCTAGGTGATCCTGCTTTGGTAGGGGAGTTGGACTTGATCTCCAGAGGCCCCTTCCAACCCCTACCATTCTATGATTCTATGATCTGGACTACAGCTACCTCATTACCAATACGCTCATTTATTTGGTTTAAAAAAAAAAAAAAAATTGCCTTTCATTTTAAATAGCAAGGCACAAGCAGTCAAAATTGTCTTACTCAAAAGCAATGTTATTGCTGTTCAGATTTAGTTTTTATAATGTAGATATTTTGAATAAGGTGTAAATATATAATAATATATATAAATTTTATATATGTATTATATAATATATAATCTAATATATATATTTTATATATAAATAAAATATATAATGTATAAGGTGTAAATAAAGATCTTTGAATAAGGTTTAGAGCTTTTTTTTTTTTAGTTAATATTTTATTATTTTAACAATGCTTAATATAAATATTGACCAGAATTTAACAATTACATAAACAAGAAATACGTAGTTCTGTTCTTATTGGAAGTTTAAAACCAGAAGATGTTAACAGTTAGTTATTACTAGTGGGTTTCTTTTAAGTTATTCTTAAAAAAAAAAACAACAAAAAAAAACAACAACAACAAACCACAAAAAACCAACCAAACAAACAAACCCAAGCAATTAAAATTCTCTGTCCTTTTAGGAAAAAAATAATTTAAGAGTTCCTGATAAAAAATGATATAATGACATGAGAGAAAACATCTACATGGTATATTACAGATGTATGTGAAAATTGGATGTACTGTTAAACACAAGTTGTGTGGATGTGACAGCAGCTACAAAAACCTTTCAACAAAAGTGTGTCAGAATAAGTCACAATAAATCACTAATTCCAAAGTGCATTCTTTTATACCTAATAGAGTATATTTGCTGTCTTTCATATCTTCCAGTATACCTCAGTAGCAAATCACAGATAAACATAGTAATTTTTTAGCATCACATAAGAAGTGATGCTCATTATAAGCACTATTAGGTAATACAAATAACATGATTTTGAGATATTTCACTTCTGTATTACTTTGGATTCTTTAGCAGCAAAAAAGTCTATTTATAATGGGCATCAGTAACATAATATTTTTCACTTGCAACTGGATGAGCTACATATTGCTTGGGTCAGAATAAAATTGATATCAGAGAATGTCTGTCCAGACATTAAGACATTTGACTGTAGTTTGGAGACAAAAGCTGAACAGCTCCAATTTATTTAATTTCTACAGCCATAGTGACTGGCAGCTCTAAATAATCCCTATTAATAAATCACTAAGTTGAAACTCAAGACTAAACTCTGGAATATTTGCCAAACGCCTACTTCAGGAAATCTTGCTGGAATGTCTGTTTCACACATGCATCAGAGGGTAAAGAGTATTTCAGACAGCTAAATTAAAACATGAGAAAAACAATGACACATTGGTTTTGAGACTGGAATAACTTCTGTGTTAAGAATTCAAAATGCCTAATTTCAAAATAATAAATAAAGGAACAAATTAATTGCTGATTCAGTGTGGCAATGAAGACCCATAGCAGTGTATGAAGAAAAGCACTTTACAAGCTATCAAGCGTAAGATATGGGGACAAAAAATTAAAATAATGAAAATGAATGGGAAATCTGATGCATTTCTATCTCCTACCTAAGTCTCCAGGTTTCAAATAAGACCTGAAATGTCATCCATGCAATTATTACCATATCAGGTTGAAAGCAATTTCAACTGAGCTGATTTGATTGTGCATTAATGGATGTGAAAAGGAGATAAGGCATGTTCGTGGTAGAAATATCTGCCTGTTACAGTAGCAGCTAATGGTCTCAGCTTATTGGATAACCTTAAATTCCTTGATGGTTCGGGTGGTTTTGGGTTTTTTTTTGTTTGGTAAAGGTTAACACCAAATATGAGCATGGAAATAATTGAAGCTTTGCTTTCTCTGTGTGGCTGTCTGAATTGTGACTAACTTTTTTTGAGAGAGTTTACTAAATCTCAAGGTGCTGACAAGAGAAGGTATCAGTAGCTGTGTTTCTTGCCCGTCAGTGATGGCTGCGAATGACAACATGTGGCATATCTTCTTTTCACTGGGAAGTGACAGTTGACTTGTAATCTGTCAGCAACTGTAATTTCACTCCAGTAAAATGCAGAAAACTGAAACTAGCACATCAGGTCCAGTTTCAGCCACAGCTAGGAGTCTAAAAGTACCTTGTGGCCAACTACTGACTGGACAGAAACTGGTTAGTGCCACTGACAGGGCAGAGCCTGGAGCCAACAGCCTGTAGGGAATAGCCCTTTCCCTCGTATTTTTTCAGAATTTCAGAGAATCTCTTAATTTATTGCTTTTCTATTCTCTCACATATATCTTTCCTTATCTTGACCATATGGAACGTTAGCTTTGTGTTTCACCCTTCAGAAGTTCTCCCTTCACATTTTCTTTCTAAACTACTGCTCACATTTAAGTAGCAAATGAATATGCAAAAGCTTCTGTCACTAACCAATGGCTTCATCTACGAGGGCTATGTTCTGACATATTTTATTTGGAATGGTTTGGCTGTATCCAGCCAACTTCAGTTTCACTTGACCTAAACAAATACAATTAAAATACTTTGTCAAAATTCCTCTGTAAATTATTTATGAATATTTTCTGTCGAATCTCTAAGGTTATCTGAATGTTGGTAAAACAGGAAAAAAAGGCAAGAAAGGATACAAGGCGTATCTCATCCAGCAAATAGGATCTGTTAAGAAGATAATCTGAACAAAAAAATCCAGTGATCAGTGACACCTTAAGCACAAAATTACTTGAAAAATACTTAAAAAAATCTCTTGTGTAGTAGACTCAGGCTTTGAAAGGTTATTCTGGAAAACCAGACCTGCTGAGCAAGTTGGAATGGTGATCCAAAGGAAAAGAAATTATTGTTTTAAAAGTCCTTTCCTCTTATGTTTTGTTCCTGCTTTGGTATATAAGCAAGAAGTTGTCTTGAGTTAGTGCAGTGGTGTTTTGGAGATGGGGAGGCCACAGGGGTTGCTTGTGTGATAAACTAATGAAAGTTCCTTCAGTTCCAATGTTGGCCCTGCCTCTGCCCAAGGCCAAGCAGATATGGGAAGCTGAAAGCACCTCTGCAAGTAACAATCAAGAAAGGGAGAATGGAACTGAAAAAATAATAATAAAAAGAGAGCGGTGCCAGAACAAAGACATTAAGGTCAGTAAAGAAAGAAGGGAAGAAGGTGCCTGAGCAGAGATTTCCCCACAGGCCATGGTGAGATGGCAGCTGTCTCCCTGCAGTCCCTGAAGGACCACAGTGGGGCAGACATTGATTTGTAGCTTCTGAGGGACCACAGTAGGCAGATGTGGAGCTGCTGTCAGGGAGTATCACAGGTGGGCAGTGATCCTGCAGCCTGAGCAGCATCACGGAGAGGGACAGATGTCAATCTGCAGCTGTGGAGGACCCTATGCCAAGGGAGATGACAGGCTTAGCATCATATGTAAACTGTAAACCCCTACTAATTGTTTATTCTTCAACTACGACGTTTTGGCAGAATAACATCCAATTTAATGATTTACTGTATCTCAGTGAATAAATGTATGAACCTTGTAAAATTTTCAATAAAAATTTCCTTTTTCTTCACAAGAATGTTAATGTTTTAGTCTTTTAACTTGAATGAACTTCTGTCCACATAAATGGCTGAGTAGGGAATTCATAATTGGCTACTTAGTCAATTGGTTAATTTGATTGTGCAGTAAGGACTGTCTGTGAAAATGAAATCCAGCAAAATAATGAAACAACAAATTAGGCATGTCCCATCTTAATAAACAATAATGTCTAATTATGAAAGAATCTGTACTTACTTGCCAAGTGCAAAACACTCCAGCTTAACAGTAGTTCCCCTTGCAGCTGTAACTGTGTAAGGAAAATGGACTTCAATTTTTGGTTCATATTCCCCCATCACACCTGAAAAATACGGAATGTTTAAAATATGAAATATCATTTGTTTTCTATTTGTTGAGATTAACCTGCCCAACAGTAAAGCTAGTAACTGATGGAGATAGTCTTGTTTGCTCCTCTGCACTCTGCTCTAAAATGATTTTCAATGTTACTAGCAGCACAACAATGAGTTTAAGAAAAAAAAAAAAAAAAAAAAGGAAGTTTTATTCTAAAGCATGGGTTAATATTTGCATTTTGAAAGATAAGACCAGGCAATCAATTTTAGAAATTCTATAATTTTCAAAAAGCAAAGCTTTGTTGACCAGTGAAGTGACAATTATGACACATAAGTCAACTTATCATTCTGCATACTACTTAGATAGACTCTTATAAACTCAGCAAGAAAAACTCTAATGATGTAAGAGCATATGTGTGCAGACAAATGCAGATCTGCAGACACCTAAAAAGTTCAATTATTTAATTTTCAGTGTCCCTTTTAATTTGGAAGATCATTAATTTTATCAGGATATTTAAGTACTGCAGGACACAACTAGAAAAACATTTAGGTATGTGAAAAATATGAACACTGAAATACATAGA
Source organism: Florisuga fusca (assembly GCA_038090715.1). NCBI lineage: Eukaryota > Metazoa > Chordata > Aves > Apodiformes > Trochilidae > Florisuga > Florisuga fusca. The sequence continues at coordinate 11,343,135 of JAAWXA010000007.1, read as the reverse complement.
TTACTCTGGAACTTGCTTAGGAGTGATTTTGGATAAAATCTCAGAAATTTAGGGAAGAAGTAGGAAAGGGAGACAGGTTATACAATGTAAGGTGAGAAATGTGTGTTTGATGTGACTGAGTAAATGTACAATCAGCATGGCAGAAGAATATGATTAAACTATGTGAATTTAGACACCCGATGGGCTACTGCGGTAGGTGATACTCAGGAACTAAAAGCTTTGGATTAAGATAACCAAATAAAATATGATTTACGGACACAGTAGCAACAGGGCCAGTCTAGTTCAAATCTATAAAAAAAAATCAGAGTCTCCAAAGAATTTTAAAGCAAAGAAATAGGAAGAAGAAAGAAAAAGAAAGGAGACAAAAGAGATATCTTATGTAAGCAGGGGAAAAGAATGGGGTCTATACTTCAGTCTTGTAAGGGGAACTTCCCTAAGCTCCCTTGTAAACACTGCTGAAAACAGTTCATTTTATGATGTTGTATATCCTGGAGGTCTTTCTTTTAAACCTCTGGCATCTTTTGACTGTGCATATTCACCAACATATTTTGTGGTTCAATTAATTCAAAAGGGATTTTTTGCTATTGTGTAAGATTATTTTTCCTGAAAACCATTGTGTTGAATTGTCATATACTATCAGACTTTTGTCTTTTTCAGTCCTGAAAAAAATGCAACTTAAAATAGGATTAAATTATTCTCGCTTTCAAAATAATACAGTACTTATGAACATATCTGAGGGACAATAATATATTTCATATCTTTCATCTTTTTTTTTTTTGAAAAGCAAAGTATTGAATGCTGTTTGAGAGCCGTGCCATCATTTCATTTCATATTCATAATGAAATGCTGATCTACTAAACTTTTGCATGATGTCCTGTTCTCCTGGATTACTGTTACATTAGTGAGTGGCATGCCTGAAGTAACTGGTAGAAAAATGTAGAAAAATTACTGAGCAATTGCTTGGTGTCCCTATGAAAATTAGGGAACAAAAGTCTATTACTGTAAAGGGATATATTTCATCTTTATTATTTATTATCTTTTAGACCAAGGAGGTCATTACAGTTGTGTACATAGTAAGAGAATTATCAAGTGCTTGCCTTCCCATGTCACACTATAATTGCTTTGCTATGACTGTTGTACTCCAGGCTCCATACCATTCCCAGTTTCTCGTTTGGTCACACTGAGTCAGTAATGGTAAAATATTCACCATCTACATTTTCATCAAGATTTGTGTTCATTTGTATCAGGTGCTAAAAAGAACCTGAACTTTCAAGAAATATTGAGGACTTGGGCTATGTGTATTGGAATCACCCTCTTTCAGACTTATATACATTATTCTCTTTGAGGCATTTGGTTAAGGCCATAAAAATTTGCTCAGTCATTTTTTATTTCCAGTTACCAAACATGAAATATAACAATAAATAAAACTGATCAGCATGGAATACAATTTTCAGACTGCTAACAAATCACAGAGCTCACATGGTCTGAGCATTACAAAGAAGTGGAGAGCCCTTCTAAACACTCCTATGCTCTGTCTTATGAAATTTCATCGGTTTGGACAATCCTTTACCTTCCCAGATATGCATTCCCTGATTTAGTCTTCTATAAACTAATTAGTTAGTTTACTACACTCCTTACTTCATAAACTGTACCTTTTGGCGGAATTCAGATCTGCTCTCCCCATTTCTGTTTGGTCAGGGGAGACCTTGGTTGGGTGAAGCTGAACTGAGATGAAATCCTTACAACCCTTCTGTTATAACTACAGCTGCTGAAAAATGACTGAATGTTCAAATGACTGAACATAACCCCGGGCTAAGCACAGCTTAACTTTACTAGAATTAATGGATTCTTAGTCTCACAAGCAGAAATGAAGCTCAATATTCATAGAACAGATTATTTCCCTATTCTCTTTCAGATGTTTTCACAACAATGTAATTATCATGTAACAATTATTACATAATCTCCCAGCTCAGATAAGAAAAATAAACTTAAAATGGGGTATAATTTTAACAAGTTAGTTCACTTAACAAATTGTTTCTCTCACTCAGATTAAAATCTGTGATTTAAGTTCAAACCTATGCTATCCACAGTGTCCTAAGAATCCTTAGATAAACTGTTATCTCCATCTTAGTTTTCCATCAAAAACAGAGATCACAACCACTAAATCACAATAATGTGATAAATGCTGTTTGCGAGACGCTGACATACCTTGGGAATATATGTAATAAAGTTCCAAACATTTACAGATATTACTACAGCTAAAACTGTTTACACTATCCTCTGTGAGCTATTTAATGGAAATCAAGAATGGAATAAAATAGCATGCTTGGTTTCTGACTCTCAGTCTTTTCAGCTATGAACAAGTGAAAGAGCTTTAGACAGGATCACTATTACTTTGGAAAGGACTGCACTACTTCTTTGTTTAACTTGCCAGTCCATGACTTTAACAGCCTCAAATGAAGAGTGTAGAAAAATAGTGGGTCTATCAGTGTATTCACACCAGAACACTTTTTGCCTTCACGAGGAAAAAAAGAAAAATTAAACTGCTGAGAAATCATAAGACTTCATCCTGTTCCAGCTGTGTCGAGTCTTATGCTTCTGTTCTGCTAGTCTCAGTCAGATATTAACTACCCTCTTAAATCTCCCAGAACACAAGCAAAAGATAGAAACCTCATCAGTCATCGATTAAGAGTGTTTGCGAGCTTTGGGTGAAGTCTCTGATCTTAATCAGGTGGTATAGGAATGTTAATCCTACTTGCTTTACAACCTGGATAGTACTCTAATCACAAAATCACAGAGAATTCTATGAGTTTGGATGTTCCTCTCAGTTTCTGGGAAACCTCCCAAGGAGTAATGAATTTGTCCTGCTGCACAAGAATTTTATAATCATTTTACAAAATGAGATTCCTAATTCACAGTTAGGATCTGTTGTGCAAATAGGTATCCAAACACAAAAAAATACTCACTAAGGAACTATGGCAGGAATGTTTATGCATGGTTTCTGTCTATCAATAACTTGTGATGCAGTGTTTATCATATATGTCTTCTTGTGAGAAATGAATATTTAACCTTTTACCCAACAACCTGCACTACTGAATGTTCTCAAATATTTATTTGGAACAGAGTCCTTAATACAGACATTTAAAAGCAAATTCACAGTACAAACCCAAATAAATCAAATATAATGATACTCTCCATTACATTCTGAGTGCAGCAGAAAAATTGCAATGCATTGGGAAGAATTTATTGACTCACCTGCCATTAATCTTATTCTAAATGGAATGACGAGCACCGAAAAATTTACTGAGGGAATTATTGTTTAGAATAACTGTCCACAATACTCCTTCCACTGAGAGATGTCCTAGACAAGTTTTGAAATATAAATTTTTCTTTTGAGAAGTCCTAAAAATGCACATGTGAAATTGCATTCTGCAATCCATTAAGGAGTGAAGTACCAACAGTGTTTTCATATATTCCTCAGAGAACAAATCCGATCACATCTCACTGGATGGAAGTAAGTTTTTACTGGAATCTATACTAATATAAAATAAAATTTACTAATTCAGTTTCTGAGGAAAATGTCTTAATGAATATAGTACAAGGAGGAGCAAACTCTTCTTTAGTTTACAACTAGGGAATAAGATATTTATGTGCTTCTAATCACAGAGGTATGAATGTAGAAGGTGGTCACAGTTAAGTAAAACAAAATGCTTAAGTAAAACTTAAACAAAACTTTATTCCTCCTACTATAAAATCCATCTTTAAATTATACTCAGTTTCACTAGACTAACAACTACTATTTCAACTCTAACTAGAACGTTCTTTCTAGAAATAGGTTTCCTATCTTAATATATTGTAAAAATTCTTTATTTATAAATGTATCAAGCACAGATGAGAGCTTTCCACCATTCTTAATAAGGGTTGTACTACTAAGAAAATTTAATTTTTGGTTGTAAGTGAGTGTGTTACGCCTGAATAAAGGGAATTGCAGCCAACCCCCACGGACATAATAGCAATGAGACAAACAGAAAAAGAGATGATGGGAGCAGTAGTATTTTCTCTAGTCCTTCAAATCAGAGGCCAACATTTCTAGTCCAAAGTTTGGGCTGAAGAGATCTGTTTATGCATGTTTGAAAACATCAGCTAATAACTGTGATTAAGATTGTTAGCTTTCTCTATGTAGAGAAGTCTACTGAGTCATAACCTAAATTTTAATCTACCAAATTTCTTACATATATACATTTTTAGAATCTAAGCTCTTCTGCTAAACCCAGAATATCTGGCATTGAATGAAACCAATATTCTTCATTTGGACATTCAGAGATGAGGTGATGTGAATGGCCTATATACAACCTTCTGGATGAAAATTTGTGCATATATAGTTGTAGGGAATCATGATAAACTGAACATTTTCAGTGACTACATAGATAGATATTTTTTCTAAGCAGTCATACACATCAAGCAAAATGAGGGCTGCAGTACACAGACGACATGCTTCCTTTCTTGAAAAGCTAAAGAATATGAGTCAACAAAGAGCAAAAAGAAGTATAATTCCTTTTTTTGGTTCCATTTTGTTTTTACAGGGAGGAAATTGAACTGAATTTGGAACACGGAATCTGTGGCAGATTTCTTTTAAGCATTGCAGGCCAATGTTTATTGTTCCTCCTTTCCAATTACCTGCTGTTAATCCAGGTCAGCCTCATACAAGCTATTCAGAAACCTGGAAAATATTATTTAATATAAATGATTAGGAGAAGGATCTAATTTTCATGGGAATTCTAATTATCTTCCTGATGGCATGTGTATAGTTCTCAAAGAACCTAATTTCTCCTACAATAAATTCTATAATTATTTGTGCTTCAAATATGACCTTAAGCTTCATTTGTCTCTCAACTCTCATTTTTCTTTTTACATCCACCTTCCTGTTAGGTACCAAAAGAGTAAAAATTCTTGCAGAATTCAGAGAGAATTTTTTGTTTGGTTCTAATTAATTAAGACACAAAGTGGTTTTGCTTTAATATTCATTGTTTTCTAATTAAGTGGAAAGAAGGTCCTAAATGGGAAATGCTTTCCATTTCAGACTCCTCATATAACCATGCCAATACAAATACCTATTATTTCCTTGATAAGTGTAATAAAAAATAACACTAACATTTCTCCTCCACTAGCAACAGATATTAAAAACCATTATTTTATACCAAATAACATCAAATGACTGGAAAAGGGGAAACATAAACCCCATCGTCCAAAAGGAAAAGAAGGAAGATCCAGAGAGCTATAGTGCTGGTCAGCCTCCCTTCTGTGCCCTTTAAGATCATGGAGCAGGTCCTTCTGGAAGCACTGATGGAGCAGAAGAATAATGAAGAGGTGACTGGGTATAATCAACACTGCTTCACCAGGGGCAAATAGTGCTTGAAAAACCTTGTGGCCTTCTATGAAAAGGTCACAACCTCAATAGACAAAGGAGAAGCAACTGACATCCTTTACTGGGACCTGAGCAAAGCCTTTGAGAGCGTCCTGCACATCTCCTGTCTACACCTGACTCCAAAATGGAAAAATATGGGCTTGATGGATGGCCCATTCGGTGGATGAAGAACTGGCTTGAATGCTGTACCCAGAGAGTGGCTGTTGATAGGTCCATGTCCAAATGGAGGCCAGTGAAAAGTGAAGTCCCTCAAGGATCAGTGCTGGGACCGATCTTGTTTAATATCTTTGTTGGTGACATGGACGGTGGCAGTGAGTGTACCCCCAGCAAGTCTGCTGATGACACCAAGCTGTGTGGTCCAGCTGACATGCTGGATGGAAGGGATGCCATCCAGAGGGACCTTGACAGGCTGGAGAGGTGGGCCTATGACAACCTCATGAACCTCAACAAGACCAAGTGCAAGATCCTGCATCTGGGTTGAGGCAATCCCAAGCACTGATACAGGCTGGGCAGTGACTGGCTTGGGAGAAGCCCTGAGGAAAAGGACTTGGGAGTGTTGATGGATGAGAAGTTCAATGTGAGCCATCAGTGTACACTTGCAGCCCAGAAAACTAACAGTATGCTTGCCTGCATCAAGAAAAATGTGGCCAGCAGGTTGAGGGAGATGATTCTCCCCCTCTTACTCTGCTTTCTTTAGACCCCAACTGGAGTACTGTGTCCAGTTCTGGAGCCCCTTTTACAGGAGGGACATGGATGTGTTGGAGTGTGTCTAGAGAAGGCCACGAGGATGATCAGAGGGCTGGAACACCTCTCCTGTGAAGACAGACTGAGAGAGTTGGAATTATTCAGTCTGGAGAAGAGAAGGCTCTGAGGAGACTTTATTGTAGCCTTCCATTAGTGGAAGGGGGCTTACAAGAAAGCTTATGAGGGACTGTTAGGATGTCAGGTAGTGATAGGACTAGGGGGAATGGTTTCAAACTAGAAGAGCAGATTTAGATTGGAAGTTAGGAAGAGTTCTTCACCTTGAGGGTGATGAGACACTAGAACAAGTCACCCAGAGAAGTCGTGGAAGCCCCATCCCTGGAAGCTTTTAAGTCCAGGCTGGATGGTGCTCTGAGCAACCTGATGTAGTGGGAGGTGTCCCTGCCCATGGCAGGGGGGGTTGGAACTAGATGATCTTAAAGGTCCCTTCCAACCCTGAAAATTCTATGATTCTAAATCATCATTGTTATAAACTTACTCAAGTCCTAACCATGAGCAAAATTTCTGCTCTTCAAAATCAGATTGTTTCACTGTGTTGACAAGTACATTAAATGAACAAATAATTTTTATTTGAACATTATGCCATAGCCCACTACTGCGAAGATAGCAGTAGCACATGAACTTGCATCTAAGATCCTGAGACAGTAAGATACATAACATGATCATTCTTAATAATCTGAAACCATTCACAATACTAAAGGTTATTTTTGTTATCATTTTGCACAAATTTTAATTTAGTCATAAGTAATTAAATATTATCAACAAAATTCTGTACAAAATCTTGATAGCTACAGCTTAACAAAACATCATTCCTAATCCAGAGTCAAATTTAGGGGAATATTTTTCGCCAGTTCATTTATTTTATGTTTTCTCTGCTCTGTATATGGATCAGTTAACTCTTTCTTTTGTGTAATGGTTTCATAAATCATCAGGGGGAAAAACAAGAATACATGAATGCAAAAGATGATACGTGTCTGAAATCTCAAATGACTCTAGCCAATAATAATAAAAAAACCCAACCTCATCTCCAGCAGATAGCATTTCTACAAACTAGCAGGAAATTTAGCAATTAAAACTCCTCAAATCATGTTATTCTAACAGAGCTTACAGTAAACTAATTTCAAAGCAAACTGTATCACAGGGTAAGAGTTCTTATTCTGCACTGAATGCTGGAAACAAAGCTTTTCTAAACCTTTCCAGATTTTCTTCCTGAAATTCTCATCTGGATTCAGCCTTTTTATATTGTCAAAAAGGTTGTCCTAAAATGTTTTCTTTATTTTATTTATTTATTTTTAAGGCTAAACCTTTTAGAAAGACTGTCTTTGAACTTTTGTTTGATAATGCATTTGAGTTCTGTTACAAAAAAACCCACTCTGTTATAAAACTCTCTGTAAAGGGTTATGGCATAAGAGCGCTCCATAAACTTTCTGAGTACCTATGGATTTTCACTGAGAATTTTAGGTGGAAGGACCACTGGTGCTGAGCAACAGATTTTCTAAATGGAAAGAAACTTAACTATTTGAGGGAGGACTAAACCAGCAACCACCGCTTTTCCTATTACTTACAAGTTCTTGCTTTCGTTTCTAATTAAAATAAGATTACATTGTTTCTCTTTCCAATTCAGACTTTCATTTTGTTATTTTTTACAACCTTGATCTAGGCATAAGGGACAGAATGAAACTTACAAGAGGTGTTTTTTCAAAAACCCATGAAGGATTAGTTTTAATTAGAGAAAAGCAGAGATTGTGGGAAGTCTTTTCAGTTTCATAATGATCCATCACTAAAATATCTCAGTAAAATTTTAGGGGAGAAATAACATATTTAATATGTCCAGTAACATTCCTGTTTTCTCATCTTTCCTCTGCATATGTTGATGTCACTCAGTGCAATCAATCTTTGTATCTCATCAGAGATCAAACTTGATTTTGCCCAGACAATTTGGCTCTGCTTGGAAAAAATTAAAGTGGTATTAATGCAGGTTTGAGATTTGTCCTAGAGCATTAGGAGGAGTTCTGACAATTTCCAGACAGATTTCAAAAGTTTTTATAGACTTGCACAATTAAAGTAGGAGATATGACTGTACACTTGAAAAATGTAAAGTGATGATGTTGTAATATAACCCACACAAAAGAGGTGAACTACAGGGTTGGAAGCTCCAGGATTAAGTCCTAACTGGATAAATATTTTCAGCTCCCATTATAACCAAGACATGCTTTGTATCCTTTAGAATTCAGGTCTGTATCAATACTCACATTAGAAAAAAAAATAAATAATGCAAGAAGAAGAAAATCACCCATGCTTTTCTGGAAGGGGAAAACTCACATAACATGAACAGAGTTAAATTTTAGGCAAATATTTTAATGATAATTTTCACTAATTAACTATTCTCAGAATTCTTCATGGATGGATAGAGCCTATGTCTGTGAAACTACTTATTTTCCTCTATCTTTATTGTTATGTAACACTTATTACATTATTATCATATACTGTCCCTTTTTTCGTTTAATTACCACCACTGAGGAAATTATTATTAAATATTCCAAACTTTCTTAATGTTGGGTTAGAGATCTTTAGATGATTCAGAGGTGTTCAAACAAGATATCCCAGAGTTTAATATGAATAAGCACATACAGAACACATTCCATCATGGAAAAGTAAAAATGAACTTGATACTTGATATATGTATATCCTTGATACTGTCATAATTATATTTTATATCATTCTTATTAATAGAAATAACCAGTAATGTTAGGACAGGTAAGATTCAGTTCACAGAACTCTGATGACATAAAAAAAGAAATTTGAAGGTCAAGGTCTACATTCAGTTACATGAGAATATATCTCGTCACACAGACCGACCTCTGTTGAGGTATCAACTAGTTTGCTCTAATGGAACACAGTAGAAAGTGTCCTGTGATATCTGCAATTGTATAGGCTTGGGGTTTTTATTTTATTTTATTTTTTTTATTTCAGCATAGAAAAGCCACTCGGTAATATCTTCAAAGAGATAAAATGAAGAATAACAATTTACTCATATTCAGTAATAGTATTAAAGTTAATATCTTTTCAAGACAAATGAAAAATATTGAAAAAAGAGGAAAAACAAAAATGGAAATGTATGAACTGGAAACAGCTGCCTCATACTATCAAGTACCAAATGTTTTATACTCCCTAGGTTTCTATTTCGTAAATTTGAAGAGGCTTTGTTTTGTTTTTATTAGTCAGGTTAATTTACTGCTCCAAATCACCACCCAAGATCCTGCAAAGATCCATTTCTATAACCCTGTTTATTATTTGTAAACAGTTATTAAATAATTCCTGAAAGTTTTGAATGCATTATAAAGGCAGTTAATGAAATTATGCATATTTTTTCCTTGCTATAACTTTTTATCTCCTCAAATAGAGTTTTAGAGTATTTTTATAACCCAGCTTGAAATAAAATTGAATTGTATGAAATGAATGATTGTCGAGGACATTTGAACAAATGAGATATCCATTTTATTCAGAATCCATTGAAGGATTTCTTCTTTTTTTTTTTTTAATTTATTTCATATCAAGGCACTAAGTCCCCTTTTGAGACACATCATGAAAGAAGAAAAAAAAGATTAATAATAAAAAGCCAAGGAAGTTCGTACATTCTTGCAGAGTTTGACAGAAAGCCTTAATATTGTTCAATTTTTTCCCTCATAGATATGTAGAGACCAATCTAGTAATAGGAGTGCTTTTTGATAGAGCTTGTTCAGTGCCCTGGGTATGGGTACTGCTCATATACCAAAATCTGAGAACAATGATAAATATACTGAGTATTTTTGAGATGATGATGGATATGTCCAGAGAATATAAAACATAGAGAATAGATTTAGATTAGATTTTAGGAAGAAATTCTTTACTGTGAGTGTGGTGAGACAGTGGAACTGGTTGCCCAGGGAGGCTGAGGATGACCCATCCCTGGAAGTGTTCAAGGCCAGGCTGGATGTGGCTTTGAGTAACCTGCTGTAGTGAGAGGTGTCACTGCCCATGGCAGGGAGATTGGAACCAGATGATCTTTATGATCCCTTCCAACCCAAACCATTTTATGATTCTATGATAGAATTTTTTTCTTTCTATATAGTGCCCTTTTTCATTATATTTAGAAAACCACAAGGTCTTACTACGGTTTCTGAAAAATATACTGAGTAGGATGTGATGCCAGCCACTAAAACTCAGAAACTGTATGATTTTTTAATTTAAGCAAGTATGTGATAAGTAGAAAGTGATTAAATTAATTTTATAACCAAAAGCTTAAAAAGCCATTTTTTAATCACATATAAGAACTCATCAACATAGTGCCAAGTAAATTTTCAGATACTTGGATGTTTGTTTTCATGCCATTCCTAATTTCTCACTTCCTTATTAGATTCTATTATCATCTGTTTATTTCTACACTGAATACTCTAATTTTCTTTAACTTTAGTGAGCACTTCTTTTCAGTAGCTATATTATCCCACATCTTGGAGTAAAATGCATATATATTTAAAATTCTGTCATCACTCTTTAATATTTGTCAATGGACAGGCAATATAACATAAAGCAATTTCTATCAAAAAGAAAAAAGTACAGTACTGTTAATGGAATATTTGAATTGTGTTTCCAGATAGTTTCTAAAGGGCTCATATTATTGCATTCTGAAGAGGAGGTAGAACTAGGTAGGTGTCCTAAACAAGAAATATTATTTCAGAATTATTATCAGAATTTTTCTGAATATTTTTTTCAAGGGAGGTTTGTGGAGACTGCGGGGTTAGGTAGAAAGTTTGGGTCTCTTCACTGAGAAATCTGCTCAATCATACAGAAAACAAGTAATCAACTAAGAAATACTGAAAAAGTCCATTAGAAAAAAAAGTCTTTTCCAAGATCCCAACAGATAAATATTAAAGCATGGAAGCCTGGTATAAATTCATGCATGTGAAAAAATTAATTGGGAAATTGCTGAGTAACACTTCATCTATGTTCAAATGCTTCACCACTACCCCAGCACTGTTCAGAAGGCTGGATTATCACAGCTGCATGACAGACAACTGTGAAACACAAATTTACTTGAAGCTGGGATATTCTACCCACTTGACATTTAAGAAAATCTGTGCAGTATTCCTTCAAAGATTTTGTTTCCTAGCTCAGTGATATAGACTGCTGCATTTACCCTTATTTACTCTGTCCATTTCTTATCCTGTATGTGTTCCTATGTACTGTTAGTATGATACAGATAATTAATCTGTTTAATTTCTGCACATAACTGGAACCCAGTAAAAGCATTAGGAAATGTCATAAAGAAACAGTAGACCAAGATATGAATAATAAATATGACAATAAAATCTCTCTTCTCTTATCAAAGTTCAAACTGATTACAATGACAGTAAAATTTTGTGTGGTTTTGTTTTTAATTTCCAGAGATGGATAGAGAAAATATCAGGTCTGTTGTGTTAATTCATTAAAACTAAACACCTGAACTTAAATAATTAGCCACAGGTACGAAACCAGCATAAGAAAATAGGAAATGATAAAGTAAAGCATGCAGCTTTTAGCTGCACAAGCTACATGCTGTGAAGACAGAAAATTAAACTTGGTATGATGAATAAACATTCACTTAATTCAATTCTCATCTTTGAACACATTTTTTTTTTTTACTTACTCCATTAAACTACATAATCTATGTTTAAATCCTTTTTTTGTAGTGCTTTTGCAACACAGAACGACTAAGTCTTAGTTGTAGAATAAGCTGAAATCAAGGCAAAAGTCTCAGAATCTTTCACTCCCTCTCTCTTTCTGATTTATGTAAGTATGGATTCACTTATGCTGAATTGCTGAAATATATTTCTGAAGAACTAGAAAGCATCATTAAGTGTGGAACATCTTGAGGAAAAAAAAAAGGCACTTATGGAATCATTAATTCTTGTTCTCAAGAATAACATTATTTCGACAGAAAATAAAACCAAAAAGCAATTATAATGTAATAAATATGAATATTTTTTGCTGTTAAGGAGTAAATAACTCAGTTGCCTCTCTAGGCAGAGATTCCAACAGAATCAGTTACATATCATTGACATGGAAATGTCATAGTGCTCCATAAGAAGTATTGCTGAAAGATGTTTTCTTTTGATTTCTTTTGGAAAAAAAACCAACAAACCAAACAAAACCAGACCAAAAAAGCTAAGACACTTTTTGATAATAATATTTAGGCACTTATTTCCTGAGAACTTACCCTCGTTATATGCCTTGATGAAATTCAAAACTGCCTGGGTAATTATCACTGTAATCAAAGCTATTGTAGTGTTCTTGGCAGTACCGAGTGCATTGAATTTGAGCCTGGAATTGTAGCAGGTCTTTCGTAGTGCAACAGGTAAAGTTTTAAGTACTATGCCCTCTGTTATCTAACCACTCGTGCCTTTTGTTACCTGAGGTGGAAGAATATCTATTTCCTGGCATCCAGCTGCTGGTCTGTATGGCCCATGTGATATTTGCCCATAGCCTGAGGATGTCTCAGCTGTCTGAGAGTGTCTCAGTGTGGCAGTGGCCACCTGTGTTTAGGCAATGAAACTAAGTCTTGAAGAAACAGCCATTGCTGAGAAAAGAGATTTGCTGCTTTCTGTCAGTTACAGGGCACCAGAATAGCAAGAAGGAGTAACTATTCTAAACAAAATACATCAGGAAGGGATTGCTCCTCAGCCTTCAGAACCCTAAATTAAGGAACTGTCTCCTTGAGCACCTGTAATTTGCTGACTGCTGCAGCAAATGCATGCATATATTGCAAAGCAATGAAATCATAGTTCCTAAATTAACTGGAGTATTTTTTTTTTCTTTAGTATTTTTGCTCCTATGAAGTAAACAGAAATAATGTATTTCTTACCATCATTTCTTAGTGTCAGAGGTGTAGGAGGACTCAAAACTCTGGCATTTGTCACTGTGTTTTTTACCAGGCATATATAGCTGCCAACATCAGATGTTTGCACTTTGGAGATGTAGAGATTGCCTGTCTCCTGAGAGATGAACCGTCTGCTATCTTCTGCCACAAAAGATGGGAATTCATTAAAAACCCAGCTATAGATGATCTCTGAAAGAAAACAGAAAAAAAATAAGGGAAAGAAATTATGGAAACCACATATCGTCATGTTAATGGATACACTCTGCAAATGTTCATTAACTTTATTTAAATAATCTAGGGGAAAACCAAACCAAAACTAAACTAAACTAAAGGTTTTAAAACTTTTTTTTGTTTGTTTAGAATTGAGATTTTTGCCCTCTCTGAAAACAGAAAAAGTAGTGAGTCCACAAGTTCCCTAGGAAGAACTATATTTATTTTGGTAAAAATATTTACATACAACATCATTAAATTATTCAGCAGACTCAGAAAACACCCATATTAGATAATTCCCTTTTCTAGTCTTTCAGCTCAAGCCAAAAATTGTTTATAAAAAAATATTTTATCTATTTCTTAAAATTCACAATTAAATATAACATTTTCCCTTGTAGAGCTTGAGATGACTTTTGAATGTGTGTATAAACAGCTTTTATTCTGAACATTTGTTTTTAAAATCAGCATACTCTAGTCACTGTCCTGTGTGCAGCTTAAATACCTATTATCAGTGAAAAATTCCTTAAACCAAAGCTACCAACTACTATGCCTCATAACCTGATGAATCAAAGCCTAATAAAATTGATTTTTAAAAATGGTAACTGGAGGCAGTGATTTGGTTCTTTTATTTATCCCAGGAATCACTCTGTTCACATGGAAAGTATAACCTTTTCCTTTTATACTCATAATAATTGATTGAGGAATAAGATTATTTCCTATTTTCCATATTTTATGAGATTATATCATAATTTATTAAAACCATAGATGGATTAAAGTGTTTGTATTAGAAGTAATAGTAAAGTTAACAAGATTCTGATTTAGCAGGGAATTCCTTACAGGAAATACATTTTGTGGAGTTTCATCAATTCAGACTTTGAAGCCTTAAATTTATGTATACTTTTTACATGTTTTTTTTCTAATGTTATCTTCTACACTTTCATTTTGTCCTCACACTTTAAAAAATATTCCTCATGTATTAAAGTGGCACATCAGCTATAGGACAATAATATAATCTATATTATAGGATGTTCTGGATTAATTTTGAATTCCGGTGTACTTTTGAAGCCACATGACAATTTTCTTATGAAAATACAATGGTATTACTTGAAAAATGCAATTTTAAAGGACTAAAATTCCTTTCCTGACAGTAGGGAAAGACTTCTCCAAAAAAAGAGAAGTAAGCTGCACACACTGACCATTTGCTTAAAAATATTTTAAGATCTAATTGTAATTCTGAGTGGTTACACAAGATCCTGAAGAATTCAGGGTTCACAGAAACCTCCCTGAGTGTTCCAAATTTTCTTTCTCTTCTGTTACGTTTCAGGAAGAATATTAATTAACCCAAAATATTTCTCCCTGAAAATGTCACTGCCATATTTTGCTATGATGTGTTATCTGGCAGAAATGATTCATGGCAGCATAAAATTCTACAAAGGGATGGCAAACATAGAAATTCAGGGAAAATGCATAGGCTTTAATTGAAGACACCTCTTATGAATTCAGATGGAAAGCGATCAGTCTCAATAATTGCTCTGGCTTGAAAGCATTGCAGACCAAATTTAAAATAGTCACCATTGGTAGTTCATGTAGAATAGAATTTTCTCCATTTGTACTCTAAAAATGCATGAAGTTAATTATTCATTCATTAGAAATACTCTTGAGGAACAAATCTCAGGTAAGTTATTTTTATTCTTCTAAAGAAATATAATATTTAGAATTTGGTGATGCTGACTCAGGATGGGAGTGTGAAGGGGATCTGCTGTCATTTTGTCACTTTGTAAATTATTTTTGCTGTTAAAATTTTAGTGATAGGTGAATTGTAAATGGGATAAGGTACTATGAAAAAATAACACAACTTCTGCCAAATCTAAAACTCAATTCATGCTATTAAGCTAACATTAAAGTTTTTATTTGTGTGTACCTATGGGATCTGTATTACAGCCAGAAGCCAAAGTCCAAAGCAAAGGCATAAGTGCTAATAGTTCACTTTTTGAGCAGTTGTCAGCCCACTGACACTGAAGAAATTGCTCCTATTTCTAATTTCTAAAAAGCAAAACCCAAAACTATGCTTTCAAATACCTGAAGACTTTACATTGTGAGTTTCAGATCAAAATTGATCTTACATTCTGAACCTTCTCTGCAACTGAAATGCCCTTTACACACTTTTTGAAGGTTCTGTCCTATTAGACCTGGTTAATGAGTTCAGAAGGTTGTTAAATATAATTTTGAGGGTTATGTCCATTGGCTTCATCCACAGGTTTCTGTGGAAGTATCCTGGGGAAACTGTGCAATTTCCAGTGCATGCTATGCAGAACTGTCAGCAACAACCACAGCTGGCTTGGGACCTGGGGACCCAGCAGGTTTTAGCTGACAGAAATAGATGAATGATCCTGCAGAAGTGATTTTACAAAAGGATGTTAAGAGAATAACTGCAATTATGGGGAAATGGGTGTACATTGACATTGATCCATTATACAAATATTTCATATTTCTTAATTTGCAGCCATGGTAGAAGATGAAACATGCATTGGTGTTCGTATTTTGGGGCTCTAAATGTTTCCATTTTGTATTCTAGCACAATTATAGTTTAGGGTTCTTCAATCACAGAATTGCTAATTAAAACTCTCAAAGTACAAAGCATGGGGTTTTGTTTTGTTTTCTGCTACCATGGTCAAGCATAAGAGAATGACATATAAAATAACTAATAAAGAGAGAATGAAGGAGAATCAAAATTTACAACACTGTTGTCTGTGCATAGGCAAGTCTGTCATCTAGATTACAGGCAAAAAATTCTGAAGCAGTGAAATTACATGCTACAATCCACAGCAGTTCAGCACAGGAGCACATATAAACTACAAGGAGAGAAGCTTGAATTTGAATATTACCTGAAATCACACTCGTACAAAATGGTCAACTACTGAGTGAACTTTCTGAATTTTGTGAATGTCACAAAAAAGTGACACTAGGTTTATCTGTACACAGCTCACTGCAGCTGTTGAACTTCAAGCCTGTATTTTCCGGTAGGCTTCTTTTAGGTAAAACTTTTTAGAATCAGTGTCACTGACTAAGCACAAGTGTAATTGTACTATCTCTTTAATAGGAAGCTAAACTCCAAAGATGTGTATCAAGCCTAACAAGAGATCTTGAAACTAAAAATCAGTGCTACAAAAATCTAAATACACCAAATTATAATTGTGAAATCAGGAAATAAATACCCAGGATATGAATCTTCAAAAGTCATCTTCTTTTGACAGAAGACTCAATAAATGACTTTTCCATGCTGTGAGCATTTTGCTTTCAATAGAGGAAAAGGTTAGGTAAAACCAGGAAACTGAATACTTCAGTATACAAAAGTTTAGATATTTTTGCAGAATATATGCTGAGCTTGTTTTTTAGTTTCTGCCCATCTATTTTATTTTTAACTTGACACCTATGGCAATACCATGAAGAAGATGAAGAACCCTTCATGGAAATTCCAGTTGACTGCCAAATTAAAAGAAACTTTTACATAGACATCATTCATCAACACAAACACAAGCAGGGAGTAAAAAGACAGGTAAATTATGAATTATAGAGGCAACTGTAAATTGGCAGTCTCCTGTGGCGGGGGCTGGATGATTCTTCTGCTGTTAACTTTTGTTTCACACAAAGTCTTGTGAAAATCATTTAAGTAATTTTGGTAACTACAAAATTGATATTTTCTTTAATGAAGAATGACCCTTGTTTAGAGAAAAAAGTCTCCAAGGAGTTTTGTATCTCTTTTCTGAAGGTGATTTGAAAAGCCTTTCAAATGTCTATTTTGTTTCTGTATTTTGTTAAGTACTTTTTAGGATATATTTTAGACATGTAGGTGAAAATCTGAGTTACTTGGTGAGAAAGCAGTGAGAAGTTCATCTATCTCCTGCCAAAACGAATTTATGATGTGGAGTTTTGTTTACTATGATTTCTCTAAATAATTTTTGTAGCTCTATTATCTCTATTTCACAACACTAATTTCTAAACTGTGACAACATGCTGTATTTCCCATAATGGATGAAGCTGGAATACTGACATATCAGCATTTTTGTTAGTGCTATATTGTGCCTTTGGAAATATTATTCTCACGCAGAAAATCTCAGTACTGTGGTAATGCAAAAGTCTTTCTGTCATTTTTGTGTCAATAAGAAATAACCCCATAAGTATTGTAATGAGAGCTGTGCTGGAGGCATTAAAATCAACTCACATATTAATTCCTGTATTTTCTAGTGCCTACGTATTTCCTTGAAGCAAACTTCAAGGCTTTTCTCATGAAATATTGCTTATTTTATCCTTTTACCATGCAACCATTTCACTAGTCCTTTCAGACAAGTGGTATTTCTGGTGGCAAATGAAGGTAGAACAAGAAAGTTCCCATACCATACTAACTCCTTGAAGGCAACTGAAATCCTAAATGTATATTCCATACATTGGCTAAATGCTGCATCCTCAAGGGCAAAGCATGCAAACACACAACCCACATTTGTACTTCTGTGAAGTTATGGTGTTTGTGCAAGAAATAAGTCTGGTTTGTGCCTTCTTCCTGTGATGCAGTGGGAGATACAATCTTCTGCCTCCTCCAGTATCCTGTTGGGAAAATAAGTTTCTATTCCTCTGTCCAGGATTTCCTCTGATTACTACAATTCCACAAGGTGGCAGTACTTGATGAACAAATAGTACTGATGCCTCATGACAGCCAAAATCTGAGTAATATGGGAGGCTTGGCAACTCAGAAAAAGTTGCTTCTTCTTTTTAATTTTTTTAAATTTTATTTTTTATTGATAAGAAGCAAAACGTGCACTGAGGACTACAGGACGAATTAACTATACATATCTATAAACCATAGAATTTGCATGGTGGCTTTCCTTTACCACTCAGCAATATTCTGTTTAAACAAACTAAAGTAGTAGCAAAAATATTTGCCTAAATCCCCTCTACTGAAAGTACAAAATATTTTATGTCAAGTCCAGTTTTAACATTTGTAGTCACACTTTCTGTTTACATATTTTGTTTACCAGCCACAGAATAAGGGCACAAAATGCAGCACTCTCTAATGATGGAGAACACTTCGTATTTGGAGGGGGGAAGATTTCTTTTTAGCTAAAATGAATTATAACAATGGGTTGTTCCTCTAGCCCCCCCTCCACAACTATAAAAATAATTCTGTGGCAGCTCTTTATGCTTCTGTGACTTATTAGTGATGCTCATTAATCCTCCAAGAATATATTTAATGAAAGTAATTTTTTTGTTGCATTGTAATGCACCCTCATAGAGCTCACAGATATTGTCAATTTATCACCTAGTAATGACATTGCTTTTTTTCTACTCCAGGGGTTCTGTATCTATTACTCACTTACCTAAAACACAATTCTACCAATCACATATTTGTCTTTGTTCAGATTTAATTAGCATGATAAATCTTCAAATATTTTCTTTCTTATAACAATTTGCACATCAAATAAATAAATGTATGGTAGAAAGGTAACTGTACTTTTCAGGACTAGAGGATACAAATATTATCTTGTCATTACAAGGGTACACAGCCAATATAGTGTCATTTGTACATTTGACATCTATGAAATGTAGTCAGTCAGTGAAATGTATAAAGACTGATGAAATGTATTTATCATGTATATGCTCTTTAAAGAGACCACATAGCATACAATAAAAAATGTGGCTTCTGGGAAAGGAGGATAGATTTTTATGTCTCTTTGATTGTCACTGGGACAATTTTCATATTACCAAATAAAACAAACCCGAACCAAAACAAAAAACCAAAACCCCAAAAAAATCTGTTCCAGAAAGAATCAAGACACTGATCAAAAGGAACTTGAAAACACATGTCCTTCAGGGTCTTTTTTAATTTTTTTTTTTTTTAATATTATTACTTATTTAACTTAACACTTTGAAAATATTGAAAACATTTTACTGGTAACATATATTAATCTTCACAGTGACAGTGGAAGACCAGTATCCTAATCTTTATCAGGCTTGTGTTCTTGAGACTAGATCAATCAAATCTCTTCACCTTTTCCTTAAAAATCATGGTTTATAATCCTCTACTTAGTCTTATTGTTGTATTCTCTAGTGCTTTTCTACCTCTTTAAATACAAGTCAATGCTGAACATGGTATTCTGAGTCACTAAAAGTACTGATGGTGACTGGAATAATAGCCTCGTGCTCTGTAGATAGAAATCATCTTACTATGTTCTAGAATTCAAGTATGCAATTTTAAATTCTACTAACTATTCAATTTTCCATAACAGCAGTATTTTTCTAAAGGAGAATGCTGTTTAATCACTATTTTCCCTTTACTCCATCTGTAAATTTGATATTTTTGTAAATAATCTGCATTTTGCAGAATTTTGTGTTACTCATTGCAATATGATTCTTCAATCTACTGATTCTTTTACATTATCATTCTATGCTCTGCAGTGATAGCAATCTCTTGCAGCTAGGAGTCACACACAAACGCTAAATATACATTTCTTTTCATGAAATTGTTCATGTATTCAAAGAAAACAAAATGACTTGAGATGATTTGTTCTTGATAAGTTCCTATTGGCTTTTTTTTAACACCTCATTGTCATCTTCTTTCTTACAAATTCGTTGTTTATTATTACATCCCAGTAACTTTATAGAACTCCAATTCAGCCTAACTTTGGTTCCCCCTCTATTAAATAGAAAAAAAAAAGACATTTGATTTTGTTGACATGTTTTGAATTTTGTTTTGCTATACCATATCCTCAGTAACCTTTTAATATAACAGAATTTTAAATGATGTAACTTCAGAATTTAGGGTGATTTTATGAGCAATATTGCTTTTTCATCTAAGTAAAGAAAAAGGGAAAATTATATCAACTTAAGGGAAAATAGCTGATTGTGGAAACAAATTTGTGGGTAGAATTGAAAACAGTTTTTTACGGAAAAAAAAAACACTGAGAAGAAAGGACTGACAGCAAGGCAGAGGAACTACAAACAAGTTTTAAAAATCTTTTTTAAGCAAATAATTCTAACAACTCTACTACTGATGCTCATCTATTTTTATAGATGAGTGTAATTCAATAATTATGTAGAAAAATCCTACATGCTCCATAAGACATCCTTGATGTCCTATGTTTTATAAATATCAGGTAATGAAGATGCCACTGTATAATGCTATTTTCTATGAAAAGCAGAAAAAAGTGCATAGTAAAAAAGCAATAAAGTTGAACCTCATAAATAAGTAATGCCACATAACTTGATCTATGAAGTACATATTAGCACTGAAGCTCTTCTAATCAGTACTACTAACTTTATAGAACTGTCTGTGGCCAACAGGACTAGGGAAGGGATTTTCCCCCTGTACCTGGCACTGGTGAGGCCATACCTCAAACACTCTGTTCAGTTCTGGGCCCCTCACTACAAGGACACCCAGGTGCTGCACAATGTCCAGTGAAGAGCAAGAAAGCTGGTGAAGGGTCTGGAGAACAGGTCTTATGAGGAGCAACTGAGGGACTTGGGATTCTTTAGTGTGGAGGAGGCTGAGACACCCTATCACTCTCTACAACTACCTGAGAGAAGGTTGTAGCAAAGTGAGATTCTGTTTCTTTTCCCAAGTAAAAAGTGATAGAACAAGAGGAAAAGACCTCACGTTGTGCCAGGGGAGGTTTAGATTGGATATTAAAAATATATATATATTAAAAAAAAAGAAAAAAAGAAAAAAAAATGGGGTTTCAGGCAGCGGAACAGGCTGCTTAGGGAAATGGTATAGTCCCCGTCCATGGAGGGATTTACAAGATGTGTAGATGTGGTGCTTAGGGACATGGTTTTGTTGTGGATTTGGCAGTGTGCTTGGTGAACAGTTGGACTCAATGATGTTAAAGGGTCTTTTACAACTTAAATAATTCTATGATCCATAATTTCCAAAGACAAAAATTACAGATAATTTTATTCTAGCGTTAGAAGGGTAATCAGGAAGATGCACATCATTATTTCATCAGTTTCAAACTTAGATGAAATTCTTTGAGACTTGATTATTATACAATTTAAAAAGTGATATATGATTAATGATGCCAGAAGAATATAAGCCTAGACAGAAAAATGTGGTGTATTTGTATTGTTCTTTCTATTGACAAAGCAAATTTTCTGTACTGTACCTAGAATTCATGTTTTTAAAAAGCCCACATTAAAAAAAAAAGACTTGGAATAACTTCAAAACTTACTGTGGGTTGAAAGGATTAAAAACTGACTGCAAATCATGATCAAAAGGATCTGAGCTGTAATTCTTTCTCCTCTGCTACTTAACATTTTATCAGTTAAAAACAAACCTATGCAGTTTTATTCACTGATCTACAGGAGATATAAAACATGATAGTGACAAATGCTCAGGACAAGTCTGATAAACTCTGATGTAGATAGCTTATTATTAATAAAGCCTTTTTAATGATGTAGATGTGTTAAATATATAGTAAGACAAATCGATTTTTTTCTTAATAATTTCAGTGAATTAGAAGTGTTCAGTAATGTATTTCTATGAAAAGTGTGGCACTGGCAAATAATGAGAATACTGTTTAATGCTCAGGAAAACACATCACTGTATAGAATAGTTTTATGCAAATATTCTTTTCTCTTGCAAAGCATTCAACAGAATTTAAAGCAATTTTTTTCCCCTTTCTTTCCCTTTAGTTTCTCTTTTGCACGTTAAATCTCTCTTGTTCTCTGATCAGGTTATAATACTTTATATTTTAATGGCACTGTTGTGAGCTACCCTGGCACTTACCTAAGTCTGTTACAGGAGTGAATGTGATGAAAAATCATACTCCAGTGCAGTATTACTTGCACTGAACCGCAGAATCCTGCACCCAAGTGGGCTGCTGCATTACATGAAAATTTCATTTTGTGACTAGTGCACTGATACAAATAGATTCATGCATTTTGAAGGCATAACTAGGACATCCATCAAAACAAACAAACAAACAATCCTGGAAGTAATGAGAGGATGATCATCATCCAAATTTGTGGAATATCACTCTGTCAAGTACAAGAGTGACATTATATTTTTTTCAGCTGAGAGATGCAAAATCTCTGCATACTTAGCTTTTCCTTATCATTTAGCAGCAGAAACTTGCTTAGGCAAATTGTGTTATATGGCTAAAAAATACTCACTAGTACTCCAGTTATCAGAGAATCAGTCTCTCAAGGAGTTTATACATATATATTTCAGTTTGGCTGTTTGGCTTTTCATGCTAGCAAGAAAGAAAACAACTTAAATTTGTCACTTTACCACTCATTCACCTTGATTCCTAATGCCAGGAAAGATTACAGTTATAGAAAGATTTATTTAACAAGATTTAACTTCAGGCTTCTTGGTGTAGAAATGAAAATAAAAGGCTACTGCAGTTCTAGTTTACACTTCAATCCTTTTATAACAGCCTTCACCACTATTTACATGCAGTTGTTGTCACAGGAATTGTATTGGTAAAACCTGAATACTTGGAGTCCAAATTGTTGCATTTGTATGGCTGCACAAATTAAACTTGAGATACACTCCATTGCTCCTCTCTTTTATGTTGTCTTGGTGGTAGATCTTTTAACATAACCTTAAAGTCTTTTGCTGGGTCTGTTTGCAGGTTTGTTTTTAGTGAATTCCACCGTGTCTATAGCACAATATGACTGATGGATCTCCCTGGGGCCTGCTACTTTGCTCCTATGTATGCATTACCCTAAGATCCTGAACACCATTCTCATCACCTTTATATTGGAAAATTAAAAAAAATGGAAGGAAGCAATTTCCCAGCAGTTATGATCTAGTTCATAGTCAAAATGAAGTCTCCACTAATATATAATTACTTAATTTTCAAATAATTTTTCTTCTCCCCACCATTTTTTTGCACATCTAACAAAAAATACCAAAAAAAAAAAAGTGACAGTCAATGAATCTTTAGCATCTGTGTAGATGAACAGTAGAGATGGGTAGCTATAAATCACATAATTCCCCAGATGCTCCAGGTTAGTGCTCACCTCCTTCTTGGTATATTTTTTTGCCTTAAATATATCAAGGAATGGATCCATTATAGCATCTTCATAAATACAATGAAACATGTGAATATATGCTTCATAGAATAGCATAATACCAAATTCCTAGTCCCCAAAAGACAATTTTAAGAGTTAAGAATGACAGTGGCAGATTATATTTTCACATTCATTAAAAAAATAACTCAAAGTGCAGGTGAAGAGGAAGATATATGCTACATTAGAAAACTGCCCTAGAGTGCTGGAAACACTGTTCAACCATGTTGTACAAATAAATCACTACAAATAACCTCAGTAACAATCAATCATCTGAAATTTAACAATGTAGACTGCTACTCTTTCTTCTTTCTACATACAGCCAATACACAGTTGGGTCCCTCTGCACATTGTTCTGCACTACTGGAAACCCAGTGAAGTGCTTCCATCCATCTCTACTTGTCACATAATTTCTGTTTTGTGATAGTACGTAGCCTTCTGTTGTCTTAATTCCAGTTTTGGGCAGTGTCCCATGATTATAATCTCTCCTCCTCAACCCCTTACCCACAGCAGTCAAAGTGACACCTGTATCATATTGCATATAAATATCACATAGAAATATATGAATTTTTTCCAACTCTCTCCAAATCTTTCCAATTATTGAAAAAGGAAAATACTTTGAAAATTAGCACTTCAAAAAACAATAAAGCTTTCCAGTTACAGATTCTCCACTCTAGGGTAATAACATCAACACAACAGGTATTTTATTAGGTGGCTAATGAAGTCACCACCAATAGTTTCAACATTATTGGAACATAGCATCAGAGCACAGGAGACAGAGGCCAAGCAAATTATCAGGACTGTGTGGTATTAATTATCGCATTCTTAAAAAGATATCATTGGGATCAAAAAGAAGTAACTGCCTCATTGTTATTGCTCTGGAGAACATCTTTTGTTGTCAGAAGATAAGGATACATATGTGCTGATGCACGGGAGTTTGGAATCACTGTAATAATTCAGATGAACCTTACAATATTATTCTTATATCTGTTATTTTCTCCTTGAAAAATCCAAGCATTTGTCTTCAACATATTTAGTGCTAAGTTATAGCTACCTTCATGCCAGTTACAATTGTATTGGGAGGGAAAAAAGAACATAAAGTAATGCATATATATTTATATATATATTTCTAAAAAATTTCAAGTTTCCCATTTGAAAAAAACAAAACCAAAAAACAACCGCCCCCCAAAAAAAATCCAAACCCAAAAAGAAAAAAAAAAAACCAACACCAAAACCAAAGAAAATTAGAGAACAATCTTTATAAATGGATTAAATTAGGCTATATAAAAATCTGTGTCTCATTAAGCATTGTATCACCTCGAATGGTTGTAAGTACGCTTTCATATCACACTTACACAATAAGGAATAGCTGATTTTATTACATAGGGAAACGTGTTAATGGCATCTTATAGAACTCATATCAGTTCAGTCCATAAAGCTTTTCCATCTGAAACAAAATTAACCTTCTAAAATCTATAGTTGTCATCTCTTCCAGAATCACCATTTAATTCAGTTAATCAACCAAGCCTGATTGGGAGAATTATTGACTTAATTTTCTGAAAAATCCAGTGTTTTCATCCTTTTTTAGTATTTTACATGTTCCCCATGATGATAATAGAGAGAAAAAGCTAGACTCCAGACCTTTTGAGAGGAATAATTTCTGATCTCTTCCTCCTTCTTATGTTTCTTCTGGCTTCAACTGTCTGATCAGCCTTAGTTATATTGATTAACGTGAACTCTTTCTCTATATTCTTTTCCATGGCATGAATTGGAGAGGTATTTAGGATTAATTAGGTATTTTCTGTCTTAAACAAAATGGGCTTTCTGACATTTCACTAACCAACATGTTTGAAAAATGGCATTGTTCCTGCCACCAGCTTCATAAAATGGAAGAACTAAGTAGCAAATTGATTCTCATATTAGGGTTATTATGAGAGGGTCAGTTTTGTGAGAGCCTTGTACCACTGTGACTGTACCTGCTGTATGTTTTTCTGATCTTCAATCTAGTAATGTTAGTCTCCTGCTATTTTAGAAGTTATATAGCCTGTGTCACAGAAGAGTTTTTGCAACACCATTTCCTCATAATTTCCTAATTTAATTGGTACATTTACAATATTAGTTACAGAAATTTGTTTTTAATACCATGAACATTTAATACTATTTCTGGTAAACCTGACCGAACAGTGCTGTCTTGGTTAATCACTAGGCTGAAGGGCTTTTAATAGTTATGTCTAATTTGATGGGAAATCTTGGTAACAGGCTAGTAACTTATCTCTAGAGAAATGGAGCTTGTCCACTACAGAAATTTTTCATCATAATTGTCCCAAGTGTTGAGCTGCAGACAAATAGCCACACATAGCTGTTCCCTGAACAGCTATAGACCATGAGCCTGAGGGCCAACATTCTCAATGCATTTTTTAAATTAATCTCCCTTGTTTCCTTCTTCTTCTCTTGGTATCTTTGTGCACATTGATTCTCCTGAACTGGCAGCTCGGGTAATATTTGCTGACAATAGTGTAGCTGTGAAACTACAGCACACGTCCCTTAAGCAGAGACTGCCCCTTCGTCCCATGTTATGCACTGCCTTAATTGGCCAAGGTCAACCAGCTTCCTCTCACTGCACTTTTGTAGCCCCTGGGGGGAAGAACCTCTCCAGTGAGTGATCCAGTGAATCTAGGTACATGAAACATTTTTTTCTACTGTTGCTTGGTGTATATTTTGAAATATTGTGTTTTTAAAGGAGTGGTGATCATTTATCAACAATAACATATGGAGACGATTGGGTTTTGTTTGGTTTGGTTTGGTTTAGCTTGTTTTTTTTATATACCAAATTGCAAGTTGCTTGGGAGAATCTGCTGCAGTTAGACCAGTAATGGACTTCTGTATATTTATTACTGTTCAATTTTTTTTTTCAAAGAAGATAAAATCAAGACTTTTATGTCAAGAAGTTTTAAATTAATAATTATGTATCCATATTCCTCCTATACAGGCATTGCCTGAAGTTTGAGGCAGATGCAGATAATTAAAATGTAATTAAAGTCTAATAGCAGATTGCCTATAGACTGGGAGTAACTCTTCATTGGCAAACATAGCTTGTTACAATGCTGCTCTACAGAAAATTCTGTAATTCCCAAACTCTTAAATTTCATATCCTCAGACGCATGCCTTCAACAAGATTGAGGAATGAAACCCTTTAGGGTGCCCCAGGGAAAGCAGCAGCAAAATTTCTGGTAATGTATTTAGTAATGAAAAGATCACAGAACTAAAAAAGAAGAAGTTAATTTTCTTTGTTTGTTCCGTAATGAAACCACAACATAGTCATCAATCAGTTGCACAGATAAAGAATATAGATTCCTATATTGAGCCATGTCAGGGGCTCTGGATATTCACTTTAATGATAACACACATGGGAATCAGAATTACTAGACAAGAAACTTTCAAAGGTAGTTTAGTAAAAGTGATTAAGTAGGGGATAGAAAGAAGAAATATCATTGTGATTCTTCCAGTGGGTAGAGAGATGACTCTATGGAATTAATCCAGAATTAGGACGGGAATAGAGTCATAGATAATATCATAGAATGGCTGGGTTGGAAGGGACCTCAGAGATCATCAAGTCCAACCCTTGATCCACTACCGCTGCGGTTACTATATCATGGCACTGAGTGCCACATCCAGTCTCTTTTTAAATATCTCCAGGGACGGAGAATCCACTACTTCCCTGGGCAGACCATTCCAATGTCTGATCACCCTCTCCATAAAGAAATTCTTTCTAATATCGAACCTAAACTTCCCCTGGCACAACTTGAGACCATGCCCTCTTGTCTTGCTGATAGTTGCCTGGGAAAAGAGACCAACCCCCACCTGGCTCCAATCTCCTTTCAGGGAGTTGTAGAGAGTGATGAGGTCTCCCCTGAGCCTCCTCTTCTCTAGGCTGAACAGCCCCAGCTCCCTCAGCCTCTCCTCATAGGATCTGTGCTCAAGTCCCTTCACCAGCCTGGTTGCCCTCCTTTGGACCTGCTCCAGGACCTCAATCTCCTTCCTAAACTGAGGGGCCCAGAACTGGACACAGTACTCGAGGTGTGGCCTCACCAGTGCTGAGTAAAGGGGAAGAATCACTTCCTTGGACCTGCTGGCCACGCTGTTCCTGATACAGCCCAGGATGCCATTGGCTTTCTTGGCTACCTGGGCACACTGCTGGCTCATGTTCAGCTTCCTGTCAATCCAAACTCCCAGGTCCCTCTCTGTCTGGCTGCTTTCAGCCACTCTCTGCCCAGCCTGTAGCGGTGCATGGGGTTGTTGTGGCCAAAGTGCAGGACCCGACACTTGGCCGTGTTGAACCTCATCTCGTTGGAATCAGCCCAACTCTCCAGTCTGTCCAGGTCCCTCTGCAGAGCTCTCCTGCCTTCCATCTGATCAACACTCCCCCCCAGCTTAGTGTCATCTGCAAATTTGCTGATGATGGACTCAATCCCCTCATCTAAATCATCAATAAAGATATTAAACAGAACTGGGCCTAACACTGATCCCTGGGGGACACTACTAGTGACTGGCTGACAACTGGATGCAGCCCTGTTCAGCACCACTCTCTGGGCCCGGCTCTGCAGCTAGTTCCTAACCCAGCACAGGGTGCTCCTGTCCAAGCTGTGGGCTGACAGCTTTTTCAGGAGAATGCTGTGGGAGACGGTGTCAAAGGCCTTGCTGAAGTCCAGGTAGACCACATCCACAGCCTTCCCCTCATAAAAGGAGATCAGGTTTGTCAGACAGGACCTGCCCTTCCTAAACCCGTGCTGGCTGGGTCTGATCCCTTGCCCATCCTGCAGGTGCTGTGTGATTACACTGAGGATAATCTGTTCCATAATCCTGCCAGGCACTGAGGTCAGGCTGACAGGCCTGTAGTTTCCTGGGTCCTCCTTCTGGCACTTTTTGTGGGTTGGCGTGACATTCGCCAACTTCCAATCATCTGGGATGTCCCCAGTGAGCCAGGACTGTTGGTAGATGATAGAGAGAGTAGTTAGCCTTTTTTCCATAATCGGTAGGCCCTCTTCTTTACCCTAATTTCTTTCAAAGTCTCCCTTTTCAGCCAGACCGGTCATCTTCCCTGTCGCCTTGCCTTTCAGCACACTGCTCCTGTGATCATTTTCTAATGATTACAGATTCCAAAATCATTTTCTAATGCCATTACTTAAGTGGACTGTTTCTGTTACTCATCATCATGATCCCACAATGAATTAAAATAGGTAAAAAATAACCTATGACATGCAATTATGAGAGGAAAAACACAGACTTAAAATAGTTGTCCTGTATATTGTGATACTGATCCCCTTACTACAGATCAACTCTTTGTTAAGTCTAGGTAAGCTAGGTCTGGCTTCTGATATAGCATTAATATAAGTCTTAAGGAAAAAAAGAAAACAAAACACCAAGCCCCTAACGTCAGTGTTCCTCCTACTTTTTTTAGTAGAAGGAGAAGGATCAAGGTGTTGGACAGTTCTACTTTCCCAGCAAGCCTAGCAGTTAGCCAAGCATGCGAGGCTAACCTACCTGAGCCAATTGCCTGTAAAGAACATAATGAGCATACTGAGGGCAGTTCAGCCCAAGTATAACAATCTTGTTATAACAACTAATTTGCTTGTAGAAGTCTACTCCTAACAATTCTGTACCTGAATGAGGTCATTTAAAACCTGCCTCCTTATTTCTATGTATAATTTTTGCAGTATGGACCTAACCAGGGGATTTCTAAGTAGAGAGCTACTGTACTTTGGTTAGACTTGGATTCTGACTTGGGGTGAAGCTGCAGTCCAAAGGTGGTGTTTCAATGCAAATCCAGCTTTCAGATTCCTTTTGCTAAATCTGAACAGGGAGAAGTGGTTGTTTTGTGTTTACTTCCAAAGTAGTATTCTGTGTATGTCCAAAGGCCACACAAACAGGAGCTCAGAACAACTTAAAAAAAACATTATTTAACATGACTTTTTCCAATTAGTGTGAGGACTAGTGCAGCTTTATATATAAAACAGAAGAACAGGACAAAACTTCCTGGACCTTTGGGGAAAGAGGGGTTTTTTTAGCAGCTTGCCAGTTTATCAACATGCTAAGAAGACATCAAGAAGATGCATGGGAAGGACTCTGAAAACTCTGCCATTAATCATCTTCGTTGAAACATTTCTCCTGAAAACAACGGTTTTATAACACCAAAGTGGAGGTATAAAAGATGCAACCTGTAACACAGTTTTCAAACTGGATAAGATCAGCTCTGTCCTTTAGAAAGAGATTAGAAAAAAATAAATAAAACATGTAGTTTAACATCTGTACAGATGTTACATGCTGTGGAAAGTCCATGTAGCACTGCTCCCTCCAGACAGCAGCATCTCTTTGAGGCAGGAGGGAGCACACATCTGCTTTCCCCTGTGCAGATCAGCACTGTTCTCATACTAACAATGGGAATTTTCCTTCTCTGTGAAGCTCATACTAAAAGCTTTGAATAAAAGCCTTAAAAAGCTCAGCTGAAAATACTAATTCTGTGGGAAACATGTAAATCTAGATGATTTTTTTCATTCATATTTAATCTCACTATGGTAACACTTGTAATTAAGATGATTAAATGGCTGAATAAACCCCCATATTTACATCCTCTAGAATGCCACAATGAAAAGCCATAATTCTGTTTATGGAAAAAAGCAGTAGAGACCTTTTAAAATGTAGACATAGAACCTGTTATTTACCAAGGTGGTAATTAATGAACCTCTTTCTTAACAAGAGTTTATAAGAGTTAACTGCCTAGGAAATTCGTCTTGGAGAAAAAACTAATGGGGACTCAGGAAGAATTGAATGTGTTTATAGGAAAAAAAAGAAAAAAATGTTAAAATGTCATGTTTATGGATGATAAAGTTATCTATGATTAATACTTTTCACAAGGGATGACTTAAGGTTTCACAAAAAAAAAAGAAGTATTAGAGAAAGAACCTCTAGACTAGACATATGAAAATGATACAGAATTCCCAATGAAGTCAGAGGCAGCAATTTTTTGGAGTGATTGTCCAGGAAAAACAGGAGGTGAGAAGCTGCTGGTGGCTGTTTGTTATGAGGAGTCTACAAAAAATTCTTTTTATTGAATGCGTTTTCCTTCAGCATTCTGAAAGAGGGGACAGTGTTTCTCTCAAAAATCTCCTTAATTTTTCTTCTAAGCTATTTCTCAGCAAAGATGACTTCAGCTTATGACAAACTGATTTATTAAAACCATGAACTAATTCTCTCATCTGAATCTGCACTGCAGATTTTCCAAACATGTTTTAGTTGTGCTTTTTTTCGTGGTTTTTTTTCCCCTCGTTTCCTATGTAAAATATTTGGACAAAAATGTAATGAAAATCTACACTGATAATCTATATATATCACAAGTTTTTGTTTGTTTATTCAATGCATTACCTCTTGATAATAGATCACAACATTAATAAACAGAAATCAAGTCTATATACATATGAAACATGTTTTCTGATTGAATTATTGCTAAAAGAAATTACTGTTACTTTTTTCAGTACCTGGTGCTATGTAAAGACTTTCAGATTTTTCTAGAATTGTGATCAGTGGCAATAAAATGTATGTATTTATCAAAAGTATTTACTTTATTCTTGAAAACATGTTAATAAACCCATACTTCTTTAGGAATAGTGTTATCTCACCAAGACATCTTCCTTTACCCACAATGATACTGTCATTTTCTAAAAGGACTCAATACTGGCAAGTTCATAAGCAGTTATTGACTTTAGAAATTGAGAAATATGATTCTGTTGAAGGACAAACTGGTTATGAGGTTGTGGAGAATGATTAAGTTTGATACTGTATCATGGATTTATCTCCTGGGATAAGAAAGTCAAAATTATTTCTAAAGATGGTAACCAATGTGAGAGCATCAATATAGTGGAGCTCGGGGTATTCATCCACAAAAAATTCCCTGTCATCAAAAACATCTCTATAATTCATGGTCTTGCTAATTTTAGATGTTCACACATTTCAAACACACTTTGAGTAGTCTTTAGCTAAGATATATCATCCGCTACAATAGCTTAATATTCACTTGAAAGTTTCTCTCCCATCTGATTTTAAGGGTCAAAATTTCTTAGGATTATTTAGAAGACAGAACTCTGTGGAATGATTTATTGCTGAAATGAGATGTGGAATTTTTTAGAAGTCCCATGGAGGCCTAAAAATACTTTAGAAGGCCCCTTTCCCAGGAGACTCCAGCCACTATACTAATACCACTTGCAGTCCCATTGTGGTACCTCTGGAACTTACAGCCTCACATTTTGTAAGCAAGGAGATAGATGGAAATAGCATGTGGTTCTGCATTAGGCAAAAAAGAAAGAGAAGCCAAATCCACTTCCTATTCACATGAAGTTGTGTTTACATCTGCATATCAGTGCAATTTTCCAGCTGTCAGTAATTACTCTATACTATAAAACTTTTCTTGGCATAGATATGGTGACAAATTATGCCTACAGAGGGTAAAAATATTTTTCTAGATTAAATTTTTCCACTGGCATAGCATACCAGTACTTAAGCAATATAAACTAAAGCAAATGAACATTGCTGGTGAGCACTGTAGTTTTCACAGCAAGGGATGGCCCACTGATGAAATTGTATGAATTTTTCATCATCAAAGGCAATGTGTATATTATAGGAGGTCATTGTGTTGGACTCTGTAGATTTAAGTTTAAAAGCATAATTTTAGGGAAAAGTTTCTAAAGAGTTTGATAACAAATAAGATGCATTTTGTAGAATGACAGCTGTTAGAAGGCATATGGCTACTTCACTTTTTGTGCCCATCTGTAGTTGTGCTCTCCAGTTCTTTTGGTAGGTAAAAGATGTGGTATTTAAACCATCTCTCATTTTTTCTGTCTTTTCCCTCTCAGTTTACTTATCATAATCAGACCTTAAAATTGTGCATCACATAGAGACAGTAATGTCAATCTTAGAAGTAGATTATTAAGGTAATCATAACAACAGAAGTAATCAGAAGAAAGAAAAGCATAAAGATGGTCAGAAGATTAATTACATTAATAACTGTAATAAGGTAATAACAATCATTTCAGGAAAAAAAAATAGAAATTAACGCCTTTCTGTAAAAGAAACTGAGAAATTTTTCTTTTCTGCATCTCTTCCCTCTGCAATGTGACTTTCCAGGGCTTAGATTTGGACAAAGGAGAAACCGCTCAGTACAGACCACATTTTCCAAAGAGGAAAGGGATAGTTTACACTGCTTCCATTTAAAAACAAGATATTCTGTCTAGCATCAACTCTCTGGGTGTTACATGGTATGCAAATATAAATACATACTTACTTATCTGCAGACATTGCAAGAGAGCCAATCTGCAAAACAAAATTGTAGCCTCTCTGTACTACCTACACTTTCATTTGGGGGTACGTGGACTATTCATACATAGGCAAATCATGGGATTTATGGTGTTTCTGACTTCTTGAGATGAGGTAGTTTTATCAGAAACTAAGCTATACAGCCAGAGGAAGCAACCAAAATCATGACTGTACAACTGAAAACAAAAACCAAATTGAATTCAACAACTGTTCTTGACACTGACATTTAGAACAATTTCTGAAGGCTTCTAAGCTCTATGAAATCTGTGACCCCAAGGCAGCATATTCACCACTTGTGAATTCAAGTGGTGAATTCATTCATGTTTTATACTGGGAATAAAACAATCTAGTAACAGAAATGCTGCTGCTATTCAGTGGTACTTGCACTATACAAGCTTTAATTATTCCTTTGGTACTCCAATCACTATCTGATATTTAATTTTTGAAGATATGCAATCAAAAATACCTTCTATCTGAAACACTAAACATCCAAAAATGAGCATACTGTAAAACACCAGTGTGCAAACAAGCTGCAGCCTACAGTACCTGGTGAATGAAGGGGAGGGGAGCACATCAGAACCACTCCTTGACCTTCACGAACAGAGACAGCACTTCTCGTCCGACCACTAAAATTCCCCAGGTCTGTCAAAAAAGGAGAGAATTTTAGTTACATACTAAAGTAAATTTTGTGGCTGGTGTGACTTACATTTTATTTCCTCTTTTAAAGCTCACAGCTCCTTTTTTTGTATCTTAATCTATAATAGGAGGGCCTTTAAAAAGAAATCTATTTCCATTACGAATAAATTCCATGTTACCTCAGCATTTTATGACTCTTTTTAGTGCACTTGGATACAGTATCAAAGGAAAAGCAGCAGACAATATATATATCATTTACAAAAACATTTAATAGCACTTTTATGTCTTCTTCCATACACTGTTTGTGTTTATTTTCAATTGTAGAAGGGATTTGTGCAGGGTGAAAAAAAGTGGAGAGAACATCTTGGAAAACATTCAAACTGATGATATTGCTCATCTTGTCTGGACATGTGCATGGCATATTGAAATGAGAAGAGAAAATCAGCTGCTTTCTGTCTAAAACCAGATGTCATCTATAGCACATTTACTCCCTTTAAATGCTTTTTTTCTGATTTTCTTGTTCTATAAACACAATCCAGTTGTGGGTAAATGATTTTTGCTCCAAAATTTTCCCTCTAGCAGGTGAATAAGGCACATTTCATGTTTGTACAAAAATGTTTGCATGAGTCTGTAGGGTGCTGCTATGAACAGTTCATTGTGTTTATTTAAAACCTCTCAACCAGAAGATCCGATTATTCCATTTACCACAGGGAAAACTGGACCTGGATTCACATTTGATGTGGATAACTGTGCTCTGGCATGCATATCTGTAACAGAACAGATGTGACAGCTCACTTCTGATATCAGACTAGTGCCTTCAACTGTTCCTCAGTGCCAGTGATGCCAACTAAAGCCTCTATTCACTCACTATTTTCTAGAGACATTTCTCTCTGATGTAGATTAAGGAGACAAGAGCTGAAACAGGGGTACCCAAAGATGTCTTCGAAAAGGACACTGAGGTTTGAGCAGGCAATAAAAAAAGATCTGAAATATGAACAGATGGGGCCAGTGGGAGCATCTCTCATTGATGTTCAATGACCTATATCTTTACCTGTTCATTTCAGTGTACAGCCCAAGGTGGTTGTATGAGTCAGAAAACACCAAACTGTTTGAACAAGTTGAGTAGAATTATTGCTTTCTTAACAGCACTCAGCTGACAGTTCTTCATCAGATGCTGAAGCTCCACATCTTGCTCCATGCTTAAGAGTGAATGAAATTAAAGTTCAAAGATTTTCAGAAGTAACATGAATTGACCTTTGGTGGATTTCATGATAGATTTAGTTTTATGTTTTTAAATAGAAAGAGACTTATAACCTTTTTCTCATTTCTAAAATAAGTCTTGGGCTTAGGCAGAAACATAAAATTTAAATGTAACCTAAGAGGCAATGACTTAATTATACAATTTACAATAATATACAATTATACAATAAATTATTGGTCTCACTTCAACAACAGGCATATGACATATAAATTTTAGATGTATAATAATCTTTTTTTGTGATTTATTCCTGAATCCTTGTAAAAAAAAGTGTGTCCTTAAGGATTTTTTTCTAAGGCAATTTTTCACATAAGGATGATACTAATTGCCATGAATTGTTCTTGCAGTCTTTCTTCTCAAGGAAATATGATGAATCTTTGAATGTTTTTTTCAAGAACATAGTTTTGTTTGCTTTTCAGATGCCTTCAAGGCCCAAACAAACCTAGGTTAATTCAAAATGTGGACAGAACTCGTGTGCCAAGTCTTCAACATATTTTGAGATGTTTTGAAACCAGAATCGCTGCTCTGTAAGAAATACATCACACATTTCTCTGTGTATTGGCATAGATATTATCATAACTGTATTTCCTTACCCAAGAGTAAAAAAACCCAGAACTATATTGTACGTATCATAAAAGAGATTTTAATATAACTGATCATCTGAAACACATACTACAAGTCTGTTATATATGGTATAAAAGGAGATTTTTATTATTTTTTTTAAACATTTGGATCAGGGAATCAAATAGCTGTAGAAATAAAACTATTGTAAATTCAATAGTAAAAATTCATCCTACTCTGAGAAGAGATTCTCTACAATTTACCTAGAGAGCGACACAAGAAGCAATCTTTTCTGGTTCTAAAAAAAGCCTCTGGGGCTTGTTTTGACAGACTGTTTCAGTAACTTATTGTTAACCTGAAGATAAGTAATTTTGAGAAACATTTATTTTTTTAATTAAGAACTTCAGTCTTTTAATTTCAAGTCTAAATTTGATTTGAAATCTTTTTTTCTAATATTTTATTTCGGAAAAAATATTTAAATTCACGAGAGAACTTACAATTTCCATACTTCTTCTGGATTACAAAGTATTTAAATTTTAATGTAATTAAAATTGGGGTTATATGTTGGGTTATATGTTTTCACAACTGACATTAAGTTTTTATTATCTCTGATGAACAACCTGGAAGCTGGGCAACTAAACTGAATGTCTGACTTTTACCCTCTGTAAGTAGAAATAAAAGTTACATAGTTTTTGCTATTTTTTCCCCTCAGGTGAAAAAAATGTTATTTTCTAATTACCTATAGCAACTTCATATTTTTTTGTTTCCAGTTTCCTGTGTCGTGTGCAGTGTGATCAATAAATATTTTTTTTTCTCCTAATGAAAACAAGAATCTTTTTTTTTACTTGAAAATAAAAGTAGTATGTGTGACTCAAGATTCCATTTGTTTAAACCAATGAATTTTAAACTAGAGAAAGAATAAAGATCTTTGAATTTCAGCTCTTTTTGTTTGACTCCCTATTAAAACTGTATTTCTTGTTAGCATACAGTAGAAAAAAAAAAAAAAAAGGATTAACAGGTACAAAAGGAGGGATTTAGCTTTAAATCAAATAAATGTAGGAAAGCTTAAAAGAAAGTAAAGGAGAATGCTTGCAGTTCCCCCACATTAAAATAATGAGTCCAATATGGAAGAATCAAATGAAAGGGAAATTTAATTCATTTACTGAAAATCCAAGCCATTTCATATCTAGTCAGGTTGGGGGGCAAAAAAAATCTGCTTAGTATATTGAAAACTCTACAATTTTACTTTTTAAAAAAATTTAAAAATAGGTAATAAAAGGAAGGCCAGACAAATATTCAGCTTTAGAGGTGAGGACTGTTACTTTTCCCACAGCACTTCTGGTTCACTATGCTGCTGTATAAACCTGTAACATGTGCGACATGTCAGATGGCACCACACAGAATGAGTCTGGACTTCATATTATGATGATCTATATGGCTGACTAGTAAGAAAATGCCCTTTTGTGCTCCATAGGTGTTCATTTTATGCCCTGAAAGATTAGATTTATTTACCCTTATCTCAGTGCTAGCAGCAGAGATGATAGCATCCATTATATTGTGTTTAAAGCATTCCCTGGGGCTTTAGCTATGAGACCTCCATGGTCTCTAGCATGAGGCACAGCCTTAACCACTGTGAAAATATCTAGTCCAGTGTCAGTCAGCATTTCTGATGTAAACACAATATTTGCACACACAGTGTGTGGCAAGACTAGCATAATTGACTATGGTGTTAATAAAAATATCAAATCCACCAAATATTACGACTGTCACCAGAGAACTTGCAACTCAGAAGTGGTGTCCTATATGAAAGGAAAACAGTAAAGAAGTTCCAGAGCTAGTGAAGATGCAAGGCATTAAATCCAATCAGTTTGGTGCAATTGTGTCTGATGTTCTCCTTGAATTTCTGGTGTAATTAGCTCAGTAATTAGCTCAATCTTGACAGAAGTTATAAGCTTGGGAAGAGCATTCAGATCTCTGATCCAAAGGTTGTGTGTCTGTCTCTGCAGAGGTTTTCACCTTTCTTCTGAATGAAGCTGAAGTATGGGTTTCTCTCAGCACATATATTGGTGTGCCTTATAGGAGAATGACACCACCAGAAGAGTATCAGTTTAAGTTATATCCAACAGAAAACAAAACACTTCTGAAAACAGATGAAAGGAGAAATGGAAAGTGAGAAAAAACTCAAGGCGGTCAAAGCAACAGAAAAGCTTTTCAGGACTACCAACAAATTAAAGAACTAAATAAAAGGGGAAATATTGTGCCATTGACAAGGACTTGGACAAAAGTTGGAGCAGCTTTTACCCCTTAATAGCCTTCCAATTTTCCTCCATTATGAAGTTAGCAGGCACGCATAGGAGAGATCATTCATTCTCTGGTTGCAGCTGATGGGGGCAGGTTTTTGTGACTCAGACAAAGGTCCACTGATGATTGCTATGGAATTAGGATCAAATTAAAAATCAGAAAATAGCTTTTAAAATTTTATGTAATTACTGTTTGCTAACCCCTCATGGAAGCTGTGGAAGGATTCTGTATGTCATTGCCAGTAAGTTAAACCAGTCAATTAACTTTTACAGTAGAAATTAAACTGGCACAGTGCAGCGTCTGTAAATTTAAATTATTTTTGTGAAAATTTATTATAAAATATTATATAATAATTTTATAAAACTTATTATAAAGTTTAAAGTCAACATCATATAATGTGTATTAATATTTTTAAGATTATATTCTGAAGATATCTAAAGTATAAATCAGGCAAGAATCTTTCTAATAAGATAATAATAGCTCTACACAAGTTTAAATTCTTCTGTCAGGCCAAGGATAAACTTATTAATTACTCCATCACTACAGAGATGTTAGACTACCTCTCTGTTATGGTCTGATGTAACATTAAAATTTATTTTTGTTTTGGATCCGTGAAACAAAGTCCAACCGGTGGTTGCACCAGCAGGTGCAAGCAGACTTTTATTTGACAATTGACACAGGCAAAACTATTGAGCCAGGCAAAAGAAGGAAGAAAAGATATAAGAGAGAGAGAAAAAAAAAATTGGAGAAAAAGGGTAAGAAAGTGGGAAGAAAAGTGAGAGAGAGAGAGAGAGTCACCACCAGGGGTCCAGCTGTCCAGTGAGTTTCTTCATGATGGTGCTGATCCTGGACAGGGACCAATGCAGACAGCAGTGGGACAAGAGATGACCCAACAGGCACAGCATGGACGGCCATATATACCCCTGAGTCCCTTTTGTTCCAAAGGGCAGCTGTCAGTCAGCTGCCACAGAAGCCAGGGTCATTGGCATCAGAGCCATTGCAGACAGGCTCACCTGGAGGGGGGGGCTTCCAGTACACAGGTCTTCTCTCTTTCCAGGCACCGCTCCCTGCTCTGTTCCAGCCCCTTACCCAGCTACATCAGCATCAGTACAATCAAGGTGGCTTCCTCCACCCTGGCCAGGGTAATCATCCCTGGAGAGACGTCCCAGCATTGCAGGCTGGCCCTCAGAAAAGGGGAATAGTCTCCACCCAGCCATTAGTTCTTAGTTCTTATCTCTTTCTGGGTGTCACCCCCTGTTCAGCTCTGGCCAGGCCAGGTCCTCCACCCTAGCCAGGGCTATTCACTTTAAAATTGTTCTTTTGAGACTATTTCAAATCAGTGAGATCAGACTTTCACACTCTCCTGGTATTTGCAAAACAAGACTAAGAAACAGGTCTTGGGCTGGAATTGTAGCTCTTTAAAACAGGTGAGATTTACAGGTAAATATGTTTTCAAAATTCCATTATAACCTAAAGCAAAAGGGTTGTTTGACTGTACACTGAGCAATAAGAAATATAAATGTTGTGTTTAATAGCCCATGAACACAGGCTATAGAGGAATGAAAGGTAGGTATTAAAAAGAAATGACGTGTGATTGTATAGGGAACTTTTAAATTGGATTAATTAAATATAATACTCCCATAATATCAAGATGGCCAAAGAAATTAATAGATCTATTTGTATGAACATAAACCTATTTCCTAGGAATATCATATTAAATAGGTGAAGTCAGATTATTAGAGTCACTCACTGGACCTGAGAGTAACTATTAATACTGGAGGCTTTAACTAGAAAAGGTGTGAAAGAAAGCTCAGACAAAAAGAGTTCTGCCATGACAGAAACACCATCTCACCATGGTTATGGGAAAAGCATACATCTTGACCTTTTAAAAATTGCATTACCATGCGACTTTTAGGTGAGAAAATAAGGGCAAGATTCAAGTACTTTAGAATGTGTCATGCTGATTATCACTGCTGCTTTAATTTGTTACCAGAAAGCTTTTGAATCCTGCACGAATCATCAGTCTGGTAGGACTCTGAAAAGGTAATTTTTTTTCTCAGAGGAGTTACTATGCAAGTATATAATGAGAAATAACAACAGAAAGTGAGGGAGTACTGAGAAGAATGATATATTTTAAGCTTGTATGCCAGCCACCCTGTGTGTCTGCATATCTGTGGACTCACTGAAGAATTTTAAGGTAAGGGGAGTTGTTATATAGATAATTTTAGGGAGTGCCAGCAAAAGATAATGAGAGACAAGAGGAGAAAGCTGAAAGAGCACTCTCTTAGGATGTAAAAGATGAAGAAAAGAAGATAGGGGATTCTGTATTTTCTTATGTTTAGATAATTTTTTTTTCTAGAATCTTCCTCAGATGCTACAATGCTTTTGTATTTAATTTTTTTCTCAGAAAAAAAATAGAAGTCATTAAGAAATCTTTGAACAATGATAGTCCTTGCGTGTGTTCTTATAAAAAGAATTTTTTTTTTTTACAGATGAACTATAATGTAAACACTATTGATTCATTACATCTGAACTAAATTTTCACTAGGAAACGTAAGGGAGTAAATAACTAAAGGAACAGTGTTTTTTTTGTCCTTAATGACCTATTTAATATATGTAATTTTTAGATATGATAACTTTTTAAAAATATCTGGTACAGTGTAGTTAGCAGTATTGTTCTGTTTATTTTCCATCTTCATCTAAGTGTGTCTAACTGTTTTATCTTAGAAAATATCTCAGTTCCATAAACATGGCTAATATATGTTACCATAATAGAATTTATTATAGTAATATTTAACTATTCTGGTGAAGATATGAAACAAATAGAAGTAATTCCTAAAATAAATTTATTGAAAATTCTATGAAATATAGTATATTTTTCTTTTTAAATTTCCTTTACAAAATAAATAATTGTTTAAAAATAATTAATTATAAGTAATTTTTAAATTAGATTTTTTTTAAAAGGCAAAAAATACAATTTGCCTCTATTTACTATGCCATACTTGCTAGAAGGGAATACTACTATTCAATTATAGTCACAACCTGTGATCCTCCATAAATTTTTATATAAAATATAAATTGATATGCTTCTTCCACAGTTTTGTCTCAGGCAGCTACTAATTTTGATGTTATCTAAATGTTCACAGAAGGGTACCCCAGGAGTATTATGTATATTGAGAGCTTTGAAGAATATTTTGTTTTGTTACACCTAGTTTCAATAATGTCAGTGAACGCCATCAGTACCATCAATAAAGCCTAATTCTCCCCTTGAAGAAAAGCCTTGAAGAAGAAAGGCAATTTGCAGATACCAAAACCTCACAAAACTTCAATAGCATTTTGTCACTCATAAATCCTGAAGTACTGGATCAAGTTGAATTACAAGAAGAAATATTTACATACAGAATAAAATAACAAGATTACTTTGAAAATTGTAGACCTGCTATATCATTCAACTTGCCATGTCAACTGCACGGTATCTGGGATGTTTGTAGTTACATTTGTTGATAGTTATGACCAATAATTCCAATCATTCTGTGTCTGCCAGTTTCATCTGTTCTTATAAGAATTATTTCAGCATGCTTCTCAGCTCTCTTTCATATCTGCACACTGCAAAACACAGAACTAAGTGGAAATATTCTAGTTAAGACTTTTTCAGTCTGATATGTCATTTAGTACACACAGCTAAAACTAAACAAATAAACAACCAACCTTAAGTAACAAATGAAAGGTTCTGAAATACAGTTGCCAATATCTAATTATCAAATAAAGTGAATCAATAAATGGTGCTATTTCCAGAGCTTCTCAGTGAATAGATTTTCACTTCGGCAATACGTGCAATGCATTTTTTTGTGAACACATTGTCTTACATAGCATTATTTGCATCTTGAAAAAAGCACATTTCTATTTGCATCCTTTTTAACACACCTTCCTGGCGCTGAGTGTTCTACAGGCCTGTTTAGACCCTGTATAACATGATACTGATAATTATGTTTTGTTTTTTACTTTGCATTTATGAGTGCGTCTTCCCTTTTTCTTGTTTGCTCTTTTAGTCACTTTTCAATTAAACTATTTCCAAACTTTCAAGGATGTGACGCAAACCCAATTTCTTTTGTTCTAGCTTTCTTCATCTGATGTGACTTTTCCTTCTTTTAATTAATGACTAAAGATAACAATGCCAGCTATGTTTTTACATTAATAACTGTAATAGAACAGTACTGTTTCTAATTGTGTAATGTTACATAGAATTGACAGTGACTAATTGTCTCCCCATAGTTTATTGGGAAATCACTGTAATAAGGTGTTAAGGTTCATAGGAGGGTGATCTGTAGCAATATTAGTAATGCAGATAAAAAAATTCTGACCACCACTGTGTGAATAAGTCATTAAAGAGAAAATATTCTGCATTTCATTAAGCTATTTCACACTAGGAAGTAAAACATTGTTTATTAGTAGATTTTCTTTTCTAGATTTTTTTATTAATAGATTTTCCTACATCTCTTTAATTTCAAATCTGGCTTTGCAAAATCTGGAATTTTTCAGAATAGAGGATATAGAACAGTCAAGAAATTAAAATATTTTCAACAGGAAAAAATGGCAAAGAAAGTAAACTTTCCCAGGTTTAGAAGAGAGGGTGCTGAGCTCACCTAAATTAAAATCTTTACAAATTTCACATCTTTTTAATTTGAGGCAAAATGACCCTACCAGTGTCATGTTCTGAAGATAACAATGTGAATATGTTTGATAATTGTAGGAAACAGGTGTCAGCAATCCACCAATTGCCAGGCAGTGAGCACGAGCTTGTGCTCAGCCCACCTGTGCCCAGTCAGGGCTGGCCCCAGCTGCAAGTAAGCAGCATTAGGGGGCCAATAAAAGGTGGGTCTTAGGGCACAGAACAGCGGTTAAAAACTCTGACTGCGAATCAGAAGGCTGCGGGTTCGAATCCCCTCAGAGCACCACCGCAAAAAAGGTGGGAGCTCGGATCAGCCTCTAGAGCAGTCAAGGTGAGCTCTTGGTGGTGCAGTGGTAGAGACTCTGACTGAGAATCAGAAGGCTGCGGGTTCGAATCCCCTCAGAGCACCACCGAAAAAAGGTGGGAGCTCGGTTAAGCCTCAGACCAGTCAAAAGAGTCAAAGACCAGTCTCCTGTGCTCCTGCCAGCTTCAGAATGAGCTGAGTATGTGCCCTAAGACCCACCTTTTATTGGCCCCCTAATGCTGCTTACTTGCAGCTGGGGCCAGCCCTGACTGGGCACAGGTGGGCTGAGCACAAGCTCGTGCTCACTGCCTGGCAATTGGTGGATTGCTGACACCTGTTTCCTACAGATAATACTTGGGCTTTTTGGTTTGGT
This sequence comes from Florisuga fusca, assembly GCA_038090715.1. Classification (NCBI taxonomy): domain Eukaryota; kingdom Metazoa; phylum Chordata; class Aves; order Apodiformes; family Trochilidae; genus Florisuga; species Florisuga fusca. The sequence continues at coordinate 11,300,313 of JAAWXA010000007.1, read as the reverse complement.
TTGGGTTTTGGTTTGTTTTTTTTTGGTTGGTTTTTAGGTGTTTTTTTTTCTGGCTAAATTATATTTTGCATAAATGAAGGTAGTTTCTGAACTGGAAGGTCTAGCACATGAACTAGGATAAATATGATACCTGGGAACTCATGTTCAGATCTGGGCACTTCTGTCCACACTCCAGTAAGACCTAGAGGCTTGCAGAAAATATTTTCCACGAGTTATGTTGTATCTAGTTCTGAATCCACTCTAGACGAGTCATTTCATAGTGATGACTTTTCACTAGAATAATGTATATAAATGTCTTTATACTTCAATTATGGTCTGTCAAAAAGAAAAGAAGATCATAATCTCCCAGAAATTATTTATTTGCTTTTCTGTAAGAGTTGTGGTGCCCGATATGACAAACAAGTCAACTGTGCCAAGATAACTAAGTGCTTAGACATATCCAAGAAGTAAATCTGGAAGACCTTGCTCTTAGCTGAATAGCTCAAGTGGAAATTAAGCTCTTACAAGCACTGAGTATTTCCTAGGTAGCAGCTGATTATTACATATGATGCCAGGTAATGTTTTTCATAAGGCAGTTTATATTGGAGCGTGCTATTCTGCTTAGTATCAAGGTGATACAAGTCACTGCAAATCACAATTAAGATATGAGCATCTAATTGAACAAGTAAGTGTCATCAAACATAGATAATTTATTACCAGTCAGCTAAGATACTATAAATTGCTGTCTAGGTGCTTTAACCTTTCCATTCTGTCAACCAGAACACATCAATTAAAAGTCCTGTGAAGGTGGTTTGACCATTCATTTGAAGATGGAATGTGAGATCAATGAATGACACATGGTATCAGTTAAGTTAAACCTCTGTAGGTTTCATAACTTCGGCATCTTGGTTAAAGCTCTCTAAGGGGCATTTACGTCTTCCACCTCTCTCCTCCCCCTCCAACTCTCCTCCCCTCCTCCCTCCAAGACTGTTATGCTTCTTATCAAAATGAAATCCTGGCTAAGATATCTGTATAGGAAACTAAATCAAAGCACAGATCCATCAGTAGCACTGTGCAGGCTGCCATGCAGTGACAAGGTTGCACAAAGAAGTTATCCCAGGTTTTGTTTTAAGAATGTACATTGAACAGCATTCCTTCAGAAGTTCATATGATCATTTAAATTCCTTTGTCATTTTTCACAATTATATGTTATTGCTTGTTAATCAATAGAAATAAAAGTAAAATAGATTTCCTGAACTAAGTCAGTTAGATGCTCCACAATATGGATTGATTTCTTTAAACAATCTAATAATTGCTTCTCCTTTTTAACTGACCTTTCTAGGACAAAACAAATTACAGCTAAGTATGTCCCAGCTGTTACAGTGACACAGACTTCTGATACTGAAACTGAGCACAAACAAAGTTGTGAGAGCTGTTGGTTTGGGAGTTATGGACAATTGGGTGGCAGTGGGGAGGAATGGCAGAACAGCTTCTCTTCTCATGTGGACTGATGACCATATAACATACAAGAGTAGATAAAATTTAAAATTTATTAAAATTCTATGTAAGACTGCAGCCATACCTAATTAGAGTAGCATACAATGCTTTAAAGAAAAAAAAAAAAAAAAAAAAAAAAAGAGTCCTGGAAGGCAGGTATTTCAATTTAAGTATTTAACTCACTAAATTACTCACAGGACAGGTCTGTGTGGCAGGACTATACCTCCTTTTACATTAATACTAGTGAATTCCAAGGTATTTGGAAGCCTAAATGTCATGATTGACCATAATCACAGGCCTATATTTAGACAATGATTTGCCACAAGAAAACACTTGCAAAATCAACTACAGAGAGGCCAAAAAGAAAAAAAGAAAAATATTGGGGATAAGAAATTTTTACCCCTGAATACATGAACTTTCCATGGTATAGGAAAAATTTTGTTAGAGGAATAGGAAGGTGCCATAAAGCAGCTGTAACGATTATTAAGAGAGCGTCAGACATAAAAGAGGACATGGGGGAAAATGTTAAAAAGAAGTCTATCCATTTCAAACATATGGTGTGTTTTTGGCAGAGAACACTAAATACATAACATGTTTTAACCTGGAAAGACAGAATCCAAGTTTCTGTAGTGAATATTCTATATAAAGGACATGAAATTTCACTTCCTAAAAACAGAAGTGATAATGCGTTGAAAATAATGTCTAGACATTCATCAAGGTGTAAGGGCAGCTCATCTGATTAGGGGTCTGGAGAACAGGTCTTACAAGAAGAGGGCTGTTACAAGAGCTAGGGCTGTTCACCCTGGAGAAGAGGAGACTGATGGGAGACCTTATTGCACTCTACAACTACCTGAAAGGATGTTGTGGTGAGGTGAGTGTTAGCTTCTTCTCCCCAGTGACCAGCTATAAGACAAGAGGCAACGGGTTAAAGTTGCACCAGGGGAGGTTCAGATTAGATATTAGGAAAAATTCTTCAATGAAAGAGGGGTGAAGTATTGGAACAGGTTGCTCAGGGAGGTAGTAGAGTCGCTGTCCCTGCAAGTATTCAAAAACAGGTAGATGTGGCACCTCAGGAGATAACTTAGTGCTAATGTGGTGCAGAACTGATGGCTGGACTTGATGATCTTGAAGGTTCTTTCCAGGCACGATGATAATTCTATGATTTTATACTGAAGTGGACAAAATAATCAGAGACTGAAAATGAAGGCTATGGAAGTAGTTGTTTGGATTTTATTATTATTAAATGATGTAAAGAATTATTTAAGTATTAATTAATATCAAGGGGAAAGTTAGAAAAAAATTCCATAGATTAAATACAGAAAAACATTTTCTGCAGCAATATTACCAGATAATCACTAAAAGGCTTAGAATAGGCAGGTTAGGAACATCAGAAGTGCTGAAACTTTTGTTCCTGAATAGAAGGTACTAATTTATAAAACACCTGACACAACTAAAGAGCCTTACTAACAAAAAATAATGAGTGAAAATCTGCATATGCAAGTCTACCATATTTCAGGATGAATATCTTATTCATACCTGTCAGGTTCCAGATGGTTAAGAGTATATATTATAAAAGAAATTTATTTTCTTCCACTCTGCAGGAGTTATAGTTGGTTTTACAAAAAAGGTCTGAGCTTTTGCTATCTGAAAATCATGTCCTTTGAAAATTTCTCTGTCACATCAGTATAATATGTTGTTGTGATTCCATACTTGTAAAAAGAGGCTGACAAATCCAAAAGGCTTTAGAGAAAAGTTATGAGATTCATTTGCATTGCAGAAAACATCTTACAGTGATAAATGCCTAAGCCTAAGAAAAAATATTCTGATGAAGTCAAAGGTGAGAAAAGGAAAAAGACTTTTCCATCATTTTTTTTTTCTTTAAAGAAAATATCTGAGCTTCTAAGTCACTCTCCGAGACAGTCTAGTTGATCTTACAAACAAATGTTATGTATTTAAGTTCACTCCTTGGTCCCTTTCAGCTCAGTGGCTGTACTCAGCTGATTTCAATGAGGTTATAAATGCTTGTGTATTTTGGAATTTGAGTTTTAACAGAATCACAGAATGCCAGGGGTTGGAAGAGACCTCTGAAGATCATTGAGTCCAATCCCCTTGCCAGAGTAGGACCAAAACTAGGGCCGGTCACTCAGAAATTAATCCAGATGGATCTTGAACATCTCCAGAGGATACTCCACAACCTCTCTGGGAAGCCTATTCCAGGACTCTGTAAACCTTACAGTAAAGAAATTCTTCCTCATGTTGAGATGGAACTTCCTGTGAAACATCAATTTCATACATATTTTTTTACAGGAAAAAATAATAACAAACCAAGAGATAATCATAGAAAATATCAAGGAAAAAAATGCTGAATTATTTTCAGAGATATGTGGAAAAGATTAGGAGAATGGTGCAAGGTTACTACAGTGTTATCACTTTAATAATGATTGAATAAATCTCATTTGAAGGACTGATGTTTTAAGAGTTGTCACCTAAATACTTCAGGAAAATTGTATCCATGCTATCAAAGTACCTTAATATATATTTTTTTAAATTCATTGCAACCCATTTCACATGTTTCACACTCTAAGGACATGAAATGGGATTTTTATCAGTATAAGTGAAAATTCTTTACAAGAACAGCTACTCTGGTATCATATATTAGTTTTATCCAAGTCAATTACTACTAAATATTACATGTTTACAGTTGACAATACAAGCAAGGATTTTAGGTTACAATTCACTGTGTTTAAATTCATACCAAGTAAAAATGTCCTGTTAGAATATTTACACTTACTGGTTCTGATAAAGTGATATTATAAATGCCTTTGGCCTCCCAAATATTAATTAAATGTAGGCAAACATAAAATGAATGATCGTATAACTAAATAATAGTGACTGGTGGTTGAGTAAATTCATGCGTGATTATACTTTGAGCTAACAATATAATGTTAATGCTGAGTGTCATGGTTTAGGCCCAGCCAGTACCAACCAGGCCTCTGCTCACTCCCCCCCCACCCCCACTGTGGGACAGGGAGGAGGAAATCCACCCAAAGGCTCCTTAATTGAGAAAAGGACAGGGAGGTCTTCTTTCCCTAATTACGGTAACAGGCAAAAACCAGAGTGACTCAACCTGAGAGAGAGAAAAAGCCAGATCTTAATACCTTCCTCTATTTCTTCCCAGGCCTGAATTACTTCACCACTGCCTCTCCCTCGGCAGCGCAGGGGCTGAGGAGTAAGGCTTTAGGGTCAGTTCACCACACGGTGTTTCTGATGTTTCTTCCTCAGGAAGAGGACTCTGCACATTCTTCCCCTGCTCCAGCATGGGGTCCCTCTCATGGGAGAGAGTCCTTCACAAATCCCTCTGCCATGAGTCCCCCCCACAGGTGCAGTCCCTCAGGAACTGCTCCAGCCTGCACTGCCCACAGTCATGGTTGCTTCAGGAACAGTCACCTCCTCTGGCAAGGAGTCCTTCATGGCTGCAGATCCACATCTTTCCCTCCCCATGATTGTACTAAGGCTTCAACTTCATGTCTGTCCACCTGGGACACTTCAGAGGCTACAAATCCACATTTACCGCACCAGTCCTTCAGGGACTGCTCCACTCTGACCCTTCACAGAATCCCAGTAAGTTAGAGGTTGAAAGAGACCTCAAGAGATTGTTGAGTCCAATGCCCCTGCCAGAGCAGGATCACTTAGTGTAGGTCACACAGAAACTCATCCAGTTGGGTTTTGAATTCCTCCAGAGGAGACTCCACAACCTCTCCAGGCAGCCTGTGCCAGTGCTCTGCCACCCTCACAGTGAAAAATCTTTTTCTTATGTTTACATGGAACCTCCTATGCTCCAGCTTACACCTTTTGCCCCTTGTCCTATGGTATCACTGAAAAGGGTCTGACTCTGTCCTCCTGACATTTGCCCTTTACATGTCCGTAAACATTAATGAGGTTGGTTCTCATTCTCCTCTACTCCAAACTAGAGACCCAGTCCTTCTGCCTTTCCTCATAAGGGAGATGTTGCACTCCCTTAATCATCTTTGTGGCTCTGCACTGGACTCTCTCAAGCAGTTCCCTGTCCTTGAACTAAGGGGCCCTTCTTCAGGGACTGCTCCACTGTGCTCTTCCATGGTTGTCAGGGGTCAGTCTGCCATCTCACCCCTGGCTGAACAGAAATCTCTCCCCATCCTTCTTTACTGACCTTGGTTTCTTCTATGGAAATGCTCTCCCACCTTCTGCTCTCCTCTGCTCTGCAAGACTGATTTTTTTATATATATTTTTGCAGTTTTGTTTCCCCTATCTTGAGTATGTTACTCGCAGCTTCCCATATCTGCTTGGCCTTGGGCAGAGTTGGGACCATCATTAGAACCTGGGGAGCTTCCAGCAGCTTCTCACAGGGGCCACCCCTGTGGTCCCCTGCTTCCAAAACCCCATTACACTAACCCAAGACACTGAGAAAACATTTGTTAAAAAATATTTGTATGCATATAATTTTGAACGTAATAGAACAACATTTTAAGTTGAGATCCCTATTACTTGAGAATTTTCTTTTTATTGGAATATAAATGAGTTCTTTCTTTCTGTAAATGAGTTCTAAGATTTTACCAGAAAAGCACTATTTTTGTGTGCTGTATTTTATTCTCATTTATTCTCATTATTTAGGTTTAGTTGCCAGATAGCTACATCTGAGCCTGTCATCCTAATCTTACTTTAAAGACAATGCAAATAAATAGGCATTTCAGACTCCTTATTCATTTCACCTAATTTACATGCCAACTTGACATGAATTAATTGTGTCCTAGTAGTGCAATAGATTAACTAGGGCAATGAAACAATTAGTTCAGTTGCAGCTGTCTATAGTGTAGATATCTGACATTAAAGGAAAATTAATAAAGTACATTTAGAGGCGCTTTAATATTTCCTTGGTCTTCAGATTGTTTCCTTATTAGTATTTTGTCTACAATGCTCTGATAAAACTGAGAAGAAGATGGCAAAGGATTTGTCTCACACATATGAGAGAAGTAAATGGCAAGCATAAGATCTTTAACTGTGTTGGCTCTTCAAAAGTAAAAGTCGAAGCACCATTTTTAAATTTCTTTTTTTTCAGTGCAGTCCAGAAGTGAACTAGATAATTTTTTAAAGGTGCATAGGAGATTAGGATACAACTGCAGTACTTTTCCAAATATTTTCCAATTAAAAGCAAAATCAGCCTTTAACATCATTATTGTCATTATCAGCCTTTAACTTTCTTATTGTGGTGCTAATTGTATAAGAAAATACTGTTCCTGAAGGACAAAGACGGTAGAGTTAGATTTAAAACTTGTGATTTTACATCTGATGTGTTTCATATTTTTCTGCAGAATCAAAAATCTAAAAGTTTATGTATTAAAAGATTTTACATTGACTAATAAATTAACTTTACAGTATAATGAACTTTTACCTGTTTGGTGATTAAAATATGTATGCAGGAAAACCTTCAACTCAGTTTTCTAAGACTGAGGGATACCTAGACAATCTCATCTTCTACACCTTAGGAATAAATTCACTGAAGAAAAGAGGGCAGCAGAAGTGACACCTCCATAATTCTGCATTATATGTAATTTCAAAGGACTAGTAGACTGAATACTGAATCTAGCATGCATAAAAGCAGCTAACAGTTTTCACATATATTGCTTCAGTGGAAACAAAATGCTTTCAAAAGAGATGGAAATGCTTTTTCTACGCACCGTTTTTACTGTTGACTTTAAAAAGAGTGTAGGAATCCATTTCCCTCTCTATAAACATCTGTAATGTCAGAGAAGCAATGCCTTTGGGTAGGTATTGATTTTAAACAGAAAACACAAAAGATAATTGCTATCATGTAAACCTGCTCCACAGCCTTACCAATGCAGCTTGAGTATTCCTGCCTGGTAGACACTTTATTTTAAATGCCACCATTATTTTGGAACTTCCAAGTTATTTCATTGCTCTTTAGTTCTCTTAAATCAGAGATGAAAAGGAACTTAATAAAGACGTATGATGAGATGTAGGTACAAAATCTATAGAACCTTCCTAATTATAAGTGGCGGGAGGATCGATATTTTTTTTCTTGTAATACTAGTTTTCAATGTACAAATAACAAGAGTGGTGGAACAAACAAGCAATTCCTAAACTCTCAGAAAATTCATGATCTATAGTATTGCAATTCTATCTGTAATTTTAGAGACATATCCTGACCTCCTCTAGAAAGTTTAAATACACTCACATATTTTACTTTCTATAATCAAACTACACAAATAGCAGCTCTTGGTATACATACCTATCATAAATAAAGTGAAATCTATTGCAAATGAAAGGATCTCATTTTTGTTTCATCACTTCACTTAACACATCTTACTCTATAATACATGATGTTACACTGCAATATTGTTTACGTTCCTAGTGTCTTGAAGGAGGACAGTATTAAATTTCTACTCCTTTGAATACAGTCTTCTACTCCTTTGCACACAGTCTTATGCTTATCTGTTAGAGAGAAATGGTTTTTCTTCCCAGCCTGCACTTGTCCTCCTTTAAAATTGTAGGTGAATGGAACTATGGTATCATCTATCTGATAAAGCAAATTCAAACAGTTGAACAAACACACATTTAGCAAATGAAGTAGTAAAAGTGGTTTCTCACCAACAATTCCAGAATCCTCAGTGGGTCATGAAGAGGTGTTACAGAAATATGTAGCTGATCAATAGAAGCCTATTGTTTTTACAAGGTTTTGAATTAAACACTTGACGTTGAAAATGCAAGGAGGTTTATAGGAACTTTGAAAGATTGTATGGATTGATGATCTGAAGTTTGTAAATAACTATTATAGCATAAAAGTCACAAACCTGTAATTGTGGATTCAAGAGGCAAAGGCAAAGAAAGTAGATACACTGTAAAACAATGTGATCATCAGGGAGATGAAATCAGTTCTTTCAAAAAGTTTAGTTTGAGAATGATTCATCTTAATACAGCATTAATAAGGTTAAGTTCATCAACAGAGAAAACAAAACGTTCACTGAAGATGAAAATAAAATTGTTTATGCCAAAAAGTTTTTTGTTCAGCAGTTTGACATTGCTTTTGTTTATCCCAGTTTGATTTAGGTTGATTGTTTTCTAGCTATCTTAACTGTTGTGTTCTTGGTCACTGGGATCACGAGGAAAATAAATTAAATTTTCCCTACAGTTTTTCTTAAGTGTCATTTTGTCTTCCTATATTACTGCAGTGACATTCTCCAGAAGACTTGTGGACCTTTCCTGAAGCATTTTGTACAGAAAGAGAATGACTGGTCAGCCTTGTTAGATCTTACAGGCATTGCCTTTCAGTAGAGCTGGCATAGATGCTCACGGCACAGTGCCTATAGAGAAAGCATGTCCAATACATCAGCTATGAAGAGAATGCAAATTCTGTTTGCCTCCAGCAGACTGCTCAATAGTTTAGTTGTAAAATAGCTGTTGTCCTTCCTTTTTCATATATAATGTGAAATCTAGCCTCTGGAACCATTAACTTCAAGTAAATTTTGGGGCGAAAAAAAGAAATAAAGTATTTGAATAGATTTAGGTTAAAGGCAAGTTGCTATTGCTCATCAAGACCTGTCCTAAGCACCCACCTTAATGTATCTCAGGTATAAAAAGTCTCAGTGAAGGCTTACAGATGCTGCTTTGCCCTTGCTTTATATATTCATGTGTAAATAAGAAAAAGTAAAAAAGTGATGTTTTCAAGGCTATACATATGTCAGTTTGCTTTACCCTGAGAGTTGGCATTAGTCAATTACAGAAAATCAAAAAGAAAATTTGAGAAATGCACTACAAAATGCAGCCAGCTTTTGCAGCCATTCTGAGAAGAGCTCTGGTACATTTACAATGCCTTTGTGATTGGCACCCATCTTTGGTGTGATAGGTTGTGTTTCAGTAAGCACAGAGCCAAACAGCCTTTCAGGAGTTGTCATTCAGACTAATTCCGAAACTGGTTTCTTTATCCATTGGTTATACAGGATGAATATTTTCATGAGGCAGCTTATTTCAGTAATCTTTTACAAGATTCTTAAAAATCTTAAGTTTTCTAAAGGTGAATTCTAGTCCATAAATGGCCTCAAATTGGCTTTTTAGGTGTGGAAGGTCAAACTTAATATGGCTTCAGAACTGAGATAAAGTTTTCAAGTATAGCTCACAGAGCAAAAACTGACAAAACAATGTTTTTCTTCTCAGAAGATAGATCAAGACATCCTCTGTAGGTTCAACTCACAACCTTATAGTTAACATGAAAATGCAAATTTGAAATGGTGTTTTACTACTGCCAACTAAATTCTATTTTCTCCATACTATATCTTACGGTAAAGAAATTTGGCCATGCTTTTGGTACAATGTATAATTTTTTTATACAAGGTATTCATGCTTTTCTCTCTTGAAACACAGAAAACATATCAAGAAGACATCTGCAATTCCTTTACTATTGTTAACATAAGTAACTTTTGAAAGAATGAATACAATAAACAAACTCTTTTTATGAAGTTCCCCTGTATGTTATACTATACCCCCAAATGTTGCCTATTCTATCCCCTCAAACCTTGTCTATGGCATTAATCTCTTCTTTCATTAGAGACAGACCTGAATCTTATGATCCAGATGATACACAGCAATGATGGTCAGGTGCTAAGCAGAGGAGAACATGCTCTCCTGAGATCACAGGCGTCAAGGTTTAGAGAGGGAAGAGCTAGAAATCTGCTTTGCATTTGTGCCTTCAGCATCCTTCAGTATCTCTACTGGTAAGCAGAGCATTTGTGTCAGATCCATGGATGGTGTAATGGAACTTCTTTTATCTTTTGTCCTTCTACAAGGAATTCTGGCTGATGGAGCTAGACCTTTCATTGCAATTGGACCTTCAGATGTCCTACTGCCACACAACCAAATGACACAAGTTACAGTGTGTAACTGTTTTTTCCCCTTGCACCACACAAGGTTATAAATCTATGTTTCAGTTTTTCGGGGCACATGTAAAACCATTATTTTAAAACTAAAGCTGATATTTTTTGAGGATACTTTATGCCTTCCTCTAGTTAACTGTACATTTAGACAAATTCAGTGAAAGTGAAGAGACAGCTTGTCCGTTAGTTACTATGTCATAAAAACAAGCTCATTGTACTGGGGGGGGTAGGGGGAAAGCAGAGAAATGCCTTACTGTTCTTATGCTTTATTTTGACTTTGTCCCAAAACAAATACCAGTTGCTGAAATTTCTAAGCTAGCAGTAAAGACCTCTTAGTAATAAGTTCTGAAATCTAAAGCGAGGCGTTTAATGTTCTATTTTCCTTCCAAAAGGACTCAATTCACCTTAAATAATTTAAATTTATTTATATATTCATTTAAATAAATACAAGAGGTAATCTTTCTTCTAGTTTTTCTGTGTTATCCAAATTTGTGTCAAGAGGTTTCCATCAGCCTTATTTCTCAGAACATGGAAATACATGTCTTTGCTTGCCTTCCAAATAAACTGAAAATACTGCACTTCACATCCCTACCCTGCACTAAGTTTCACTTCAGTGTAAAATATAGACAGTAGGATCTTGCTGCATAATGAAGTCAAAGTTATTTAGTTATTTAGTTAATTATTAATTTATATTTATCAATGTTTTTTTCTTCACTAGTGGGCCCAAAACTGAAATTGGTATCAATCTGTTGTCTTATGAAATAAATGATTTCATGAGTAGGAACTACTTTCTGCTAAGTATCTGAGTCCTTAATTTTAATCTTTTAAACTTTATCCTATCCCTGCTGTCATTACTATAAAGAATCTTTAAAATAAATTACTGTTAAAATATTTGAAATAGAAGTTGTTCCTTGCCTCGAGACTCATAAATTTGTGTTACTCGGGTGCCATGACAGAGACAGAATCTCCTAATGCTAAAAGTATCAGCCTTTACAATTTGAGTAAATGCACATTTTTTAATGTTGATAAATTTGAGGAATTCAGGGAACAGTTTTGACATTCAACACACTCTGGCTACAAGTTCTATTTTTATCAGACAAATTATCGAATATAATTATTGCATGGTCCCTGTTAGAGGCACAGACACACTATGTATCTTTGTAAGGTTAACTTTTTCCATCATTTACATCAGGAAGGAATTAATCAATATTATCTCTTCAGAAATCATGCTCTAAGAACTCCATTTATTTTGTAGTAGTGTTTTCATCTATATCCTTTCTGGGCATTCAACCCTTTTTACTGAAATAATACCAGTAAATTAAAAACCCTAAATATAGCAATACTAGAATGACAGAAGCCCTCCACATGGACTGTCTTTCTAAAAGGCTTCTGATATTTCAATATGTAATTATATAAAGTCCTTTATGTATCAGGTCTCCATGAGCTGATTCTCTCATGTACTTTGTGTCACTGCAATAAATGGAGTTATGCAAATAGAACCCCACATGCAGATCAGTTTCCTTGTACATTTGTTATCTAAATAAGCAAAGCCCAGAGGCACAGGCGGTCATTGTGGGATATAATGTTTTCCAACAGCTTAATACTCTGCAAAGTACAATGTACAAGATAGAAAAAAAATATTTAATAAAAGTGAGTTATAAAGAAAATAAACTACATTCATTAGTCTGTTTCATCTGCAGATGAAAGAGGTCAAATTATTCCCTTATATTGTTCCACTGAGTTTACAGATTATAAAAAAGGGCAAATTTAAAAATTGTATACACATGTGAGAATAGAATGATACCAAATTTATCACTTTGGGGCTCTACTTTTGTGTCATAATCAGTATTACTGAAGAGCAGCAAGAGCTTATAAGGGGAGAAATATTTTCGGGGAATAATAATTCATTAAAAATACCTTCTGGGTTTCAGATCTGAGTGCTAGCCAGACAAGTTACTGTGAAATGACTTACCTGATCACCACTCAGAGTCAGATACAGTTCTTTATCACATGGAAAGCTAAGCTTTTTACTGCACACAGTGTACAGGAAGAAGTAGGCCTACAAAACGCACAGGTTTTGTGCAGGGAGCTTGAAGGGGTTTTGGTGGGTGTTCTGGTTGGAGACCAGTTCTGCATGATCCACTGGGGAAAACTACACTGACAAGATCATAAGTAATTTTGTGAATTAACACTCTCTTTCCTAAACCAGTGTTTAGAATATGTAGGTATGTAAAGATATGCAAACAGCATTATCACTACAGAGGAAAACATTTTAGAAGCTGCTGGTCTGCTTTGCAGGAATGTGTGCAGGACACCAGCTCCAGGTTTTGACTCTCCTCAGAAGCTGGAAATGCAAAGAGTTAGCTTTGTACAGAGGCATGGCTTCTCTTTGCACAAGACAGCATTTTCCATACATGCATAGTTTATTCACAGAACTAATATAAAACCAACCAGTATCTTCCATCCACTTGGGAAATATGTATTAATTATACCTGCATTTTTCCCCGTCTTTGATCATTGGATGTGTGTGCAATTATCAGAGAAACCTCAAGCCATTTACATCTTTTGTTATTTCATCCTCACAGAGTAAAATAATGACAACTTATGCTGAAGCCAGACCTTTTGTATTATTTTCCTGTTTGGAGCAAAGTAATTATAGAAAAATTTCAGTCACAGTTACTCAGCCGACTATTCACAGCAAATTAATTTGAATTCAAACCGTTGCAACTGGATCCTGACTTTGGCTGAGAAACTTTTACTTTCTGCTCCATAAAATTACCATAATCTAATTTAAGTTGGAAGGTACCTCTGGAGAACATTACAACCCTCTACTAGAGCAAGAACCAGATTTTATCAGGCTGCTCTGTGTGATAAGTCTTGAATCTCTCCAAGGAAATCTCTGCCAGAAAAAGAAGAGTTAGTCAAACACCTTTTCAGGCCAGGCAATTCAGGACTAAAATACAGGTAAATAAATAGATGGATAAATAGATAGACAGACAGACATGTACACTAATGATCACTTAGTTCAAGTCTAAATCTTTGAATTTCTTCTATGAGCTTAGACACAGCAAGATTAGCATGATTGTCACAGAGAATAAATCAGGTATCTCATATATAGTTGTTTGGGGAAGAGAAAATGTCAGAAAGTAAATTTCAGAGATCCCATGAATGAAAAGGTGATATGTCAAAGTCAAGAAGCTAATCAGACTACATACCCTAAGGTATACCTATAAATCAAGTTGTCATGAGTGCTCCTAATGAAGGACTATTTGTGAAAGTTTTACCTTCTCTGTCTTTAGCATGTGTTCAGAATGTGAATAACTGCCATGTGGCTCCCAACAGAAAATCAAGAGTCAAAAATATAGAATGCAATTTTTAAACACCTCCAGATATACTAAGAAGTGATAAATACAGAAATGACCATTGCAATTATCTACTGTAACTCCTGTGTAACATGAGCTATTGAATTTATCCAAATCAGCTGCTGTTTAAAATAGATATCTCTTCCAGGAAAAAGGTAAGGAAAAAAAAAAAAAAAAAGATTTGAACTACTTTCCTAGCCAAGTTCTTCGAGTGCCTATTTTTCCTCCTGTGAAGCTGCACCTTATTCCCACCCCCATGAACTGAAGTTACTACTTCACTTACTAGATTGCAAGAGACCACTGTGGTTGTGTGTATAAGTGCATCAGTAGCCTTCCTTTGAAGAGCTAAACAAAATTAATTCCACTATTTTAGAATGAATTATTGTTTTTTACTCTGTCCTCCCAAACCTGTCCCATTCCACAAAATGGTGTTTTGTTTTTTTTTTTAATAAGGTTAGGATGCAGAAATTACAAGGTGGAGAGCAAGATCAGGGATTCATACCATAGGTATAGAAGGAATAATCTTGATTTTTGATTAAGAGCACCAACAAAGTGGTACTGGAATAACTCAAAATAGTCATTCCCTTGGATGAGAGGTGTCATGGCTGAAGAGAGACAGCCTACCATTTGTGCTGGTCCCTGGGGTGAGTCATGGAAGAGCAAAAAGAAGCACCAAAGAACACCACAGGAAACCTCCTACCACAACCTAAAGCTAATGTGGCCAGTAATAAAAGATCTCTTTTAGCAACAAACAAAGAGCAACAAACAGGAGGAGATGGAAGACATTGTGCAGTAAATCTATGATGGAGTTGCCATCATGGAAACATGGTGGGATGACTCACATAGGTGGAATGCTTCAGTCAGTGGCTACAAGCTCTTCAAAAGGGATAGCCAAGGAAGGAGAGATGATGGAGCGGCTGTGTGTGTTAGGGAGTGTTTTGATTTCCTGGAGCTTAATGATGGTGATGATAGGGTTGGGTGTTTATGGGTAAGAACCAGGGGAAAGGCCAATAGGGCAGATATCATGGTGGGAGCTTCTTACAGACCACACAACCAGGATAAAAAGACAGATGATATATTCTATAAGCAACTGGAAGAAGTCTTACAATTACTAGCCCTTGTTTTTGTGGGGGAATTCAACTTACCAGATGTCTGCAGGAATTACAGTGCAGCAGAGAAGAGAAAGTGTAGGGCATTCCTGGAGTGTGTGGAGGATAACTTTCTGAAATGACTGGTAAAGGAGCCAACTAGGAAAAGCATCCCACTGCACCTACTGCTTGTGAACAGAGATAGGTTTGTGGGTGTTGTCATGGTTGGATACAGTCTTGGTCAGAGTGATCATAAAATGGTTTTGATTCTTGGCCAATATTGTGGTACTTTCAGTGAGCAGTGTATCAAAACCTCACATGAGTTTGTAGGTCACAAACTGTTAATTCCCCTAAAGGTGACCCATTTTGTCAAACAAAATATCTGCCTGATTGAACTAACTCCAGTATAAATATTTCATCTCGGTAATAGGGCAGATTTGAGAAAAAAACAGAATCGGAATCCTCTGGAATCTGAAACATTTACAAAATAACTTGTCTTCCAGCATATTGCAGCACTAACCCAGATTGCATGCATTTTCATAACAACAAAAGACATATCATTAGTCTTTGCTTAAAAGATATAAATCATAATTACAATCTGGAAACAGTATCTGCTAAAGTGGGTAAAAGCATTTTAAGCCCATTAATAGCAAAAGCATGGAGATATATGACAGATATAATTTTCAGATTTTTCAGTTGCTAGACCACAAACAGCATTTCTTGCTTTTAGAAAGCATTTGGTTTGCATTTTTTACATCAGTGACTGATTCACTTGCCTTGACTGTTTTTCATCAAAGGAGATAAGAATAAACAAGTACATATATGCAATGCATTAGAAAACCCGTCTTATTTCAGGATACTCAATAACTTTAAAATAAAAAAAAGGAATAAAACTTGGCAGCCCTGACTAACTGAAGTAGTCTATTGAAAAGTACCTTCATTATAATATACTGTTGCAGAGTGTTAGGCTCTAAATTAATAAAGTATAAAAGACAAGATTCTTTTAGAGCTGATATGGAAAGCTTAGCTATTTAAAAATAGAAACCAGGATGTATTTTACTGATCTCCAAACATATTTGTAGGAAGTAAAAGGACTGCAAAGCAAGCTTTTTAGATAGGGTTGTGAACAATTTATTGGATGTACAAAAAACTGATGTGAGGATTCATTATTATTTTCATATAGAATGTCTCAAAAAAAAAAAAAAAGACGAGAATTTAGGCACTGGTATGTGTCTATATGTATTAACTAGAAAAACACAAATACTCTCCAGACAATGTCTGGTAGGGGTCTCTGCATCTTTCCCTGTATACCATGTAACTTCTTTACACAAACTCTGTTACTTTAGAAAAGCTGCTTTCAAACAAATCAGCCCATAACCTGTACTGGTACATAGGATTTTTCCTTATTAGGTGCAAGACCCTCCACTTGCTATTGTTGCACTTTATAAGGTTTCTGTCTACCCAACTCTTCAGCCTGTCCATGTCTTGCTGAATTGCACCTTCTGGTGTATTAGTCTCCCCTAACAATTTTGTATCATCAGAGAACCAGCTGATGGTACATTCTATCCCTTCATCCAGGCCATTGATGAATGTTGAACAAGACTGGGTAACACCACTAGGCTTCAAAGTGAACTCTGCACCACTGATCACAATCCTCTGCCATTCTACCTGCTCTCATTCCACCTCACTCTCCACTCATTTCATCCACACTTCCTAAGCTTACCTAAGAGGATGTTATGGGAGATGATGTCAAAACCCTAGCTGAAGTAGAAGTCTACAACATCCACTGCTGTCTCCTCATCTACCCAGCCAGACATGTCATCACAGAAGACTATCAGATTGGTCAAGCATGACTTCTCCTTGATGAATCCATGCTGAATGCTGATTTGTTTAACCAAGGTATAAAAAAAAATTTAACATCATTAAAACACCATCTTTTGTTGGCTCCAAACATATTGCTTTGGAATTTTATTGTGAAAGAAATAATAAAAAAGATTACATTTTTATTTAAAAAATACATAGTACTTAAATCTCTTGTGAAACAAGTATTCCAGTTTTAAAACATGCTTTTTTCTTATAGGAAACAGCTCCGTATTGAGTATGGTTGGTGACTTTTGTTCAACTAGCTATGATTTTCTTACAAATATTCTGGCTCAGCCTTTATACTCAATGACAGATTTTGTCTATGATGCTTCCATATTTTTAGCAGATAGTAGTTCAATGGGGTAGCAACAGTTTTAAGAGTCAATTAAAACTGAAAGAGGTGACACTTCCTAATATCACATTAGTATACACTACCAGACCTTATATAATCAGCAGTGAAACAACATAGAAAAATCCTAAAATAATTCTTATCCATATTTGTGGGTTTTCAAAGCTACTGATGATCATAAATTAAATTTATCTGTATTTCTTATGCTCCTTCTTTTTGTAAACTGTAAGGGAACATAGTAGGCAATGACTGGGATCAGAGAAAACAATAGCACAGCAACATGGCAGTACAATTCAGAGGATGTGACTGGAAAATATTGAAAGTCTTAAAATCTCAAAACCTTCCAATCACCAGCCGAAGCACAGGGTGACAAAGAGGGTGGAGACCTCACAGCAAAGAATTTGATAAATGGTAAGTATTTAAGTAGAAAGTCCTTTCTAGGCAGAGTACTATACAGGGAGCACCTTCTTCAACATAGTGGGTTCTGCAGTAACAATTTAGTAATACAGAAGAGAAAATAGCAGTAGAACTTCTCTGTTGCTACTTAAAATGTACTGTAACAGTTGGACATTTGAAACCTTGACCCATTTTGCTTAGGAGAGCTAGTGGAGTAGCAATTCAAGTTACTTAGCCTGAAGACATATAGAATTTTTTTCTGACTAAAAAATTTTTTCTGCCAATAGAATTTTTACTCTCAAGAAATACATCCATAGTCGAAGCCATTGAATATTGACAGGAAAGGAAAGTTAGGAATCTGGAAGCAGGAAATGTGAGATTGAGGAATGGCAGTCAGTGATAAAATGAGCATGCAGAGACTAAAAGCGATCTAGGAAGATCTACCTATCCTTTTGTTTTCAAATAGATGTTTTAATTAAGTAAGGAAACCACAACTAGGATCAGAGATATAATCGATAGAAGCGAGATCAGAAACCAGATTCAGAATTGAGATGTGACTGATAGAAAGGCTGAGAAAAGATTGGTAAGAGTGATTAATAGGAAAGTGATCAGTTCGTGCTCTGCTGAGCACATGGGAAAAGCAGATTTCTTGAGCTTGTATAGAGATCTCCAAATTACTGAATATTTTATAATAATGTTTTTGATTCATGTTTTTTATTTCCATTTATAAAAAAGAGATAATAATAACTTCTCCATTAGCAGGGACACAATTACAATAAATGTATTAGTGTTTGTGATGCACTTGGATCTTATAAAGGTGAGCACCATAAAAAGCTTTTGAGGAAATTAATTTTGTCTTTAGAGTAGGTTTTGAATAGTCTGAATTAATGAAGGTGGGGGGATCTCCACTGAACAATAGAAAATGGAATACTATTTGGCAAGTAAGCAGTAATTTTTCTGTGACCTGAAAGGGTCTAGGTGGTCTAATATAAAAAAAGAAACATAAAAAAGTGATTGCATGACAAATCTATATTGTAGAACTCTTGCATACAAGGCAAAATTCAGACTGAATAGATAGATAAATCTCTTATAGCTTGGATGTTTGACCTTGCAAGTACAATACAATTCAGTGTAATATTTAATGTGTAGTTAGACACACAGTATCTAAGTTTCTGATTTAATGTATTATATTTTAATTAGTGTTTTGTATGGACTAGGTAAGTGGGTGGGCCTAGGATTTACATATTTATAGAATCCTGAGGGAAATTTTACATATTTTCATGCTTGATGAGATATAGGGTTGAAACCTAATTAAATGGCTTATTTTGGGTGTTATATTGTTTGTCTGTATGTATTTATGGAGATAATTCACAATATCAATTTTTAGAGAGGATTTTATCATTAACAGAACTCATGGATGTTGTAGAAGCCTCAGCTTTTATCAGTTAGTATGTTTTAACTGTGGACTTACTTTTACCATTCTTTTCTTCTTCCTTCATCCTCCAACTGAATGCATATCTTTCTGTTTCTGGTATCTCATGCTTCATATGGAATCAGCTGTATAAGCTATTCTGTCCTTATGGAAAACCAAAGAAAGGCAGCTGTTGAATTTGGACTCATATGTAGACTAACTTTAATTCTATCCCTTCATACATCATTCTTTTCTTAGTGATTTTTAATTAAACTAACTGAAATGCTTATCTGTATTTCATTTTCCTCTTGTCAGTCTTACTCAGCTTGACTTCTGCTAATTGTCAGTTTATTCATAGGTTTCACAACTTCCAGATGTTGTTTTCTTTGATGATCAATCTTCTTCAGTTATTGTAGGCTTTTCTTAAACTTAATATTTCCTGTGCAATGTTATTATCTTAGCTAGAGCTTGAATCTTTTCTAGTTTTTCCTCCTGAGTTTAAAAAGTATTCTTAGAAGTGATTTCACTGCTTTTATATTCACTATCCTGATTAGGTCAGATTAAACACCCTATCTACTTCCCTCTTCCCTTCCAGCCTTGTGCTCCTCTCTCCCTTGTGCTATCACAAGTACACGTGCACTTGCATTTATGAGCAAAAGAATAACCTGTCAGACAAATCTATTTGTCAGCCAGGTCAGGAGACTGATCTTGCCAAGAAAACTACAATACAGCTGTGTCAGCATCATAGAGGAAGCATAGTGAGGGCAGGGTAGTGCTCACCCCATCCTGCAACAATTGGAAGGCTGTACATGGAGATATGACATAACAATTGCCAGAACTCAGTCTGAGTTAGTGTTTGCAAAGGAAATTTAGAAAGTATGTTCTTGTCTTGGCACAGAATTCTCTTCCAGCCTATAAAGATTTCTTCTATTCAGTAATCCTGCTCTTAATTATTGTGATCTATACTTAAATGCCAAGACTAATGGTTCACTAACATGATAGATTAGGCTGTGAAAAATAAGTAAGTAGGTTATGGGCAGGTAAAACATCAGCCTTCCAGTACTGCAGAAAAATGCACAATGCTAAAATGAGAAGTCAGTGGATGTACTATGCATCTTTAAATGACTGATGTAATTACTTTTCAAACTGTGTCTCCCTAAATTACTGATTTCTATAAATGCTTTCATAAAACACAAAATATAGAATGCATTGTTCACAGTATTTTTTCAAAGACTGAGCAGAAATTAAACCTCAGAATACCTTTTTTAGCATCAAAACTTATGTAGCAATGAATGGACTTGACAAGATTAATATCTCTATTTGAATACTTTCAAAAATCATAACTTTTTTGGTGTTTGATGGATATGAGCATCAATGAGGTTGAAGATATGCTTATGTGCAGTTCAAACAGGAGACAATAAATATTTCTCAGTGGAGTGCATCTAGAATTGATATGCTCTTCAGAGGATAGTGACTTATTATAATGATAATCAAATTTACACTGTATTGATGTATAATAGCTAATTAGAGGTCTGACCTCAACTTTTCAAGCTGCTGTCATTCTAATACTACCTTGCAAAAGAATAAATGCTGCTGGATTGCTGCTTTAGAACACCCTGAATTTTAGCTCTAATCTTTGTCAAAATCCTTCTCACAGGTGAAGGTAATGTTTAATTTCACCACAGAAAAGTCAAGTGAATGAAGTGAAGGAATGAGTTACTTGCTTGTAAGGACAGATACAGAGGAACTCTCTTCTTTCAAGCAAAATCTGATGCTTTTGTCTTACAGAATATCTCTGGAACACAGTGCTGGTTAGTTCAGTATTCTCGTGTTCCTGAGTGTCAACCCTCAGAATGATTTTCATGTGCAGTTCAGTTTAGAGGCATGGATATGAACTTTTCCATGTGACTTGTTCTCAGTGCTAGGGTATGTTCAATTTACAGTATCCCTTTTGGAA
The DNA here is from genome assembly GCA_038090715.1 of Florisuga fusca. Lineage (NCBI taxonomy): Eukaryota > Metazoa > Chordata > Aves > Apodiformes > Trochilidae > Florisuga > Florisuga fusca. The sequence goes on along the minus strand of JAAWXA010000007.1, from coordinate 11,279,487 downwards.
GTGATAAGATAATGGTGCAAGAGAGCAGAGAGAAGATAAAAGAGAATTTCCCCACTCTCCTCTTGTCTTCAAGGAAAGAAAACATTTTCTTTTGTAGATAGGAAAGAATTGGGTTTCTTTTGCTCTTTAAAGTTAGTAAAGTTAGTTTTATTTTAATGCTGAAGTAGAAAAATAGAAATTTACTGCAAGTCTTAGATTCAAAAGCAGAACTAAAGTGACAAATACACACATCCAGTCTACCAGAGCTCTGAGCTGTTCTTATGCTAATATAGACAAGTCACTCTAGGTAGGGTCAGAAGACCAATTCTGAAGATATGCTGCATGCTTTGTGTGGAAGGAGAGTTCCAGGAGACATGAAGTGTATTATTTATCCTGAAGCTCTCAGTGGATATCCCTCCTGATCTCCCACAAGATTTACTTATTGGCATAATTGACTAGTGGTCTGCTGGGAATTTTGAACACTAGATAAATGTTTGTTCATTTTTCCAGTCAATTAATAAAGAGTGGATGCTGTATTAATCGCTTAAGTGGCGTTCTTATTTATTTCTCCAAATTTGCTTTCAGGCTTGGATGCAAGATTCACCTATTTAAACCAAGGTCTAAGGAAGCCTTTCATCAAGGTTTCACCACAGCCATAATGATGAACCCAGATCTATCTTTTCCAGTAGAAAATCTTCTTTGAGAACTGCTGGATAAAGGAGCTGTAATGAGTTATGCTATTCTTAAGGCATGAAATTTATTATTCTAAGATATTTATTCACTTTAAGAAAGGAAGGATCAAGAAATGAATGGCAGAAAGCTTAATTAAACCTATTATATGTCTGTCATGGTGACACTATGGTAATAAACCCATACAGACTGTTTCAACTCTTGCTTTAGAAATTCTTATGTTTAACAACAACAAAGAATGTAAGCATGTGCTTAATTTTAAACACGTACATCATCCCATCAAATTCAAAAAGATTATGCAAATATTTTAAGATTAAATATATTTTTAGAGTAGGACCAAAATTCTTAGCATCTTGCACCATAGAACTTAGTTGGATAAACTGGCAGTTGTATAAGCTGAATGTTTCTATAAACAACAAAGGATCACTGCAGCTAAATTTGAGATAACTTGTTTTTCCAAAGTTTAAATAAACAAAAAGATCTAATTTGAGTCTAAGCTTGATTTTTTTCACAATGCTTATATGAAAAATGCATACTTTTCTGTTTGAAATTCTGATTCTTTTAACAAAAGAAAGGGCTAGATTTGCAGCATTGCAAAGTAGATATATGCAAGGGGTTTGAACATCTATGTGGGAAGCTGGTGCAGATGTTTGATCTGAGTCCTACAGTCACTGAAGACCTTAGCCTTGAAATCTTGTTTTATAATCAAGACGTCAAAATCTTTGTGAAATTATCCTACCTTGCACAAATAAGCAAAAGAATACATAGGTAACAGTATCCACGTCTGAGATATGAATCAGATCCCTTCCTTTAGTAATATAACACTATATCCTCAGTCTTCATTTATCTGAAAGCCTTTGTGAAATGACACAAATCCATATTAATCTCAGGCTGACTGAGTTGCATTCTCCAATTTACATTTAAATTTTTTTCTACTTACAAATAAAAGAAACGAGTTCTATATACAACTAACTTTTCCTGTCATGTACACCTAGTTTGCAGCTGTATCGTAACCATGTATTTCCTAAAACCAGTTTGAAATTATGAAGAAAAAATCCAAAAGTTATATAGTGCAAATCACTTGTAGCTGTATCTATTCTTAAGCAACATCGTGACATACTTCACACTGCCATGGTTGTTTCAGAGTAATGCCCAACTTAGGCTGTATTAAGGAATGATAAGGGAAAATTTAAAAATTAAAGTATGACACGAGAAATTAAAGGTTTTTATCATGTCTAGAGGGCTAGAATTAAAACAACTCTTTACAAATTGACATTAGGAAATATGGAGTAAACCAAACAGGGTGTCCAGGGACATGGACACATGGATGGAAAGAAAGAAAACATGGATCATTTCTTAGCAGGTGAGATCTCCAACAGTCTGTCAGTAGTGTGTCATGATGGACTGGGCAGTCTGCAGGCTCTCTCTCCAGAAAACTATTGATTTATATGTCTGCATCATGGCTGAATTTTTGTTCTGCACATCACTGTACAGTCATGGTAGCTCATCAGCTGGAAAAGGACATTTCAATTGCATCTAGACAATACTCTGCTACATAGATTAAATGAAAAAATAGATTTAATTAAAAAAAATATGGTATAAACAAGCAAATTACAATCGGATGAATAAAATTGCAGTGGGGAGTTCCATAAATGATAGGTGAGAAGCTATTTTCCCCTACCACTTCTATACTTTTACCTCAGGCTGAAAATATCATGAAGAAGACAGGATTGTGAAAGACTGAATAATCCACAGATAGAGAAAAGCACTTTTGTTTTCTGTCTTAATGGAATACAGAGATTGTATGTGTGGCAAAGGTAAATACAACATTGTATTTATATCCAAATATATCCAAAGCTGTCACACAATGTTTCAAAGAGAGGATGTGGAACCCAACACCAAAATACACAGGTGTTCTGCAGTAAGGCAGGTAGATTTAGTAAATTTGGAATCTCTTCATTTTTTTTCCAGTTTCTCAAGCGATTCAGGTCACTGACTTGTTTTTTAGCTCATGTACAGATGCCAAAAGTCACCATCACTGAGAGATTAATATTAAAGTTTAATTTTTAAATCCTCCTTTCAAGTCATACAAATTTCTAACAACAAAAATTGAGAGGAGATTAGAGACAAAACTAAAACCATCTAATATCACATGCTTAGTGAGCAAGTTAGTTCATAAAACTTTTAGACTTTGTTATTAAGTTTCATATTATCCTGCAGTTCTTTAAAATTACTAAGTGTTCAATAAAGTTGGGTTTCTGCTTGCAGCAATGATATCTGTGGCTGCTTTATTTCTCTAATGCTCTTGCCTTCAAATATAGACGTGATTTTTGAATGCAGCAAAAACTGAACCTAGAATAAGTATCCCACCTAGAATAAGTTCCCTTTTCAATTTCCATTAACTGCCGAATATTTATAGCTATTTCTGGGATTTTAATAACTCTTCCACAGAGCTAGCCACACTTAAAACTAAAAAAAAAATAATTAATGGTAAGAGGGGTTGAAAAATTTAGCAATTATTCCTCTATCAGCAAAAATCTGATTAAACACATGATTTTTGTGATCAAGAATTATTATATTCTTGACATTTTTTCAGTGTTTGAACTTTTTTTCTCATTTTTTAATGCATGGAACCCAATTGAAGACTAAAGAAATTCCTAAAAAATACTTGTTCTTACTGAAAAACGCATTTATCTTCAATTTATATTATGGCATGAGGTGGGTTTTTTCAGGTGTTTTTTTTTTTTTCCTTGTTTTTCTTACTTTCTTCAAATAGCATAAAATAATATGACCTTGGACATGAAAGATCATAGGAAAAGTAAAGAAGAGGAAAAAAGATAAACTTTCCTGTGTTTCAATATTCATAAATATTTGCTATGGTAGTTAGAATTTTTAGTAGGCCTTTCACTGCATATAATGGGATGTTCAGCATTGCTCCATGAAATAACACAGCAGGATATTTCAAATGTTATATCTCTAAACATGTATAAACTAACTCTAATTGTATGTATCTTTCAAATCCAAATACATTATAAGAGTAATTCAAAGTCCTAATTCAATTATGCACACATATGCAAATGATCTAGTACAAAAACTTTTATATTTTTAATGCATCACCAATGTTAAACTACATGATTATAACCGTAACAACTGGGCTTTTCACCAGGCAATTGTGGGAAAGCTAAAGCCAGTGTAATAGTTTTGTGATATTTTGCAAAGGCACATTACAGGACATGCCTTTTCTCACAAGGAAGTGTTAGAGTCCTTTTTTAATGGTTCCTATTTTTTTCCTTTTGAGCTGCATGCCATTTCTTTTTTAATTTGAACAGCTCTTCCAGCTGCAAAAATGCAACTAATTTCCACAGCAGTACCAACCATTCATTCAAGCAAGTCAGTCAACTTAATTTTTAAATTTTTCAGTGAAAGTGTTAAGTTTCTAAGCTTTTGGCATTCGTGGCTTTCTGTGCAGAAAGGGAAAATGAAGGCCATTGTCTGTGGCTCTGTATCTCATAATCAGAAATGTCTTGGTTTATCCTTGGGAATATAAACAACCCTTCAAACCATTAGAACCCAATAAAAATTGCATGGCTCCATTTACTTCAATTACTTGAAGCTTAGGACATGTAACAAAATCTTTTTTTGACACTTTATGTTCACTCCTACTGAAAATAACTGGAGATAAACAAGCCTTTTTTTAACAGTAGTACTATAAAATGTTCTGTTTCAACAATACTGAAATTTTATCTTACTGTATTTCATAACAGGCATTTAATTTTCAAAATTATCATATTTATTTGAGAACAATGTAACCTAATCTCTTCCTAGTCCATCTCTACCTATGTGTATAATGGTTTAGACCTCAATGCTAATTATTGAGTGAAAAATAGTCTGAAGACCATTTAGTTGTATACTTCCTCACCCAAGGTTATTTTCAGGTAATTAGAACTCTGATATAAGAAAATGACTTATTAATTAATGAGATTTCTATACTATTTGGCTAAAATATCTTAAGGTGGTAAATTTCTAGGTAGTTTTTCTAGATATGAAGTAGTCTCCAAAATAATTTTTTAAATCATAAAATTACCCTTCATGACATAAAAATCTTAATTTTAAGCATCTGAAAGCACATTTTAGTTTCCTAAAAGAAATAAACAGTATATAAAAAGATAAAGTATAACAGTATAAAAGAAATAAACTTATTATTAAAAGTATTATCACTTTGGGAACCAGTGTAAATGTTTTATCCCCAAGGATATAATGATGAAAGTATTCTATTCTTTGCTTCAAAAAATCTATCTGAAATTTCTGGTCATATTCAAAACAGTATCTTACTTATTTTAAATCTTAAATCACAACAAAAATCTTTCTTTTCAAATTTACCTTAGATCTCATTTACTAAAATATTTCTGTGATATAAATTTCTGATAGGTGGCTAGGAGTTTACAGTATGGTGACACCAATTTATACTGTGACCCTCAGCAAGTGTGCTGATAACACCAAACTGTGTGGTGTGATCAACATGCTGAAGGGAAGGTAGGCCATCCATGAGGAACCCTGACAGGCTTGAGAGGTGGGCCCATGCCATATTCATGAATTTCAGTAATGTCAAGTGCAAGATCCTACACCCAGGTCAGGGCAATCCCAAGCATAATTATAGATAGGGAGGAGAATGGACTGAGAACATCCCTGCAAAGAAAGGTATGAGTGTGTTGGTTGATGAGAAGCTCAACATGAAGCAGCAGTGTACACTTGCAGCCCAGAATGATGACCACATCCTGGGCTCCATCAAAAGAAGTGTGGCCAGCAGGTCAAGGAGGGTGATTCTCCCCCTCTACTCTGTACTCATGAGACCTCATCTGCAGTGCTGTGCCCAGTTCTGGGGGCCCCAACACAAGAAGGATATGGAGGTGTTAGAGCCATTCCAGAGGTTGGCCAAAAAGATAATTCAATGACTGGAGTACCTGTCCTATGAAGACAAGCTGAGAGGGTTGGGGTTGTTCAGCCTGGAGAAGAGAAAGCCCAGGAGAGGTCTTATAGTGGCCTTCCAGTACCTGAAGGAATCTACAGAATAGTTGGGGAGGGACTTTTCATGCTGGCATGTAGAGACAACACAATGGAGAATAGTTTCAGCCTGGAAGAGGGTAGATGTAGGTTAGAAATTACAAAGAAACTCTTGACTGTGAGGGTGGTGGGACACTGGTACAGGTTTCCCAGAGGACCTATGGCTGCCCACTCCCTGGAAGTGTTCAGGGACAGGCTGGATGGGGCTTTGAGCAACCTGTTCTAGTGGGAGCTGTCCCTACCTATTAACAGTGGTTGGAACTATATGATCTGTAGGGTCCCTTGCAACTCAAACCATTCTAGGATTCTATGACATGGTTCTATGATCCAAACATTATTTCAATGGGAGCATGTCAGCCATTTATGATAAGAGATTTGAATTTATGATAAGAGATTTGAAAGAGTATCATTCTGCAAAGCAGTTGGACTACGAATGATATGAAACTTGAAATTCCTCACAAACTCCTATACGAAGTTCAAGTACTGATGACTTTCTATCCCTTTTTAAACATTCACATGTGTTTATGACAGCATTGTTTGATATATCTCAGCTCATTCAGATAGCATTCCTCCTGAGAAGTCTTCATTTACAATTTCCAAGTAAATACTATAATGAACAAAAATCCCATTCAAGCCATTGTAGTAAAACAGCTTTGATAACTTGATATCTTCAAAAACATGTGTGAAATACAAAAGTAATCCAATTTAAAAGCCTGACCAAATGAAACCTCCTGTTACTTAGTATTTTTTTTCCAACCTTATCTACATCTTTTTTACTGGGGGAGATAAAATTGAGACTAAAATTTAGAACTAATTGAGAAGTTAGTTCATGGGGTCTAAATGAACTGAGGATCTAGCTACTGAAAATCCTAGGCCTTCTCTTGTTTGAGTTCCAGCTCTCACTTTTTCTGGTTTGTCTTTTTTTTATTATTATTATTTTTTTCCCTATGTTTAAGACTGAGGTCCAGAAATACTGTGATAAGACCATTATTTTGATGTTCAGATTTTGAAAGATATTTCCCTGAGAAGAGAAAACAAATACCAGCAGTGCTCCCAGCTCAGATGGATAGTGCCAAGATCTTGCAAACAAATATTCTGACAGGTATCTACAGAAACAGATAAGACTAAAGCTTTAGATTTGAGAGGTCTGACTTTAGCAGGGGACTGAGGGGGAATCTCTACATCAACACTTGTTGGTAGACAGGCAAGTCTGCAACTTGTACTTAACCCCACTGTTTTCCAGTTGTGCCTAGATGAAGATCTGCCTCAGATTTAGTGGTAATGTCCTATCTTCAGCGAGATCTGAGAAATTAGGATGGAGTTCTTTTTGCATCCCTGCCTCATTGTAGAATTTACCCAGGTAAAGCACTAGGAAGCTGTTGATTGCCAACCTGTAAAGTGTTGAAGGGAAGTCAGGTTTGGAGGTAGAATATCTGAAATTCTGGTTCTGTTTTCCCTGATAGTGTATTTGAAAAAACACAAGCTATAAACAGACCATAGTATTTACTAGGGGTCATGAATTGTTCATAGCTTCTGGAAAGTATATTGTAGTAAATGACTTGAAAAGCTATGATATTTTCAGTTTGCATTAAAACTACACAAAAAACCCCACAACTCAGCTGCATATTGTATGAACATATGTATGATATATATAAATAGATACGGGCAGAAACCATTTATATTGATATATGTATATGCATACAAAACTATGCTTGCCCATATAATTGTAGGTACCTACTATCCCATAGATATTTGGTCAATTTATCCCACACTATTCCTAAGTTTACAGTTCTTTCTTTTCTGCTCAGATGTGTCAAAATTTGTACATGTGTAAGGAAACTATCAATAAGTGAAATATATCATTCTGGAGTGTTCAGGCACATCACTGAAAATTGCATTTGGGGTCACGTACTAGTTGTTTTCCCTGAAAGTCACAGAAAACCACTCTTTCCCACTAAATATTTTATTTCTAATTCCTCATTTTGAGATCCTATACCAACAAACTCAGTGGACAGTGTAACTTGTAAATGTGTTCAAAGTACAATTTAGAGCCTTATCAAGCAATGCATATCTGATTTATCCATGTTAAAAAAATCCCGTTACTCACATGCAAACTGAAGAAGAGCCTCTCTGCTTAAAATGCTGCCAAACGTGTTGGTGGTTAAGCACTGATACTGTCCAGAATCCTTCATTTCACTGGGGTTGTTGATGATTAAACTTCCTTCTATTAAACTGAAGCGATAATCACTTTCAATGTTGATTTCAGTTCCATTTCGAAGCCATCTTAGGAAAAAAGAAAGAAAATACTTGAGCATTTTATGGCTGAAGGAAGGCATCAAGCTAGTGTACAGAACCTGACAGACCCAGTTTTTATGAGGATGACAGCTACTGAAAGATACTCTGTGCAGTAACCCATTGCTTTGGCAAAATCTGGGATGGAGACGTTCTACAACATGTGCCTGAAAGAAGTTTTTCTTAAAACACAAGGAAAATCATATATTCAGCCTCTGATGAGAAAGAATATCCTTTATTTTCTCTCTGCTGAATCAAATCAGTAACACCATTGTTTTTTGTTTTTTTTTCCCCAAAGGAACCTATTGTCCACAAAAGACTGACTTGAAACCTAAAGAGCAGATGCATCCTTTATGTCAAAACCAGGACTTTTATCATGCTTATGACAATCAAAGTTTCAATTTGTGTTTTATCTTCAGAGCTTTAGGCCCAAATAACCTTAGAGTTAGCAGACCTGAATCTGCACTACATGAAAGCAAGGAATGTTTTTTTCCATTCTTTCAGCATTTGTTGTTCTGGGCCTAAGAAACAGTGAAACCTGATTTAAATATAGAAAGAAGAAGAGCAAGATCTATGAAGAGCAGGGGAGTAGATTTATGCATTTATGCTCCTGGAATACAAAGGGTGCTGGCAATGGACAAAGACAAAATAATATCAGCTGGGACAAGACACATGAAACTCAGAATGGGACAGGACAGACTGGAACTAGCTGATGACTGGTGAAAAGTAATGCCTGGAAGCTAGGAGGAAAATGGAAGTTCATACCAGAAGAGGAGTTGACAAAGGAAACGGTAGGTTTGGGAAGTGTTTAGGAGTGAAATGAGCAACATTCCTGAACAGGAAAGATGGATGAGAATGAAAATAAGGTGGAAAAAGCCAGGCTGTAGGAAACATTAGGAAGTGTGACACATGGGCTGAAGTACTGAACAATTCCTGACTAAATACTTTTGAGTTTTCAAAAGTAACCAAAGTGTTGTAATCATTCTGCTGTGTGAGTGAGTTTTTGAGCTAGCTGGCTGCTTGTTAGTTTGGAGTTTGTTAGTTTGTTAGCTGTTTGGGGTTAGTTTATTTTGGTTTGTATTTGTTTGTTTGGTTTTGGCTTTCTTTTTGTTTGCTTATTTTGTTTGTTTGGGGTTTTTTGTTTACTTGTTTGCTTTTCCCTGTGTATTGTCTGCCAGAAAGCCTCAGGCCTCTCATTCATCTCCAAAGACTGAAACAACAAACCCTACAATAATCCACTGGCTGAGAAAGAAAACATTTTGTGGGATCATAGTTTAGTTTGGAAGGGACCTTAAAGATCATCTAGTTCCAAACCCACTGCCAAGGGCAGAGACATCTTCCACTAGAGCAGATTGCTCAAAGACTCATCCAACCAGGATCTGAACACCTCCAGGAAAGGGGCATCCACAACTTCCTTGGGAAACCTGTTCCAGTATCTCACAACCCTCAAATTAAATAATTTATTCCCAATAGCCAATAAAATCTACCTTCTTTCAGATTAAAACCATTCCCCCTTGTTCTATCACTACATGACCTTGTAAAAAGTCCCTTCCCAGCTTGACCCCTTCAGGCAGGAGGCGGGGTGGGGGATTCAGATAGATTTAACAGACTCTAGCACTCTGGAGTAACCTCTGGGGGCATGGGGAAGAGAGGTGTGTGGGTGTCTAATATCTCAATCAAAGAGTAATAATGAACATAGGAAGACTATTTAGGTTTGCTTTTCTATTGAACTGCATAGAACATTAAATTGTTAAAAGAATACAATGAACAGCTAGGCAGTGTGAACGGGCATGACACTCCTATTACGATGCACAGATATTTCCTACATTGCTAGTTTGCAGTCATTCTGCAATTTCAACTTTGCCTCAGGAAACTGCCAAGCACTTCTAAGCTTTACCAGAGTTCAGCGAAGAACTTGGCAACATGTAGACACCAGAGGCAACTTTAACAAAGCAAAATGATAATCAGTTCATCCTATCTTGTTAACATTCATGGTGAATGAGGTATAGGCAGCAGAACTCAGTTTCAGTAGCTCTGAATTTTTCTTAATCCAAAGGTCAGAATTGCCGGAATTAAAGGCAATTATACACTATAATTTGCCCCTTTTTTTTGTGTTAGGACTTCCGATTGCAGGGGACCCCTGCTTCATTTAATGTAAGAAATGAAACACTGTTGACAAGTTCTTTACATTGCAAAGAACGTGGAGAAATTTGGAAAGGTCTGTAGGATTCACTACATTTAAAAAAAAAATTCATACATAGCAGAGCTAAAAAAAGTAACTTATCATCTTGAACTATTTATTAATTATTTAAATTTTTTAATTAAATCATAATGAAAGCTAACTTTTACATATATATTCATATATATGAAATTAAAATGCAGAATTAATTGATACAGACATTATGGAGATTTAGGTAAAGAAAAAAATCAAAATCGCATGTTTGACATTTCTGAATGGGAACTGACACAATATGCTCTTTGCTTTAGTTAGCTTTCTTCCCTTAGTTTCATTTTCAGTTAAATTCAATGTAAAATTCTGTTTTTGTAATGCTACCCCTAAACTTTGGATCTTAATGGATGCCTGCCTATATATTTTGGGGTCTATCCTGAATTATTGTTTTCACCTTATATAATCCGATTACATTAGAGGAAAAGCAACACCGAATTGTGTGATGGTTTTTTTGAGAAATCCTCATTGATCTGGGAGGACAGAAATCCAAATATAATACTTAAAAGGTAACATTGTTTCTTGAAGACATGTGATTGATTACATTTCAAAGTATTCTAATTTGAATAGAGTATACATCAAGTAATTTTATTTTTTTTCAACTGAAAAAAATGATTGGGAAATGTTACAACAAAAATTTGTAACAAGCCTATGTGTGTTTCAAGTAAAATAGGAAACACAGTGTGTAGTGAAGCACCATCTTAGGGAATTCTGTACCTGCCTGTAACTCAGTTACGCTGATAATCTTCAAGATCCCACAGGAAGCTTGTCAATGTCTGTATTCCGCACTGAAGGTGTCTTAGTTATGTTCTTCATTGCACAGGTCCTGACTTGTGCATGATTTGCAGAAACATTAATCAAATGCAATCAGTTTATTTTAGGGAGTTATTGCCTGAAACAATTCATCTAGATACCTTAAGATTGTAATTCAAGAAATTAAAATTTTTTCTTTCAGGATAGAGCTTTAAAAAGGGAAAAAAGCTCTTTGCAAGCAAAATGAAAAGTTGAAAATATGTGATCATTCTCTGTTCTGTTAAAATTGAGAAATATTCTAACAAAGAAAAAAATTCTAAAAGGGTTATGAACACTGTGTCATAAGTTACACAATTTCATTTTGGAATTTTACAGTGCTTTAAATGTTCTATTAAGGTAGCTTTTAAAAAAAGATTATATTGTGCGTTGTTTCTGGCTGAAACTAATTCTTAGGAACATGGGCCTCACAGCCCATGTAAATAAAGATCTCTGCTTTCCAGTGCTTGCAGAAAATAGGACAAGGTTTTTAGTGATATGGAAATATCCATTCTCCTCACTATACTTCATATGCCAAAGGTTAGACTGTGATATGCAATAGACCTTTGTCTATGATAACCTTTTTTGAAGCTAAATTCACTTTGCTCCTACTGCGGAGAACAGCATATTTTTAATAAAGTAATTTATGTCTCTTCTTCCTTCCCCTGAATTGTAGTGTGTGTTGCAAATGTACAGGCAAGTAGCAGCAATAGAAGTTAAATTGTTCTGTAAGAATTAGGCATCTGGGGTCAAAGCTTTCCTGGCATGAATAGCAGTCAGGAAACTTTGTTTTTGAGGCTGCTGACATCAGTTAATCTCTGTAGAACTGAAGGCATGGATATCATAAAACAGCCCAGGTTGGAAGGGGCTTTGCAGTCCAAGTTTTCATGGGAAAGGGAGATGATGAGATGAGGTGAAATTATCTAACACCTTGTTCAATAGCATCATGAAAACCTCCAGTGATGGGGACTCTGACACATCCCTGAAGAGGTTGTGTCAGTGAATGGTTGTACTCAGAGTAAAACATTTCTTTCTTATTTTGAGATAAAACTTCTCATGTATGAAACCTCTCTCATAATTTTTGCCACTTGCTTTCCCCATGTGGCTCCTTGTGAAGAGAGGGCTTCTATCCTCTTTGTAGCCACCCTTTAAAATACACTGAAAATCTGTACTTTATTGCATTTCACTGGGAAAATGCAGAAAATGGTTAGGCCAAGAAAGAAAGGAGATGACATAGATTCTCCAAAGATAAAACCTCTATAAGAGCAATGAGAGGGTTGAACATAGGATTCCCCTCTTTTTGTGGAAATCTGTGTCTTTTTATCATGGTCACATGTTGTGTTTTATGGACTGACAGCACTCTAAGAGAATATAGAACTAATGAACATTTTTTGTATCAACAAAATAAAAAATATGTAATCGAAATTACATGAGAAATGTCAATAAGAAATAATGAAACATAGCTGTCATCCCACACAGTGAAGGACTTCATCCAGTTCCAATGGCTTTATTTTGTAGCTTTATAGATGTTTCAAAAACAAAAAACAATTAGATTCTGAACTTGTCAGGTGTTACAGACACAAGTCAGAAAACTGGCCAGGAGTCCCTTCACATGGGTAGGTATGATCCACAGAGAATATGATTTGAAACCTCATATATTGCTTTGCATTTATTCACTACCACTTACCCATCTTGCTTATTCAGAATCAGAAAAAGCATTCAATTAAGAAATCCAGTTGTGTCACAGAGCTGTTTCTGCTATGCTGTTCTCTGAAGCATACTAACACTCACAGTGGTACCGCAGTGGTTAATAGTCTGAAAATCAAATTTTTAAAAAGCTGAAATAGGTACCTGTATGTGGGAGAAGGATTCCCACGAGCTTGACAATTCAGAGATACTTTCTTCTCCTCAGAATCAGTTGGAAAGATCACATCATCTGGCTCTTGAACAAACACCGGCCCATAATCAACACTTTCTGTGGAAATAGTAGAGCTACAGTTTAGGAAGTTGGGATAAATATAAATGTATTGTAGCTATTACAAAATCATATTAAAGTTTTCAAATTTTGTTTGCTTCCCAGAGGTTCACATCCTACTTCCTCAGATGCTATATTAAAAGGCAATAGGTTTTGTTTGTTTGTTTGTTCAAAAAGAAATATTACAAAGTTAACAAAACATATAGTATAATTTCAGTGTTGATCATGAATTGAAATGACTTTTTCATCAGATTAATTTGACCTAATGAGTCTAATGTGCAGCTTGAAAAAATTAAGTAAGCAAGAGGAGCTAACTGCTTATAGAGTGCAAGGTAAAGAAAACCTTTTCTGTTGCTTGCAGCAGCTGATTTCACAAAGATCTAAAATACAGAATTCCCCTTTATGTAAAGGAGTTGCTAAGAAAAATCACTCATAAAAATAATGGCAGCAACTAGTAGCTACAGCTAAATAAAATATATCAAAATCTAATATTTCGTCCTGTCTAGTTTTGGTATTTATCTGTATCCTCATATGAATTTATATTTCTGAGCAATAAAAGCAGCATAGACCCATAGAATACATCTATGATTCTAGTTCATTCTTATTGTTAAGTGGGAAGTGTTACCTTCAAAAAGTAAAAGGCTGGAAGTATAGCATTCCTGATCACATATGTCTGAACAACTGAAATACTTGCTGTGCACCAGGAGACTGTGGAATTTTAGTCAACTGAGACTTGCTCCAAACTCAGATAATTTATTTCATAATGCTCTTCAAATTTAGAGCACTAGTTTAATGATTTGGGTGAGAGGGGACAGTTACGTTGTCCTACAACTTGCAATGAAACATATGGGAGTAGGGGTTTCTCTGTCAGGTTTATGGTTTCATATGTTCGTGTCATAAAAGTCTTCCAGCTAATACTAAGGACAGCGTGGCATTTCAAACAGTTATGCTGTGACTAGCATTCTATGATCAAGATCTGGGAGTCCTGGTAGATAGCAAATTATCCATGAGCCAGCAGTGTGCCATTGTAGCCAAGGAGGCAATGGGACTCCTAGGTTGCATAAAGAAGAGTGTGGTCAGTAGGCTGAGCAAGGTCATTCTCCCTTTCTGCTCTGCCCTGGTGAGGCCACAGCTGCAATAATGCATCTAGTTCTGGGCTCCCCAGTTCAAGAGAGACAGGGACATACTGGAGAGAGCCCAATGGAAGGCAACAAAGATGACTGGAAGATTGGAGCATCTGTCTTGTGAGGAAAGGCTGTGAAAGCTGGGACTCTTTACTCTGGAGAAGAGAAGGCTGAGGATAGACCTTGTTAATGTCTACAGTATCTAAAGGGTGGGTGCAAGGAACACAGAGCTGGACTCTTCACAGTGACAGGATGAGGGGCAACAGGCTCAAGTTGGAGCATAGGAAGTTCCATTTAAACATAAGAGCAGACTTCTTTACTATGAGGTTGACAAGGCACTGGAACAGACTGCCCAGGGAGGTTGTGGAGTCCCTTTATCTGGAGATGTTCAAAACATGCCTGGATGCACTCCTGTGTAATGTGCTCTAGGTGATCCTGCTTTAGTGGGAGAGTTGCACTAGATGGTCTCTAGAGGTCCCTTCAAACTCTGATGATTCTGTGATCCTGTGATATTTGTTCTATCAATATCATCTTGAAGTGAGAAAGGTGCATCTAAATACTTTGGGGGTTGGTCATTGACTTATTTATGTACCTGCTGCATTTTTCTATGAAGTTGACACAACTTCAACATGTTACGGTTTCACAGTTTTGGGAAATGTAACATTTATCATACTTCTAGTAGTTTCAGAGAGTCTGGATGAACAGCCTAAGGTGTGACAGGGCTACCAGTCCCAGTACAGAGAAGAAATTCTTGGAGTAGGAAAAAAGTTAAATAACATGGGAGTACTAGTTTTGAGATGCAAACTTCCGTGTCCAAATCCTATTATATTTTCAGTTTCTCAATTGTATTTTTTAACATACAGTGAAAAGACGTCATGAAAACCCATTATGCTCTTCAGCCTTGATTTTTAGTGTCCATATGCTTATTACACACTTCATGTTTTGTCTTTTTCCTCTGCTATTTCAAATTCAGATTTTGAAAATATATTTTCAGGTATGCATGCTTCTACTGAAATAGATGAAAATAATTAGCCCATCAGTTTGTAAAAACAGCAAATAAGAGTGCCAGCAATCAGTAGTTTCTACTTTGCATAATTTTCAAGTTTATTAGTTCCTTTTCTAGGACTGTATGGATTGTGTTCTGCATATTTACAGTACTTCCACACTTAGGTACATCAGTTGAGTGCACTAGTAGAAAATTTTCTGGGGCAGGTATCTGCATTATTTAAAAACAAACAAACAAATAAACAAAAAAACTCAACTACATTCACTGATTTCTGATATGTGTGTGTAGTGTTGAGGTTAAAATTACCTCAGCTGAGGTTATCACAAGGGGCAATGGAATCACCTGGCAAACCTTTTTTTAAGATGAGAAAATGTGGGTGCTAAAGCATTGTATAGATTCTTTTAAGTTGTCTACCTGCTTCTTACACTGCACAAGGGAAAATACTAAAAAAAATAGGCATAAACAGAGTTCTCTAACAGAGTTAGAGTTCTCTAACTGAGATACTGTGTTACACTTTCATTTTGGAAAAATAACCTGAACTCTTTAGGTGGAAGCTGGCATTCTGATTGGCCCTGGCCAGGTGGATACTTGTGCTACGTGGAATGAGAAGAACAGTATTTACTTCTCTGTTACTGAAGGTAACAGAGAAAATTCTGTACATGCAAGCCATGCTCCTAAAAGATTAATATAGGCAGGTAAGTGAAAAAAAAAAGAAAAAAAAAAAAGTAACAGAGACAATTCAGTGAATTAAATTCCTTTTCCTGAATAATAAAAGTTGTAGTTAGCTTCTTCCCTGCATTTCAGATGTAATGTGGAGGACTGGCAGAGATTATCCGGAGACTCTGAAGTAAAATAAGGTGTTAGGTTGACGAGAGATTCATCAGTTTGAAGGTAAATTATTCTTAGATATTCTTATATTCTTAGATCTGGATAGCAACAGAATAATTGAAGTGGGTCTGTTCTGAAAAGACCAAAAGACTTGCTGAAAAGACAAGACTATATGAGTATAAAGTTTTAGTCCTAATAAAGGGGTAATTAAATAAAATGCCATGGAGTGGGGTAGGCGATATACAAGAAAACACAATAGGTCACTTAATGATACCATTTTCATGTAAATTCAAGTGACAAATTTGAAACAGAAAATTTTGTGTTCTGTGCCTCCTCTCTGTATTGCAAAAGCAATGAAGGAAACACAGTGAGGTGAAAATATTTCATTTTATTATTTTTACACATTTTTAATTTATCAGCCTTCTCAAGAACTGGTGATTCTTATCTACACTGCTTTTAGGGACTGGAGATTTGAGGTTGGTGGTAATGAAGTTCAACAACTGAAAAGCAGACGTTTTAATAACTTTGCTGTCGCTGCCAATCTTGGTGCATTACTTGATTAAGGAATTCGAATCTACATCAATAACTGCAGATAATTTTTAGGAGTCTGATGTCACTCTGCTTGAGGATTCCCAGTGGGTGGCCACATGAATTTCACCTGATTGCAAGTGAGAGTTTCTTAATTTCTCTTTGAAGAGTTGTGTCACTTATTAAACACATATTTAGTCACCATCAAAAACCTAGATACAATTTTTTCTGTATACAGGATAACTGCACATTAGTTATTATTTACAGAGACTGTTCATTTGTTCTTTACAAAGTAGACTGGGGAATTGTTCAATTACAGTCAAGAAAGCTGGCATGAGGACTAATAAACTCTGGTTCTAGTCTCAGGTCTAATCAGCTGCATCAGTCTGCTCTTTTTGATGAGACTCTTTCTTGAAAAATTAATGTCTGGGTCTTCCCACACTTTGATCATGAACAGTTGTAGCAGTAAGTTCTGTGAGACCTTACGCTAGTCCCATGAGTAACAAAGGTGAAGGTTAGATTTTTAGATGAGAGTAGACATGGATGATTGCTTGATTATAAAATCCCCTTGAGCAGCTATACAGATATTCTACAGAAGCAAAAAGGCTTATTTACTCGTTGAAATTTTTACAGGATTAGAAACACAAACCATCTGAGAAACATATAGCAGCAGTGTTCTTAAGCTAAAATGACCACCACTGCCCCCCATTCCTACAACACCTACACTCAAAACAGCATTATTGCAGTACATTACAGACTTGGCCAGGTTGACCTTGGCTAGCTTTCTGGCACTCACAAGCTTCTCACTTGGTCCCTCAGGGCAGAAAATAGGGTGAAAAATTTTCTGGGCTGAGATAAAGACAAGGTTAGGGTTAGCAAAACAAGCTCAGCTTGGGAAAATTTATTTCCAGCTAAAATAGATATGGTATTGAGAAAATGATGACAAAAATTAAACCAATGCCTTCATCTAACCCCACCACCTTTTTCTGGACTCAAGTTCCTTCCTCTGCCCTGACTCCCTCCAGCCATAAAGACTCCATGAATGATACAGGATGCACTTGGAAGTTTCTGAGGTGGCCTCTTGGGATCAGGCCAGCCACCCCAGGGTGTCTGAAGTGTCCTGGAGACCAAACTTCAAGTGCTTGAATTAATCTGTAAAACATGTACATTTCCTAATAGATAAATACAGTTGCCAGTTGGGAGGTGGTGGTGTGTCTGACACCTTCAGGGAGAGCAGACCACCATGGTGCCATGTTCACACCAGCCCTGCCTCGTCCTGGTGTAGCAGCTACAGGACTGGTGAGGCTCCTTGAAGGACCTGAAGTGACATTGAAGAGCATCAGGTTTGTTTGCACCCATATTTTAACAAAGACCCATGTTCTTAAACAGGACAGTCCTGCCTGTGCATAGGAGGATTTGAACTCCACACCTTTTGTTTCCTTTCTAACTTAAGCAGGAACAGAAAAAGAGAATAATATTTAACTTACACATTCAGCATATGTATATTTTAAATTTAATATTTTAATTTCTCAAGGGAAATATTTCTGTTCTCACACAGGCTTATACTAAAACAACTAGTTTTATGTGACTTATCTAAGAGCTATGGGACCATTGATTTATTTTAGAGTGGAACATATGTTTTGGGAGTACAGGTATGCGTTGTAACCAAGCAGTGTAAACAGCTATATTGTGGCCCCTTTATAAATTTTAGGTTGCTGTTTTCAAACTAACTCTGCAATGTTACAGCACCATTCAAGCTCTGTGACAGGCATAAATAGTTTTCTTGGTGCCATCTTCTCAGTCTGAGATCCTAATGAGAGGAAACAGAGATCTTTTCACTCTGGCATTTTTTACCAAGCAAACAAGGTATTTGAAGAGATGTGTTCAGGAATTTTGTGAGTATGGGGGAAGAAGGCATTCCTTCAGGTCTTGTACATTTCACCTTCTTGTGTCCCATTAGCACTTTTATACTGCAGGTGATACTTGTGGATGGCTTAGCTAATGCCTCTGAAGATAGACTGCAGGGAGCTTCAGAAAAGCCGTTTATTTTCAGCTGTTCTTCTGACACACGGACAAAATCTGCCCAAATGGCAATGGAAAAAGGGTGATGGCAATTCTCCTTTGAAAGCAGAGTAAATTGGCAAAATTTCAAAACCACAAGTTTTTAAGGGACTGGGAAAAAAATGTTTTCATTTCTCTATACTTTCCCCATACACAGTTTTCAAAGGCCTGTAGAATCCATGCAGAAATGGAAGAATTCTCTAAAGAAAAGCTATAAGATACTGTAAAATGATAGAATGCCTAAAGCAGCCTAAGAGGAGGGGTCACTAACAGATCTTACAACTTAAGATACACATCAGAATGCATACACACCCTACTAAGAAAGGTGCTCACTTGACATATCATGAACCAAAGTATATCTCAGTGATCTGTCAGTCCTGGGTATTGTGTTCAGGATACATTAAGAAAGTTTCAGGACTTGCTGATAAGGCTAGATATGTAACTGAAATGTCAATGTCATTAAAATTTGTTAAAAGGTGTTTAATTTCAAAGGCACTTTTTGCTAAAGGTGAATCAGGTTTTAGTGCTACTCATTATCAATTTGGTTTTCAAAACTTTTTTTCTTTCCTGGTTTGTTTTCAGTTGTTTCTTGTATGTACTGGAAGTAGTGATTCTAATGGATACTTTGATTAACATTTTTTAAAATGGAAACAAACAGCTTAACCTGGTCAGCATATTAAAAAAATATTTTAGGTCTAGAGATAATCACCCTGCTTTCAAAGAAAAAATATTTATTCCTTCAACTAAAAGCTAGAAACCCTCTTTTTTTTCTGCTTAAAAAATGCAAAAGTGTATTAACTTCGATGATAATATTGATTTTACAAGTAGGTTCTATAATTCAACCTTTACTTAACAACTAAGAAATAAAGAATAACTCTCTACTTTAATACCCCTATAGTCTTTCAAAATAAAAATTTCCTTTAAAATAATGAAAAATAAAAAGCTCACTAATTTATCACTGCAAAATATGCTCCAATTATCAACTCTGTGTAACAGCTACTAATGTTAATGAAGATGGCTGCAATTTGCAATAATTATTTTGCATAATTACTGGAAGACACACACATATATACATGTATAAATGTATGAGTATTTATACACACATGCATTTATATGATACATGTAAAACTGATTTTCTGTCAACTTAAAAGTCAAATCTGAAGATACTTTTCTTTAGAAAGGTAAGTTCAGGCAGGTAATTATGCCCTGAAGTATATATATTGTTTTTAGTATGCTGCATGCTGTAAGTGTCCAGTACATGCATGACTGATTTTACACTGCAAAGGACATAAAATTATTTTCTTATATTTTCAGATTTATGTTTTCTGAAGCAGATATGTTTATTTGCTTATTAGGCAGGGTAGGACAAGTTTTCCTCTTGCTTGAAATGCTTTCTTTTGAGAAAGCCTGAAAGAAATCTGTGGCCTGAAAGAAATATAGCTTTTTTAAAACTTAATTCATACTATCCAAACTATATGCCACATTAATCAATATATTTTTTGTCAATGCAAAAAAATACAGTAGTTTGTGTCTTCAATTCAAACTGGTAAATGTTGGCTCTAGCAGATAGTGTGCAATCAGTTATTTTAATTCAACAAAACTTAGATTCAGATCTTGCATATCATGAGGCTCACTGATTCAACACTTTCATTTATGAACTAGATCCTGTTCTTTATTTTCTTCTAAAAGATATCAAACCAAAGATGGAAGGATAAAATGAGTTTTTATTCAAGGCTAAGTTCAATTATCTTCTCTGCAGCATTTCTAAAAATTTTTGGGACAGCAAGAAAGTATGAGAATTTGCAGTTTTATGATTCTTCAAGTGTATTTAAAAAGGATTCATAATTTCTATGCATTTTTTAGTCACAACTTTACACATTGATACATAGATTGAAAAGAACTGTATTGGTTTAATTGCATACTTTTGTTAATTCTGTGTAGTTTAAATTCAGCTTAATTTGAGATATCTGGAAACATGCTGAACTGATAGTTCAAATTTAATGGCATTAAGTCAGTATAAAAGGATTTTCATTAGAAGCCATGTCAGGGCTCTGAGCCTGTCTGCTGGGGAATCAGTTGAGAAGCCACTTGAGAACCTGTGTACTTAGAGAAATATTTTTTTTCGTTATGGCAAACCTGGTTTCTGAGAATATGCCACATATTAGATGTCTGAAACATGCAAGTTCTCAATCTAAAGCACATAAAATTTGTTTCCCTCCTACTTTTTTATGCCTTATCACTTGTATAAGTGGTCACTCATGAACGGTCAGTGGCACAGGGTGCTTGTAACTTTTCCTTATTGAGGAGGCCGTGGCTAATACACAGAATCACTTAAGTTTGTCACTTCTCACGTAACAGTTCTAAGAAGATAAGAAAAACACATTTCCTTCAAGAGTTTTAGAGATGAAAAAAAAAAATGGGTGAAATGGGTGTAAAGAATATTACAAAGCAAGGGCAAATGTAGAAACTGCCCCAGTTCCAAAAATGCTATCAAAGAGAAATCATCTGCTTGCATGATTGAGTTCTAGAACATTCTTAATTCAGGGGACAAGTTTATGCTTTCACAGAAGATTTTCCTTCCCTTGTCCTTTTCTTTCTGACATTAGAAATGTGGGTATTTTAAATATAACTACATATGAGAAAATGCATACTGCCACTGTAAGTTATCGCATTTAAAGGTAAATGACACCATATCACACAGGTGTGTCTGTCTATATGTGCATGTGTGCATGTGTGAAAGAGTTGACTATACAGAGCAGGTAATTTAGAGAAAAATAGTTTTACAATATTTATTACTAATATTTTGCTTACACTAATGTCATTCATGACAAAAAAAATAGGAAAAAATCCAAAAAGAAAATAGGAGTGACTGACAGTGAACTTATTTTGAATGCACAGATCTTAATTGAGAAGGTGAAATTATGCTGTAGGGGAATGTCAAAGCACTACGTTCCTATTTTCATGTAGCACAACATGCATAAAACTATTCTTCGTAAGAATCTTTAGGAAAGAATTTTTTAATGGGTGACTTTAAGGATCGTCTGAAGAACTGAAAGAGAAAGAGGCCTGATTCTACTTTGTGATATTAAGAAAAAATCATAATTCTGTCTGAGAAACACTGAAGTAAGGTGAAAAAAACCTATCTGCTTTTGAAAAAACATTTCAAAGATTCAGAGAGGGAAACTAGACTTACCATCATGTTTGAAGGCCTCTGAAAAGTGGTAAGGGTTTGTTGGGGAGTGATACTGTTGTGCAGCTCCTCTCCAGCCTGGGGAAGATACACTTCCTAGTGAAGGACTGCTTAATCGTGGTCTGTTCTTTGAACTAAATGAGGCCAATGATGAACTACCAGATTTGATTCTTAGGATAGCAGCATATGAAGTTGGGAGACCAGGAACAGCCTCTGAATATTCTGAAAAAAAAAACCAAACAAGCAAACAAAAAACAAAACAGAAGTGAACACCAAATAAAGAAAAAAAAATATGACTTTTCAAAAGAATATGTGGTTATGTAGTTGAAAGAAGTAAAAAGAAGCATGAGAGTTTCCCTGGACTTGGCATAGGACTCAACATCTAGACAGAATTAGGCAGCATCATAGTGTTCTAAGGCAGAAAACTCCTCTGCAATTTCAATGCAAAATAAAAATCATGTGGTTATTTAGTTCTGTTTCTATGACCTTAAGTCAGTGGTAGAAAAGTGTCTGCCAAGCCACTGTCTCTTACTCACAACCTTGTATTACTTTGTATACGGAGTGCAGAAACACTTGCTGAAGTGTTCCTCATTTCAGCTCTACTCTGCAAACCAAGCAGGTTGTATAAAACCCAAGAGCCCACAAATGCATAAATATCTCTCCCAAAAACACACACATGCCAAAGTCACCTCCTTTTCTGTCTCTGCAACTCCTTTTTTTTCCTTTTCTTCCCTTACTTAAGATTTCAGAGCCTACAAATAGATTTTTGGTCCCTGTGCTAGGCCAAATGTAAGAGAAATAAATATATTAACAGTCTTCAGAAAGTGAAAAGTACATTTAAAATACATTCATATAGATGAGCAAAAGGACTCTCCATATCAAGTGCCTATGAATGAATTCTGGGGAAAAAGTCAAAGTGTCTGGAAGAAAAAAAGTCATTGTTCTGTCATCTCCACTGATAATAAATATTTATAAATTGGACGTTTTTAACATTGTCATAACATGAACAAGTTTAAAACTGTGTTCAAAGCTTTGAATAGCTGTACACTCAATAGGAATACAATACTTTAAAATATCAGTTCATGGCCTTGTTGAAGACTTTTTTGAAATATATTCCAAGCATAAATATAATTTTGCTCAATGTAATATTTTAAATAATTTAAAATCAGAGAAATATGCATTTTGCCTTATGAAGATTTTGGCAGTGAAGACTTAAGAGTCTTTCAGATGTAAGAAAATGTCATTTCAGCTCAGCATTTGATCGGGTGTAAAAAATTCATCTCTTCGACCTTTTAGAGGAAGCGGAAACTTACCAAAATTATTTTTAAATTAGTATTTTAAGGCATGAACAATCTAAATAAAAAGAGTATTCAATGCCATATCTTATCTAAATTTGGATTTAAATACAATATTTGCAATCATAAGGGAATGATACAAATAAGAATTAAATTGTTTTTCAACTGGTATCAGAAACCATCTCTTTTATAATGTTCATGATATTGTTTTGTGTATTACACCTATAAAATTATCTTTTCTGTCTCACAACGAGATGGGAAACAGAACATGATCATGATAAATTCATATTTAGCATGAAAATATATCTTACAAGGCCTCTTGAAACATTATCATTCGAACATGTTTGTTTTCATAAAAAAAACCCCTTTGATTGTCTTTCGATACATTGCTTCAACATTTTGCAATAGAGATGTATTTTAGTTCTTTTAAAGTAAAATCTTTCCATAGGAGGAAAGTAAAGTAAAATCTTTCCAATTCTATGGGGATATTGAAACAAATTTTTACAGTTTCATATTAAAATATATTCCAGTTAAAACACCTGACTTCCATTCTGATTACTTGGAGATCAGAATCTCAAGGTCATTGAGGTTTCTTGAAGAAATTTTTTTTTATTTTTGACTTATTTTGGTCTATACCAATGCTAATTAAACCTTGAAGAAAAATATTTTTTGCCTTAAAAGTATAGATTATTTCTAATAAATGAGCTGCAGTAGAAATGTCCATATTTAAACCTGTATTAAATGCTTAATGTAGAATGAATAGGCTTCTCATGAGCAGAGAAGGAAGGCATCCCCTCAGTAAAAGGATAAGAGACTCTACCACAGTCTACATCAGAGGATGGAAATGCTTATTGGTGAACATAACAGTCCTGGCGTATGGAGAGCTAATTAGCTGGATACTGTGGAACTCCTCAGATCCTCACAGCTTAGATCCTCTGATCTCTCCAAGATTTCTGACACTCTCTTTGGAAATCCTGCAGGAAATCTGAAAATGGGTAGATTGGGATGCAGTCCTGTTTTTCTCACATGTATCTGGGATGTGGCTAGATTGTATCTGGTAACAAGGATGCAAGGCACCATGCAAAAAAACCTCTTGCTTTGAAAAGAGCCAACAGCTTTTTGTCTTTTAAATACACATTTATCCTTCTTCTTCTACTTCAGTGTGAAAAAATGATCACAATATCTTTAGGCATATATAACCTATTATATTCTTCGAACAAAGGTACATGACCTGAATCCATATGTACAGCTTTAAAAATAAATAAATAAATAAATAAATAAGGTGGAAAGAAACTGTGTGTGCTTTTAGGAGGACGTGAAAACATGCTTCCAGTATGCATACAGACATAGTAAAAATACACTCTGGAAGGAATTTTCTCTTACAATAAAAAAAATGCAGGCCTGCCTTTGGTCCAAACTTTACAGCACAGCATAATAAACCTTAATAAGATTTCCAAAGGAAACATGATTGCAATCACATCTATAATGAATGCACTTACTGTTCCTTGGGTATTTTCTGCAGATACAGGCACTTTTCTATATTCAGCATGGTATTTTAGCTCTTTGCTATTTGCCCTATGGCAAAGGACATGAATTTGGGAAAACTTTGTCAGTACTTTTTCCGCAAATGATACATACTTTGTGTGACTGAAATATTATATTAGACTGTTAAATGCACTGAATGCCATACATGTAACGGTAATAAAACTGTAATGTCTGGTGATAATTTGACCTATATAGTCAATTTGTTGACAACAGAAGAGAATGCCTTATATTATTTTCCTGAGTATACCCACTATTTAATCTTGAGATGATTCAGAAAATGAATCTTATGTTAATTCACAGGGGAAGCCAAGAAACAGTCTTCTCCAATGGTCAGAAAGAAAAGGCTACCTTGCAAGTCAGAGAGTCTGAGATGTATGCTGATTTCTTTGCAAAGAAATGTAGATTAGTCATCAGAAATTAAATGCTAATAATCAGATTCTTAGATAGACAGACTATTTATATAACTTCTATGTTCCTATTACCCTTTATTTTCAGCTTGGAAAGTGGGTGAACTCTGCATGTTTCTACATAAACATACTATTTAATAATTATTCTTTTTGTTTTCCATGCTAAATTTTTCACTTCAATGACACAATGAGAATGAGATGCAGTCACATCCCTATTGCTCTAGCTAGTCTGCCATTTAGCTCTCTTCCTTACTGTGTGTCATACTCTACTCCACCTGCTTCCATAAATTCTCTCGGATGATCTTGTTCACAGGAGAGGAACATCCTCCTACCAGGTTCTGCCAGATCTATCACCCAGCAAACCTGCTAAAACAGATAAGCTGCCTTTCTCACTGCTGCCTAAGCACACAAGAGAAACAAAACGTAGAATATGTATATAAAGATATAAAAAAAACACATAAAAAATTGCATCCACCAGTACAATTAATTTACTACTAGATCAAATCACAGATTATGCACATGTGCAAGATCAAGATAATCATTAATCCTTTCAAAACTGTGCTGTGAAATACTTTTTAACTGTAAGGGCATGCCAGCTTACAAATCAAAGCATGCGACAGTTCCCGGTAAGCCTGAGCTTACAAGTACTCCTGACCTAATTATAATGGCATCAGAATTTATGTCAATAGGTTGAGTGCCTGGAACTGCTTCCATGTAGAGGAATGCATCTGGAGGGGAAGGTTTGGGGAAGTGCAGGAGCCAAACTAATGTGGAGGGCTAAACAGTAAGTGCAACTAGAGAAAGTATAACAGTGAGACTCACTCCAAGATGTCTAAATTTTGCAAATTTGTAATGTTGCTAGCAAAAAAAAAAAGTGAATTCATTAAAGGTTCCCTTTCTGCAGAAGTTTTGAATCAAAGTGCAGTTTTTGCTAATGGAATATTTTTCAGTTTTAGGCTATAATTGTCCTGGTTTTTGCATGCATAATGCAATATGCTACTGCAGTAAATAGTATTCAACAATGCTGAAATATTTTTGACAACTTCTTTTTTCCTGGAATAGTACATGCAGGCAGCTTGGTGAAGTGAACTCATTCTGTATTGCCTCATGAAGTCAAGAAGTTTTCAAGTCTTTTCCCACTTAAAATGAAAAAGATATTTTAAAATTCTCGTTATCCTGTTGAATGTAGAACACTTGCTCTGCAGTGTTATATTGAAGGCTTGAAAGAACAGAAGCATCAACATGATCTCAGATGGCATGGATCGAAAGTACCATGACAAGAAAGAGAGGGAAAGGATACAAAAGTCACTCTGTATGGTGAAAAGGTCCTGCAATAATGGCAGTATCGTGCAAGATAGTTTCTTGCTTTTCATGGTATGATTTTTTTTTGTTTTGCTGGAATTAGTGATCAATGTAAAACTTCACCCTGACTCTGGTTGCTTTGTCATGCTCATGGGGATGCTGTGCCCAAGTAAAGCTTCTCTTGTAAGACATAACTGGAAATGGTTAATAAATTATGCATAAGCAAATATTTCTTGTTTTGTTTACTGAAGTCTGTAGACTGTGATCAGTACTGACAACTAGAGCAGAAATCATGCTTACCTGAAAACAAAATCCACTTCCTAATCCAAACATTTGCCTCCAGGGATTTAGACTTCTGAACTGCCTAGCTGCAGTGACTTAATTAAAATATATTTTTATTGAAGTACTATTTACAATAAAATTATTTGCTTAATTTGGTTTGGATTAGACTTCTGAGATTTGGGAGAATAAATTTGTTTTCCATTACTTAAGTACATAGTTAAACTGTTGGAGAGTAGATGTTGCTCTCTAGTGTGTTTTTTATCTTTACTAGTCTACCCTGAAAATCCTTGAGAAATTCCTTCAGAGACTTATGGGTATCTCTCAAAGATATGCTACACTTGAGTTTCACAATGTGGTTATATTTTCCTAACCTCTTTCTTAGACATAACTGAAATGCTTGTGGTGAAACATCCAAAGGTTTTTCAGATGTAAGTAGATATGGATAAGGAATTCACGGGCTCAAATGTAAAAGATACTAACAACCAGAAAACAGACAATAAATTATGTGCTTTGGATTAACCTTCATAGGTCTTTTCACTAGAACTTTTCACAGATTTATAGTAACCTTAAAAAAAGTATGAGAGTTTTAAGATAGACTATGTTCCTTTATTCTAAGTGCACACTTTCTTAAATGTGGTTTCCAACAGCAAACTATGATTTGAATTAGTTTTAAATTTTTAATGAATGTGTCAGCTTATGAAATTATTGATACATCTTTTGTTATATGTAGTACATGATTTTTTGTTTCGAAAAAATAAAACCAAACTATATGGATTTCAAGATTATTTGAAAGATGTCCTGTAATTTTTAATTAAATGAAGTTCATTTCATGTGTCCTGTGGGAGAAATAAGCTCTGAGGTAAAGGGGATCTCTTCCCACACAATGGTATATATTATACAAGTTCCCTCTGTACAGTCCATACAGTCCATAAGTACAAACATAAATCACAAGTACTATCCTGTTATTGTTTACCTGACAAATTCATTTCAAAAGGCACAACCTATGCCAACATAACTCTAACAATGGTACCATGTAATTAGACAAAAATACAATCTTTATTCATAGAGAAAGATGACAAGGCAAATTCACTGAATCCATCCCCATCTTCTTTGAAAACTGTCTGTAATATTTGAAATTTATGGAGAATATGTTTTCCTCAATTCTTTATTTTTATTCCTCTTTTTTGGTGATTCCTGGTCAGTTACTAAGTCACTGAAACTTCTCAACTATCTAATTAAAATGTAGTCTATATTATAATACTTGCAAATGTGACCTTCATTTGTCTATTTTGCTAGTTAATATGTTTAATCAAATGTCACTGGAAATGCTAACACATTTTTCTCACCGTAACTTTTAATTACATTGTTTCAGAGGAAGTTTTCAGTCTTATATGTAAAAATGCTTGTCTTCATTCTGTAAACCATATCACTGCTGGTCCTCTATTTCTTAAACAGAAGTATACTTTCTGTCTTCTTCTGTACATACATTTCCACAAAAGTTTCTTTTTAGATTGCTTAAGGACATACAGCTAGGCAATAACCACAGAGAGAGATGCAAAAATTGTATGAAACTGTTGATATTGAACTGTCCATTCAGGGCACCTACTTATGAAAACTAGGATTACTACTGTCATATGGCAAAATATTAATAAAATATGTTTTCCTTATTAAAGTAGGTTAACTGAAAAAAAATCTAACCAAAACATACAAACAAACAAAAAACCCCAACAACCCAAATGGAACAAAATAAAGAAAAAAGTGAAAGCTAGCAGATTTTCTTGAGAACTGCTTAATATTTCTGATGTTCCTCTGCACTGTCTGTCAATTAGTTTATGTTGATCACAAGATCTAATTTTTGAGATGATATTTTATCCTATTGATTACAAAAATCTGCAGGCAATGAAACAATAGACAATCAGGGGAAAAAAAAAAAACAACAACAAAAAAACAAACCAAAACCAACCCAAAACCAAATAAAAAAGACTAAAACTTTCTTCTGGAACCTCATTTGGCATATGAATGTCTACATATGGGCTTCTGAGGCTGGTTTCACTCCACAGGAAGAGAAGAGGAAGACAAACGTGACATGTGATGAGATGGACATCTTCAGTAAATGGCTGCTTTTGACACAGACTTTAAAAAGCAGTTATGGTGGGTATCTGAGATGCCAACATTGCAGCTTGTTCATATGTACGTTGTCTCAGTCCTCTCACAATATATCTGTCAAGATTGATTTGCGACTTCTACTCAAAATGTCCAGTTGTTCTATGGAGGTGTGAAGATTAAGAGATTTCAGCTGCTTTCTAAAGCACCAGTGGGGGATGATTTAGAAGCTGGAATTTCTAAAGGAAATATGCTGGTTGTCTTCATCAACATTTTTCTCCACAGATTTGATAGCATGGGAAAGGGAGAAACTCAATCACTTCAAGCTCTCTTTTTCCTTGGGGAACAAAAAAAAAAACAACCAAAACCTGATCTGGGGCCCAAATAAGCAAACATTCAATCCATAAATTGTTCTCTTGAACATTGTTCAAGGATGATAGACAATAACTTAACATGAAAATCCTAAATAGCCTTTCACTTTCTATAATTAAGAATATTTCCAATAGCTATTAGCAAATGAATCAGCATCTTTGGAATATTGTACTGTTCAAGTTAATTTGAATGTCATGAATTTTTATGAGGAATTATTTTGATTAATATAGAGATGCTTTTGTTGAGTTAGTAATTATTTCCCTGCCTACTGAAGAAACAATCTGTTTTCCATCTTACTACCACCTCATACTCACAATGCAGCAAATAGATGAATCAGTTATATCCACTTTGCATCCAACATATAATAAACATCAGATCAAGCAAAATATAATTTAAAATAGAACACTTTCAGTACTTAAAGTTGCAGTAACAAAAATAATAAAATAATACACGAAGAAGTGCCTTAAGTCTCCTAAACTGGGTTCTGTTTGTCAGTGTTAAGATACTTCTTTGTCCTACTTCAGGAATCTTACATAGAATGCTTTTTAGCTCATAGATTACATGTATTCTCCACCAAGAAAGTATGGATTGTTACTAATGAGATGCATAGAGTAGCCTACTCTTCATGGTTATAATTGAATTCTTAACTTATCTTCCCTTTGGCTGGTGATCGTCAGAGTGAGCTGACAGTTCTGAATATGAGGAGAGAAACAAGTATGAAAGCTCAACTATTTCAGAGCAAATCAATTAATTAGATGGATAGAAATCCTCATGTATAGCCTTCCTTCCTACAGCAATATGCATATCAGTGGACAATAATAGATCAATCCACAGCAAAGGAGACATTTGTAACTGGTATTTTTAGTATTGAACAATTAAATTATTAATACCACCATGAAAACTGAAGCAGTGAAAATCATAATAATCAGTGTGAAAAAGAAAATACCTGCTGATTTTCTTGGTGATGTGTTTGTATTTAACTGACTTGTCAGTAAAGCAGGATGCAAAAAGTACAAGAGCAAGAAATTCTAATATTTCTTAATTAAAATAATAAATTAATCCATTAAAAGGTTGTCAATTGACATTTAGATTTTGAAAAGGATCAATTTTAATTTGACAGAAATTTGTGGATGAGCTTTTGATTAGCATAGAGACATTTATGATTCACAGCTAAAGAACAGCTATCTCTAGGTTTCAAAGTTAATTAAAGCTTAGCTAGGATAATCGAATTTTTTCTGTTCCCTATGATACCCATTCTTACATATTATCAAAATTATGTGTGTTTATGTGTCCAGTGGAAGAAGACAGTCTTTCAACTCCTTTGAAATATGTCTCCTGGTTACAAGCATTTCTATATTGTAGAGGCAGCTAATGTATTCTTTCCTACTTTAAGTCCCTCTCTAGTTCTCTGTGGTTTTCTTTAGTCTGCTAAATATTTCACAGTGCCCTCTGCACCCTGGTTTGCATCTTTGACACTTTTGTGTGGCTTAGTCTTCGCGTGGGAATCCTTTGAATTAATCACTAACTGTACTGTCAGAGTAAACAACTATTGACACACAGAGAATGAAGCTCATTTTTGTGCTCTAGACAAATAACACTTCTTAAGCGCTTATTATTTAAAGTTGCATGTATGTCTACAGACTATTAAGGGAAAGAAGATTTTATAGAATCACAGAGGTGATTTTTTGGAAAAGACCTTTAAGATCATTGAGTTCAACTGTTAACCTAACACTGCCAAGTCCACCACTAAACTATGTCCCAATGTGCCATATCTATACATCTATTTAAAAATTGATGACTCAACCACTGCCCTGGGTAGCCTGTTCCAATGCTTGGTAGCCCTCTTAGTGAATACATTTTTCCTAACATCCAGTGTAAAACTCTTAGGGCACAACTTGAATCCATTTTCTTTCCTCTTAGTTGTTGCTTCCAAAGCGTTTTCAAAAATAACAGAGCAAATAAAAAAAATAACAAAACAAAACAGAAAAACACAAAATACCCACAGTCTTTGCAACAATATAAATTAAGGCACATAAATCCATAACACAAATGCACCTATACACTACTTTCCTATATTACAAATAAATTTGTTCATTCTAACCCCTTAACATTTCACAGTCTATTCAAGTGATTCTTAATTCTTCTCCTCTGGGTTCACAGTGATTGTTTTTAACCACAGGATCTGGTGTCTGTTTGTGTGCATTTCCAACTATGAGCCTATCCTGGTGGAGAGCCTGGCACCCTCAATGAAATATTTGTAAATTCAAAGGAAAGCCACCGAAAGGATGAAGTCATTGAGACAGACTAGTAGCTTCTTGAAGGAAACATGCCTGAGCTGTTTAAGCAGTCCTTTAAAATGGAAAAAAGAGAGGCTGTACAGATGATCTCCAATGTAGTGAGAATTATTTAAAAATTATAATAGGAGTACTGTGATAATTCCCTAACACTACTGTTCTGCGACTCAAAACAAAAAATGCAATTTAATGAGGAGATACATACTGGTTTGCTAAACTTTATGAATGCATGGTTAATTAGTATGATTATTTTAATTTTCAAGTTTAGCCATAGATTTTGTGGATTTGATGCAAAAAAATTCAAAGTGTTAAAGTTTATCCTTGAGCTTCAGAAACTAGTCCTAAATATCACTTCCATCATATGCTTGTAGAAGTTATTCTGAAAAGACATAATATGGTGCCATGTATGTGTGAAAATAAAGGACTTTTAGGTTATGACAAGATGAAATATTAAGGCAATATTTATGGTTCTGTTTGCATGCAGAGATAACTTTCAGAGTCTGATTAACTGCTGCATGTAAGAATGAACAGAAATTTTGCTATGAATGTAAAATATTACTTTCAAAAATTTGATTTTTTAAGGAATATAGTTATAGAGGATTTAGACTCATTTCCAAAATGTCATTTAAGCAAACCTAGAGCCAGTTGCTCAGGACCATTAATATCAGCTTTTGAGCTGAGTGGAAAATACACTCATACTTGGGGTTATTACTTCCCAAGTGCAGGACTTTGTCCTTTTCTTTGTTCAGGTTTCCTGCCAGCTTATTTCTCCAGCCTGTTAAGTCTCTCTGGATGGCAGCAGGACCCTCTGTTATTATCATCTGCTCCTTCTGGTTTTGTATCATCTGCAAACTTACTGACTATACCCTTTGCCCCATCAACCATGATCATTAATGAAGATGTAAAACAGGACTGGACCCAGTATTGATCCCTGAGGTGCAATGGTAGTCACTGACCTTCAAAGAGACATTGTGCTGCTGGTCACCACCCTCTGGGCCTGGCTATTCAGTCACTTTTTAACTTAACTCATTGTTTGCTCATCAGCGTATCAGTTTCTCTAGGAAGATTTTATGGAACATCAAGTCAAATGTGTCCTGAAGTCCAGTTAGATGATACCCACTGCTGTCTTCTCATCTACAAGCTACAATCCCTGAAATTGTCTCCTGTCCTCTCTATTTTCCAAGGTTTGTTCCTGTGTGACCTAAATTTGGTCATCCTGCTATGGCAGGGGAGTTGGACTTGGAGATCTTTCTAGGTCCCTTCCAATGTCTAACAGTTTATGATTGTGTCATTCTGATTCCTCCATGACCTACCTTCATCTCTTCTGCTCTCTGCATTTGGCCCTTCTCAGAAACAACCTGTAACATCTATATCTCCAATCCCACTCAAATATCACATAGTCTTTCTCTTTCCCATGACACTCATAACAATTTTGTTTTTCCACTTTCTTGTTATGGTGTACTGAGGTGTTTCTTCAGTGAGTCATCAATTAATGACTTGAGACCTTGCCTCTGACATTGCTGCTGTTACCTCCTATCTCCTGTTCATTAAGGTCTGTATATCTAGGTGTTTAATTTTGTACTTTCCTTGCCTCTTAGTGTGTTAAGGATAGACTAGATAGCCTTAAATTCCCTGTATTGTTACAGCTTGTGTAAGGACAGTGTATTTCCCCAGAAATGGGGAATGGCTGGGCACAGAGTGGCTGGAGAGCAGCCAGACAGAGAGGGACCTGGGGGTTTGGATTGACAGGAAGCTGAACATGAGCCAGCAGTGTGCCCAGGTGGCCAAGAAGGCCAATGGCATCCTGGCCTGTATCAGGAACAGCGTGGCCAGCAGGTCCAAGGAGGTGATTCTTCCCCTGTACTCAGCGCTGGTGAGGCCACACCAGGTTTTTCTTCATTCACCTAGAGATTCTAGGTTTCTTAAATATAGCCTTTGAGAATGGTAAGATTATTCTTATTTTATACTTCTGTAAGAATATCCATGCATGTAGTCAATAGCATATATGTACCATGATCAGATTTAGAAGTTGGATTTAGATCAGACTCAAGAAATTTATAATCATTTCACCTTTCCATTAACTTGCACAAAACTGAGGGACACATTTTATTTGTCATAAATGTCAATAACTTAGAGGTGCCACATATTGATAGCATATTGTATATAAATAATATATAAATATATATATATATTTGTAGTATATTCCGGTGTACATATTGGCAATATAAAGAGGTTAACCTCTGAGTAAACCAGACAAGGTACTGTATAGATTTTCAGTGACTGAAAATAGTGAAGCAGACAAGAATGTAAATATTAACTGTTACAAAAAACTTGTCAGATTATTAACTACTTTACATACTCTACTCGCAACTAAAAAATTTCATCATTACAAACAGAGTTCTCAGTATTTTCCTACAAGGTGTTCAAAGGATGGAACTTTTATTCAAGACTCACAATCAAAATAACTGATGCAATTGATAATTAATATGATAATTCAGCCCAATAAAATGCCCTGTAACATCATCCCACACATCAGTGGTCAGTAATATGCCTCTTTGAAGACTAGTTAATGACTTAATACAGTTCAAAAGTGATCCTGAGTACTTTGCCTAGTCTTTTCATAATGTCATCAGGAAGAACTCCTATTAGGAACTTAAAAGAAAAGAAAACAAAACAAAAAACAAAAACCCCAACATGATATGATAATTCTAAAGCTAGAAATCCAACAGCAGCAACATGTCTAAAGACAAAATTATACCAGCAAGCAAAAGTATTATAAATTTGCACACAGGATTCTAAGAAAATGTATAAACGTTTTTAAGACATCGATGAAGAAAGTGAATCATCTACAAGCACTGGCATTCTAACAGATGTAGTGCAATTAAAGTTGGAATCGGCACTGAAACACCATGACAGACAAACTTAGTCCCTCTGTGTACATCAAACAAGTAAGCAATGAAAACAGAAAATACAGCAAGGTCAGCACAATCAATTTTAGAAGTCACCACAAAGGATTTTTATAAGGTAATCAGAAAAAATCTATTCTATTTCAAAGTAGAATTAGTTTGCCAGGCACTTGGGAGAGTACACATGGGCTACAATAAGAAAAGACTTGCCATATCTTGAATTGTTTTGGCTGCATCGTTGATCCATTTCAAAAAGTGGTTATTTCATAGACATTGAAGAGAGCAGGAATTTTTAAGTAAGAAAGATTTTTGATTCAGTGAAGGCTGTCTAAAATGTAGATATCTTTCCAGGAGAATTTACAATAGTTCTTTCTGCTTCAGCAATTTAGTACTGTCATATAAGAAATTTTTAAGTATGAATATCAGTGAATGGGAAGATTTATTCAAAGTCATCTAGTCAGTATATACAACTTTACTGTAAACACAGTTAGTGTCACTTTTTTAAAGCCTGAGGTTATAGTTTTCATTTCAAAGCCCTGTCTATAAAGAAAAGATATTAAATCTATAAGCCTTGTCATTTCAAGGAATTTGCATTCTGTGGGATTTATTATTCCCACCTATGGTTCTTCATTACTAAATGACAATGAATGTCAATCGTAATGGAGAAAAACATCTTTGCTTACCTGAAATTTGCCTTACTTTGAAATAATAAAGTAGGTAGAATTGTTCTTCTGGGAGGTTTCAGCCAGTGTAGTACTAAGTCAGACAAGATCTATCAGCCACCAACAGGAAGGGTATATTTTGGGATAGAGTTTTAGACAAGAAGCTTCCAGAGCCAAAATATTTCTGCTTCTTTTTTGATGGAAAATTGCTTGAGGGGAAAAGGCTGTAAAATCTACTAATGAAGCACAGGGGAAATTCAAGTTTTCAATAAAATACCAAAATATATTTATGTCAATGCCCATCTCTGTCTCCAAAGCATGCTGGATTGGTGAACCTCATTAATTAAGAAAGTCAGCTTCGTGTACAGACTGGAATAAACAGATCTGAATGCATACTGGTCACCCAGGGTACCATTCTGACACTTTGGCAGCCTCATTAGCAAGGAGGACCTTTGTTTCTTCTCACATGTATGGAATTTAGAATTGATGTTGTCTTCTAAACAGACTCATATTTCTGTTTCAAAACCTTGGAACATTTATGGAGGCCATAGATAAATTTCAGAAGTGTTACCATTGCCCTGTACATTCAGATTTTTAAATTTTGCCAGATCTCTTAGAAACAGGTTTCAACTCAAAGGCCGAGTAATATTTTAAATTACTAAGTTGGCTTATTTCAGGCATGCAGAGACTTCCTAGACATATTTTAATTATTTTTTTTCTCTGAAGCAAGTTTATGTTTTTGACAGTTACTACTATAATATTTTATTCTTAAACAGTGTTTGAGCTGCTGCCCCCTCTGTCCTACAGGGAAATACCATAAAGACACATCAAGAAGGATTAGAGTAGATTTTTGGCTTTGTCTCTTTTGTCTTAATTTCAGACCCCTCCACATAGCTGAACACAAATAGGTTTGAAAAATTATCTCCCTACAGCCTTCCATGAGGATGAACAACAAAAACATTGATATTTTATTATTAATTCATGTACATTTTTATAATCTCCTTCAGAAGGAGTAAACTTGAGCAGAGAGATGGCTCTAAAAATTCTTTAGATCATCCAGGCGTCTCATTGTTCCCAAAGCTGAACTTGTCTCCCTTCATTCAATTTAGCACCAACAGGATCTCTCAAAGGTAAATGGAGGTTTCCAATAGCTCTGATCCTTGTTGTTCTATGGGTTCTTTGTGGATCAGATATTTCTATGCTTCTGCTTTTAGCTTCCAGTACAGAATATAAATTGATATTCTGAAAGCTATAGCAAGTCATAGCAGTGAAGGACAGTTTCTTTCAGCAGTTTTTGAGAACAACCTCTTGATTTCTCCATTCCCATTCTTTGTATTCTATCAGTGAGCTTCTGGAAATTAGAAAGTTAGTGAGAACAAATTGTGGGGTGAAGTTGTGGGCAGAAGAATCAAGGAGGCTTATCCATTTCATGACCTGCTTAATGAGTTTTATCTTTAACAAACTTTTGCAATCTCTGTTACTTCTAAGGAAAAATCAAGAACACTTTCTAAAACAGAAAATTCTTCTTGACTCTCCTTAAGCTGAGGTACAAAAATTCAACTTTTTAAAACAAAAGTTTCTTACATTTTTAAGCGTTATAAGCGTTAAGCGTTTTTAAGCGTTACATTTTTAAGCGTTACATTTTTAAGCTATGGGACCGGATGGGATCCACCCGAGGGTGATGAGGGAGCTGTCAGAAGAGCTCGCCAAGCCTCTCTCTATCATCTACCAACAGTCCTGGGTCACTGGGGACATCCCAGATGATTGGAAGTTGGCGAATGTCACGCCAATCCACAAAAAGGGCCGGAAGGAGGACCCGGGAAACTACAGGCCCGTCAGCCTGACCTCAGTGCCTGGCAGGGTTATGGAGCAGATCATCCTCAGTGCAATCACACAGCACCTGCAGGATGGGCAAGGCATCAGACCCAGCCAGCACGGGTTTAGGAAGGGCAGGTCCTGCCTGACCAACCTGATCTCCTTTTATGATCAGGTGACCCGTCTGATGGATGAGGGGAAGGCGGTGGATGTGGTCTACTTGGACTTCAGCAAAGCCTTTGACACCGTCCCCCATAGCATTCTCCTGAAAAAGCTGTCAGCCCACAGCTTGGACAGGAGCACCCTGTGCTGGGTTAGGAACTGGCTGGAGGGCCGGGCCCAGAGAGTGGTGGTGAACGGGGCTGCATCCAGTTGGCGGCCAGTCACTAGTGGTGTCCCCCAGGGATCAGTGTTGGGCCCCAGTTCTGTTTAATATCTTTATAGACGACTTAGACGAAGGGATTGAGTCTATCATCAGCAAATTCGCTGATGACACCAAGCTGGGAGGAAGTGTGGACCAACTCGAAGGCAGGAGGGCTCTGCAGAGGGACCTGGACAGACTAGAGAGCTGGGCCGACTCCAACGGGATGAGGTTCAACAAGGCCAAGTGCCGGGTCCTGCACTTTGGCCACAACAACCCCATGCAGCGCTACATGGCTGGGCACAGAGTGGCTGGAGAGCAGCCAGACAGAGAGGGTCCTGGGGGTTTGGATTGACAGGAAGCTGAACATGAGCCAGCAGTGTGCCCAGGTGGCCAAGAAGGCCAATGGCATCCTGGCCTGTATCAGAAACAGCATCACCAGCAGGTCCAGGGAGGTGATTCTTCCCCTGTACTCGGCGCTGGTTAGGCCACACCTCGAGTAC
Source organism: Florisuga fusca (assembly GCA_038090715.1). Taxonomy (NCBI): domain Eukaryota; kingdom Metazoa; phylum Chordata; class Aves; order Apodiformes; family Trochilidae; genus Florisuga; species Florisuga fusca. The sequence goes on along the minus strand of JAAWXA010000007.1, from coordinate 11,241,890 downwards.
TGTGTCCAGTTCTGGGCCCCTCAGTTTAAGAAGGATGTAGAGGTCCTGGAACAGGTCCAAAGGAGGGCAACCAGGCTGGTGAAGGGACTCGAGCACAGGCCCTATGAGGAGAGGCTGAGGGAGCTGGGGCTGTTCAGCCTGAAGAAGAGGAGGCTCAGGGGAGACCTCATTGCCGTCTACAACTACCTGAAAGGAGGCTGTAGCGAGGTGGGAGCTGGACTCTTTTCACAGACGACCTTCAACAAGACAAGAGGACACAGTCTTAAGTTGTGCCAGGGGAGGTTTAGGTTAGATGTTAGAAAGAATTTCTTCACGGAGAGGGTGATTAGGCTATGGAATGGACTGCCCGGTGAGGTGGTGGATTCTCCGTCCCTGGAGACATTTAAAAAAAGACTGGATGTGGCACTCAGTGCCATGGTCTAGCAACTGCTCCGGTGGGTCAAAGGTTGGACTAGATGATCTCTGAGGTCCCTTCCAACCCGGCTAATTCTATGATTCTATGATTCTATAAGCCAGTGAAGCCACATTTGGAGGAAATTCCTCTGCAGAGAGTGTGGAACCTTAAATACTATTGCTTTCATTTTTTATCCATAAACATCCCATATAGATGATTGACACCAAACAGAATTGAAACCAGGAAAAGAGAGAAAATAAATAAACATTTAACTCAAATTTCACGTTATGGGAGATACATAGATTTAACAAGAAAATTCAGGTGAGTTGGTTGTATTTTCCTTTCATGTCTACTGGCAATGGAGTGCAGTAGAAAAGAATACTGAAGGTACAAAAAGAATCAGAAATTCTGGTATGCTGAAACCAGAGAAGCTGAAAAAATCAGAATATTGATGACTCTAGTGATAAGGATTAAAATCTATCTGGTTCCATTTGTAATCACTGGTAACAACAGAAACCAGGAAAAAATGTACAAAGTCACTAGCATAATATTCCTGCAGCTAGCAGAGGATAATACAGACAAGATTGCACCCAGATCAAAAATACTGGTGACATAAATTCTAAACAGGAATAAAACTCTACAAGGGCAGGTGTAATGCACAGTACTTGACCAAAAGTCTATTTTATTTTAAATCAGAGCTGCCTGTTACATTATTGATGAGCGCTCACTAACACAACAAAAGCAAATATCAGCTGCTACTGCTACTTTAACCTCTAAAAAGAGATGGTTCAGACTAAAAATAAATATCACCAACTCTCTTGTGCTTACTCATTTAAAACATTGCTTGACCTTTCAGTGAAAACCATTCTCTAGGAGAGTTTGCAAAATTTTAAAATCTGAATACACAGAACAATGGTGACAATTGTGAAATTTACCTATTGGCTGTGTAAATGTTCAAAGGTCTCAAAACATCTCTATCTCTTCATAAGACAACACAAATCCTTCAATATAGAGATTGTGGAGGAAAAGAAAGATATCTTACTTATGTACTCTGCTATGTTTGTAGTAGGATTTTCCATCACTTTCTTAGGCAATTCTCTTTGCAAAGAGTACTTCACTTCAGGTAATGTATACAGTCACACTGAGACAGTTGTGATTATGGCCACCATGTGGTTACTGAGTTGATTGAGAACACAAATGACCTTTACTTTTTCTGGGAATTTACTTCTTTTGAGCTTATACAATAAAATTTTGTTCAACTCTTCTATTCTTGCCCTGATACCTCCTTTCTCCTCACTTAATCACTACCTGTGAAACTCCATGGCAGAGGAGTTGGAACTAGATGATCTTTAAAGGTCCCTCCCAAGCCAAATCACTCCATGATTCTAGAAAGTGGTCAAAGAATAATCAAGGATTTCTAATCAGATGGGTGATTAGAAAAAGAACCACACATGGTAATATTGACTTGCCTCAGACTTCTAGAAGAACCAAGTGCTAATTTTGCTGGCAATTTTAGCACATATACTGCAGTCTTCTAGAGACTACATTGATCCCAGAAAAAAACTGAGGCCCAGGATGACATGGAAGGAATCTATAGAAAGCCATACAATTTATAACAGAATTTATTTGAAGGTATTAATTACTCTGAAATAACAAGCTTTTGAATTTACTAAAACCAGTGGATATCTTTAAGATTTCATGAGGCATAGAAAAAACTTCCTGCTCAAATGAAAGCATAACTTAAATATTTACACAGCCAGCATCAGTTTATTCTAGTTTCATTTTCCAAAGCTGTGGGAAAAGAGGTGTGGGGTATTTTACTTCTCATGTACAATCAGAAATTATCTTCTGCAGTTAGGCTGGAGGTCTTCAGTCCTATCTGTAGCAATCCATATTGCTCGCAGTTTAGTGACTTATGTGTCTGTCAGTAGTTCCAACATTTGTGTAGAGTAACAGCCCAGTGGATCACAAGATTTAGTTTTTTATTTCCTCTGGACTAGTTTGGTTTTAGGTGCTGTAAAAAGAATGTTAAGAACTTGCTGTGGCACTAAAGGTTCAAGCTTGAAAAGATAAATAGTTTGAAGTAAATAAATCTCTAAAAATTCCCTCTAAGGTTATGAGTTGTAGCATGTAGGGCTGTCATCATGTAAGGAACTATTCATAAAAAGGGAATGTAAGCTTTTCTCCAGAAAACTTTCCTAAGAAAGCAAATAATAGATAGAAGAAAAGCTTTTCTTTTCTAGCAAATTACTCAGCTTTCCACTAGAAGTTCAGCTGGTTTTGCTTTTTTGGTTTGTTTGCTTTGGTTTGGTTTTTGTTTGTTTTTATTTTTTTTTTTTTTTTTTTTTTTTTTTTTTTGTTCGGTTTCTTTTGCTTTGTTTTGTTCTAGGTTTTTTGATGTTTTTTGTTGGATTTTGTTTTTTGTTTGTTTTCTTTCAAGATATTGTTCTATGAGAAAATCTATTTCAAAGTGAAAAAAGTTTCAAGAATATATCAATTCGGAAAAATATTTTATTGGAAAAACTTAAATACTGATATAATCAGAGACTGGAAATCATCCTAGAATACCCAGAAGCTAAGCTATATGTGTCACTCACATAAGGTGTGGGAGATACATATTAATGTCCTTGGTGTTTTCAATTTTCAAGTAAATATTTACTAAGCAGAAAAGAGAGACTGATTCCAGAAGTCATAACTGAGAGCATTCCCTTGGGCTGTTAAAGTCCCTGGTTAAAGGTCCTGCTCCAGGTAGAAATTTGCTCTTTGCAGGAGTGGAAGAGGTAGTGGGAGCACCAAGTCCACTACCAAGATACCACTTGTTAACTACGCTTGTTTTTAGAAAGTTTATCTGTTATTGTGAAGATCAAGGATCAGACTCTAGAAAAGTATAAACTAAATCTGAGCAAGCCATCCTTGATATGCACTTTAAACACTGTTACTGAATATTACAAGGGTGAACTTCCTACTTGGTTTTGTTCTTAGATTGCTTTTCACAGATATACTCAGGCAGCGCATACCTTCATCTGAATATTAAAATGTCTAAAAAGTATTTAATTCTGCTCATTCTAAAATGAGGATCTCTAAAGACATTTACTCCACTGAAACACCTAGTTAAAGATTAAAATAATCATATCTCAAACAACTACTGTACATGTTAACACAGAAACCCAGTTTTTACAGGATTTTGTAGAGGGTGCTAGAAGATACAGAATCCACACTGAGTGCCAACTTAGTGTTAAGCCAAACTGTACTTTCCTTTTGCAGTAGAGACTTCCATCCTGTGGGACTGATGTGTACACTCTGTGAACACCTGCACCTCTTCAAAGCTTTCTAGACAGAATATTTTCTTTTTGTGCCTGCAGCTCATGTAATATGCTTCTGGGTTATTGCACTGCTTTGGAGGCATTGATTCGCAGTAGCATCGTTCAGAAGCTCATGCACTGATAAGGTTCTCTGCAGGGCAGATATGATTCTCTGGCCACCAAGGACCAAAAGCAACCAACAAGGACCAGAATTTTTTCTCCGCCATAAAGATAAGCTGAAGGCATCTGAAACATGCTATTGAAGTTATTTCATTAAAGCAGCATATATTACAGAATCACAGAGTCAAAGAAAGTTAAGGGTTGGAAGGGACCTTGAAAGATCATCAAGTCTAGCTCCCCTGCCAGAGCAGGGTCACCTAGAGGAGGTCTTACAGGCATGCATCCCAGTGGGTTTTGAATGGCTTCAGAGGAGACTCCACAACCTGCCTGAGCATCCTGTTCCAGTGCTCTGTCACCCTCACAGTAAAAAAAATTCTCCTTGTGTTTATATGGAACCTCTTATGCCCGAGCTTTTATCAGTTGCCTCTTGTCCTGTCATTGGGCATAACTGAGAAGAGCCTGGCTCCATCCTCCTGGCTCTCTCCCTTTATGTTTTTATAAACACTAATGAGGTCACCCCTCATTCTCTTCTCCAAGCTGAAGAGACCCAGTGCCCTCAGCCTTTCCTCATAAGGGAGATGTTCCACTCCCCTAACCATCTCAGTTGGTCTGCACTGGACTCTTTCAAGAAGTTCCCTGTCCTTCTTAAACTAAGAGTTCCAGATTTAGCCTCACCAGGACAGAGTGGAGGGGGAGGAGAAACCCTATATAAATGAGAAAATAATACAGATAAGCAAATATTCTTTTCACATTAAAAAACACTATTGATTATATCTTTCTGAATTTTGATCTTACACAATTGTAAGTATAGTAAATATATGGCTATGTGAAATACTGACAATGTAAAACATGTTACCATAAGGATAACATCTAACTGCTAAAAAAATAACCATTGAACAATCCTCTTCCAGTCCTATAGTAACTGCAAAAATCTACATTTTTTGCATTTTTCATCCCACTTTTTATTGTTCAGCCCACTTATAAAAGCATATTCTGTTCAATGTTTCAGACAATGCTTATTTTCTATTAAGTGCATATTATTGATACCTGTGCCTATATAACATTTTCATATCACAGCTAGATTTCAGTCTTCAGTGGTTTTGAATGAGTTTGAAATTATCCAATAATTACAACAAACTTCAAAAGAAACAAAAAGGTAAAACAAGGAGCATGTTTGTGTGTTTTTGAGGACTAGATTTTTTACAGCCCTTGGAGAAAAGACAGGAAGTAATTTACTTCTTTTAGCTTCCAAAATTAGAACTAAAAGCACCTTTGGACTCATTCACTTCTGCAGTATCACGGAATCACAGAATTATTGAATCTGGAAAAGACCTCTGAGATCATCAAGTCCAGCCTATGAATATATAAATTCAAACAAATAATACTGAACTTATGGAACGGTATTTTAACTGTCCTAAGAGTACAAACTATTAAGAAAGGACCTTCCAGGTGATTTATTATATTGGAGTCTGGTGTCACTAGTGCAATTATGAGAGCTTGATGTTACACAGAGAATCAAGAGAAACTACTTTTCTTTTCCTGAATGTATAATTGTTATGAATTTTTAATGTGTTTGTTTGTGAAAATATTAGACGCCATTATACTATTGAAACTATTAAATACATCAACCCTTTCCAAAAGAGTTTTATTTCACAAGGACAGATATTAACCTTTCACTTGCCAGCTGCAATTACAATGTATAAAGTGAAAATGCAATTTATAATTAGAAGCCCAAGTAATAATGCTTCTTGATGCAAATGCAAATTCTTTTTAAAGCCAGTGAAACAAAGCTTGGTTATCCCTCAAAGATCCCTTCTACAACTCTTCCAGGTGAGTCCACTCTTTCTCATGCAAAGGAAATCAGTCTTCACTCAGATCAGTGCCTCATGATTTTGTAGCATTTTTGTGACTGTTGCAGAGTTCTTCCAGCCACACTGTCCTTTTCTTCCCCACTAGGGATCCTCCCACGCTGAAACAGTCCTCCTATCATCAGCTGAATAAGTACTATAATAAATTGTTCCTCCTAACTCAAATAATGCACTGGGCACTATAGAGCTGATCCAGAATAAACTTTGGTATTATGCTTCATTTTAAAGAAACACTCGTATTTAAATTTAAGCTTACTATAAAAGAATGCCCTGGACCAAAGCCAGAGGACTCATTATTTTGTAGATGATAGGTTGATGATAGGATGATAGGTGAAAATTTTTAACAATATATATAGCCAGTAATTGATTGCATTCAACAACATTTCATTACACAAAGGGAAAATATATTTCTTCTAGCTTTTTTTATTTTAAATTTTTTCATCAGGTTAATTTTTTATCTGTTTATCAATATTAATATTAGTAAATTACACTAGAAAGTTCACTGAAGCACAAAGTAAAAACTCTGAATCCCTTTTTTCCCTCCTCACAGAAGATCAGTAAAACTACTCAGAAATACTGATGTCCATTCATAAGAAGACCTAAAGGAAAATAAATGGAAGTGTGAACAGAAAGTGGAGGTGACTGATCAGACTCCAATGATTTTCTTTTAAATGCTTTCTTCTCTTAGTATCACAGCAAAAAGTACAATACTAATACCCTGAGGTGGAAGATGGATCACATATCTAGATTAGACAAGAAAACAGACCTTGGATAATAGGCCTTGTAGAAGTACAATAGCTCTATCTATGTGTTGTTAAAATGCAGTTCCTTTTGTTAACTTTCACCGCCAGCTGGTGAGGGCCTTGTGAAAGATAATGGTGGTAGAATCCATACTCAATATTTTGAAACAAACAACCAGAACTAAAACTGTCAAAGAGGCTCTAAAAGGCCTGTAGGGCTTGTCATGCTATTGATGTTTACATTGATGTTTACATCCTACATCATCAAATAGATATCTGATTATGATTTAGTATAATATACATTTTCTAAATGTTAAGATCAAGAGAAATATTGATCACTCTCTGGTCTGACTTCCTATGTTATTTCCACCAAAAGTCTTCATTAAATGAGTCCTAATTGAGCTCCTGAACATCATGTAAAACTGGTCCAAACATATTAAAAAGTTTTTATTGTTTTCATCTCACTGTTTAACTTTTAAATATTTATACATTTTCAGCTCCCAACCAGTTAACTTCTTTATGGATATATCCAGTAAACTAAACTCACCATCCACTACTGGAAAATACTCCAATATACCTGTTTACAGATAATATTCAAGCATTTTTATACTTTTATTTAGAACAAAATTTTGGTGTTTTGTTTATATTCTCAAAAAGTATGTTATTTAGACTGGGTTTTTATAAGCATGTTCTCTGATTTAATATCTTAAATATTATTTTCATGTTCACATTTCAAAAGCATTTTCAACTGAAAATATTTTGGAAGAATATAAAATGTACTAATTTAAATATACTAAAGAGTTATACACAGTTGTGACAAAGCACTTTTGCAAGTGAAATTAGGATTCCTGAAATGCTGGATACTAATTTGAAAATATATTCCATGAATGTGTGGTCCTGAAGGGAGTACCTCTGGCTAAAAAAAAGAATGTGCAGAGGTAGAGCAATATGAGAAAAATAAGCCAAAGAACCTTTAGGAAAATGTGTGGGGCAGCTGCTGCCTTACTGAAGGGATGGTCTGAAAGAGATTTTAAAGTAGAAAGATTGTTTGATTTGTTTTAGATTTTTAAAAAAATATATATACTCTTTGACTTGAGGGTATCAGAGTGTGTTTACAGCATTCCTAACCTAAGTGCAAGTGGTTCCTATGCATATCTGTAGTACCAAAGGCAGTGCAGAATTAAGGGAAGACATCTGCTGGAGGCAAGAATGTGAAGGGCTGGATAATGTCATGTCTTTGTTAAGTACTGAGAGGCATTGAATCCATTTTCTACAGCAAAAGCGTGTGCTCTATGTAGAGAGACAACAGTCAACAGCAGGGGATGTTACCGCCAAAAAGAATGCTGAGATGGAAACTAGAACAAGAAAAAGATAATTTTCAGTTGCCTTCATCTTTCTCTTGGTTTGCTTTAGTACTTTTCATGATTGACTGGCCACAGTCATTCACATTCAGTGGTGCAGGTAATGGGCTGCAGGCTCCCCATATTCCCTAGAAATGCCTGTATTCTGCTGATTAAGAAGAGCAAATATAATAGTAATAATAATAATAAACATAAAACCAGTAGCTTCTATTATTATTATTACTTATTTTCATGTCACTCTACTCATTAAGCTAGGATCTTTGTGATACTCATGGATGTCAAATTTTTATAACAGGAAGATCAATGAAAAATGAAGAAACAGCGAAAGGTAATCACAGGGTCAACAACTTCTAAAACATAAAAGCCTAATTTTCTGTCACTGTTTTTTCCCCAGGTGATGGATCTCACACATTCGCACACAGACTCCTCTGCTACACACTTCTTCCACACAAAGACAAACAGGACACAATAAAAATACCTTTCTTTCTGCAGGCTGGAGAGTCTATTACTGTTCTTTTTACTTTTGACTATTTGTAAGAGTCCACATAACGATATACATAAAGTTTCTGAAAGAACCTAGGAGGCCACAAAAACCTGGTCTAACACTGTCTGATACACTGGCATGTGTTCTGTTTCAATGTTTCAGAAGTCATGCTCATATAATCATTTGCAGTTTTTTTTCTGAACACAAACTGATATATGGTCCGCAGCCGGTGCAGCCTATCAGAGGAGGAAGTGTAATACTTCTAATATCTCTCGTGTTGATTCCCTACCTTGATATAAACTTAGCCAAATACAGTGAAGCAGCCTGAATGCTAGATCATCTGAACTAGCTCTTCTATCCACATTGAAATGTGAATTTCTGTGTTGCAATCTTTCCTGAAGGAAGACCAGAAGGAGGTAAGATTACTCGTGACTCAGTGTGCCGGCTGGGAATATGGAGCAGGTGTTTATCAGTGGGTTTATGTCATGCTTAGTTTTCAGGTCATAATTAAGGTGGTCTGCCTCCATTTAGAAGTTATTCCTCTTTTATAACAGTAGCCTTCGTATCAGAAAATCTTATAACATTTCTGCCAAATGCAACAAAAAATCTTGTTTCAAAACTGCTGAACAGAAATGGTGTCTGAAGTGGAATGTGACAACAGATGAGCAGCATAAACTAGGACTAGTGTCAAAATATTAGGGCAGGAAGAAAAAAGATGTATTTGTGCTTTGTCTGAGCATAGTCTTCTGTATAGAAAACATTGCATAGAGATAGGCAGCCTTCCCGAGACTGGATTTTAAACCCCCAAAAGAAATTCCTCATGTAAATTTCAAAAAAGTCTGCCATTTCAGAGAAGTAACTTTCCATTAAAAAATAATATTTCATAACTATTTTCAGAGCACTTGATTATGCCAAAAAGAATATTTTGCTAGGCAGAAATGTAAAGATATATGGAGGTTCAAAATATGAACATTTAAAAATTATTACAGCTGTTCATCAGGTGATAGTCAGTGTGTTAAATCACAGTTTAAAATTGATCAGGAAAAATAAACCTGTGAGAAATCTGTCAAAACACTTTGAGTGCCTGTATTTTGCTTGGAATTCTGTTTTATGTGAAGAAGTTAGCATAAATTTTACAGTGAATCAAAATGCAAAACCAGATAAATTTAGATATAGGGTGTACTTGAAAATTACTCTGTCTTAATACTGATCTCTATTTGTGACACTGGCAAGACCCTTCACATTTCTATTTCAATCTGTTGTTTTTTTTTTTTGGGGGGGGGGGGTTCCTCCTTTTTTTATTTTTTTTTTTTTTTCCCCCAGAACTCTGTTTATCTTTCAGGGCAAATTCTGATAGTTGATGCAGATAAAGGTCAAAAAATTCAATGTACTTCAAAGAAAGATGTCTTATTCTTTAATAACTCCTGTAGTGCAGTGTCTTCTTGTTGCATAACTAGATTGTTCAGACTTTTAATGTACCTTTTGACTAAAAAGCAGTAAAATAAATGTTCTATTAGAGTGAAATATTCCATGCTTTTGTGGATTCTTCAGGTGTTGCACTAGGCTTACAAGATTTTCGTCAGGTAAAATGGAGAGAGTTGGATTGGTCCTGATGAAATCTAGTTGCACTTGATATTTAACACCTAATATTATAAGTAAGTACTGAAATTTATCCTAGACCACTATGAAACTCAATTTATTGGTATCTGAGAAATTCCAGTTGAAGATCAGCTAACAGATGTAGAATACTACTAGCAGATGAAATAAAAACTGAGCAATCCAGGTCAGCCTAAAGTCCATAGGCTAAAGGAAAAAAAGGAGGCTTTTTTTGGTCTGAATGCTGATTTGTTGTAAAGGGTACTAAAAATCTGCCATGTTGTATGCATTAAAAGTAGACATGTTGTTAAAATGAGAGTATGTTTTCATTCTTCAATCTTCTATTTTTTAATTATTTTATCTTCTTTTACAGTATATTATTTTTGTTTTGGTTTGGCTTTTTTTTAACTTTTTAATTCAAACCTACACTGAGGTCATTGTAGAATCATAGAATTTTCAGGGTTGGAAGGGACCTTTAAGAGCATCTAGTCATAACCCCCCTACCATGGTCAGGGACACCTCCCTCTAAATCAGGTTGGCCTTAAAAATTTCCAGGGATGGGGCTTCCACCATCTCTTTGGGCAACCTGTATGAGTATTTTATAATCTTATGAGTATCTTATAATCACATTTCACTGAAAACAGTAGAACTGTCAGAAATTCCTGGTTATTAAGGGAGTAATTGGCATACTGAACATCATCTGGAGTTAGTCCTCAGCAAACGGTTTATTTGAACAACATAACTTCTCTTTTTGACTTGGAAAACCTTTGCATGCAAATATTGATTTCCTCATGTTTAGTTTTCAAGTTTTGTACTTTATGGAATTGGTTGAGAGAAGACCACTGTTTACATTTAGTATTGGGGTTTGCAAAGTTCAGTGAGATACTTCAGCTGGGACTGATCAAATGAATCTTGCATACATGTTTCTTTTCCCTAGCTAGATGCACAAATAGATGATTTCAGAATTTTGACAGTGCTGCCTGGAGCTAGAATTCTGCTCTCTGGAATATTCAGCATGTAGCATTTTGAACTTTCCTAGGGGCAAATTCATGGGCTAGTAACAGTCAGACACTTAGCTGTTCATCAGATTGGCACAGTGAAAGACAATGTTACTGCAGCTTGTAAATCTCCACCTTTTGGAATTTACACTGTTTGCTTTTCAACACATAAATTTATTTTTTTCATTGGGAACATATTTAATAATAAACCAATGGAAAAACAGAAATTAATATAATTGCTTCTCATGTACTGACTGTGTTATCTGCCAAAAGTCATGATAAAAGTACAGAGGAGAAAATAAGCAGCTTTATGAGAAGAACAAATGAATCCTTATTTCTTATTGATTAGTAACTTTTGTTTGATTGGTGTTGACATAAACTCTGAATGTCTGTTTGTGCAAGTGTGTCCTCTATTTTCAGAGACCTCAGAGCACTTTTTTTTATCTGTCAGTGTATGTCTGCAGCTCTTCGTAAACTTCTGGCTGGGCATCTACTGTCAGAGACCTTGGAGGAACTCACTGATCTTTGAGACTTCTGTCCAGCTTGGCAGAAATCAGTCAGTTGGTGAATGTGCTATTATGGAAATAGATAAAATCATGGAAATTATGATGTTCTAAATCACCAAATAACAAAATAAATTGTGAACAAATAATTTCTTTGTTTTTTCCCTTAGGGGACATACCTTAAATACACACACCATTTTATTTCCAGCAGAGACATGATAGTTTCAAAACATCAGACTCCAAAAGAGGTAAGTACATTTTTAAAAAAGACTTTTAAATTTTTAAATTCTATTTTTAGTATTTTTAAATATGCTTTAAAACCTGACTCTTTCCCTGCTTTCAACAAAGTTTTAATATGACATTGTCATGACATGTATGAGGTGAGCAGAAAGTTTAGAATTAGACAGTCTGAATAATAAAAGTACACAAAATAATTTCCATAAATTGAACAATTTCAAAATCAACAACAAGCAATAAAATGAGAAAATCAATACTCTCATGAAGGTCATATGCCCAGTAATAACAAAAAGGAAATGTATCTATCTTTATTAAATTGCTCACAAAAATTATAGAACTATGACAGAATAAAGACAAAAGAGGGGCCTCAGGAGACCTTATCATCCAATCATAGGCTTGACATGTTTGTTTTACCTGCCACTGATATAACACGTGAATTATAGTGCAAAGTTGTTTTCAGGTATAGTAAGCAATTAGGCATAAAAGCTTTAACCTTACAGCTATTGAAATAAACTAACAGAAATATAACATATGTCTTGTCTTTACACTCTCCTTATGCATAAAGTTGTCCATTTTGTAAAATTATACCAAAAACACAGCGAATTTTCAATAGAAATTTTGATAGTTCACCTCTCTAATAATCCTCCAGAAGAAGAGAATCACATGCATCTAACAAAGTAACATCATTTCATCATACTGATATGTCATCCATTATTTTTTAATGGGAAAGCTAATCACAATCTAATTTTTTAAACATGATTACTGTTTTGGAAGGAACTTGAAATACACAGAAAGGTTCAGACCTCGGTGTAGGATAACCTGTGGAAGGGATTACAGATGGACAGAAAATATTACTGTGATATTATAATACATGTACTTTGGAAACTGAAGATTACTGGTACAATGGCAAGAGTAAAGACAACTTCTAATATAACCCATGAGGCCCCATGGAAATGAGGAAAAAAAAAAGTACAACTCCCTTTAAAGAAAAATAAATGTACTCTGTGTGGGATATCTGAATGAAGGCATTTTTCAGAACATAAAAACAACTTCTAAGGGAAGGGAAATACTACATCAATAGTACAGATGTGTCACAGGTGAAAACATGAAAATTGTTCCTATTAATATTAAGAAGCTCCCTGAATCTCCTGTGTTTGGAAAAGATTTCTTATGGCTTTTCTGTTTCAGGAAGAAATGTGCAATCTACATTACTTTTGTGATGTCAGTGTTAGACTGTGGTGGGCAGAGGAAAGGAGGAGGACAGTGTCATCCTCACTGCTCAGATGCAGCCCTCAAGACTGTATAAGAGTTTAGGCTGCACATTTTATACAGTAAAGAAGTAATAATTCTAGGTTGAACATATATTATCTCCTGTGTGCAGGTCAGGTGAAATGGAGTGTAACCAGAAGACGTTTTTCAAGACTACTTAAGAGTGTTCAAGGAATCCAGGCTGACACTGCATTTTTTCATTTAGATAATAAGTTAAGGTTTTGCTAAGTTCAAAAATTTCACTTTGATTCTTGTCATATTTAAAAAAAACCAACATAGGGGTCTTTTGAAGTAACCAAAGAAGTCATTATTATTATATTTGCACTTCAAATTTTGAGTAGTTCTTGTATTATGTGGACTGTACCCAGGGACTGTGCAGATGCATTTATAAAATAGTTTTTTTTTCCTATTATTTTATTATGATTGGAACCTAGAGAGCTATGAAAGTTCTCAGGCTTTCAGTGTTTTATAAGAAGCTCACTATTTACTTTTACTTGTGAATTAATAAATATGTAGGCAAAACCAGTCTCTAAAAGTCTAGGACATCTCATTAAATATCTCTGTAGAATAATTATGTTTGCTTCTCTGAGATGTGATTCAGTGATGAATAGTGTAGAAATTTCTAGAGGACTGTAATTAGAAAGTGTATCCTCTTGACACCCATGATCTTGGCAAATAGCCAAGTACCTGTTCTTTTAGTGCTAATCAAAGGAACTGGACAAGAAATGTAAGAATTAAACCTGAGGTCAAACATTACTTGAGACCCAGCTTTATTACTTTATGGTTTCTTTTGCAAACTCTGCCTATTGCAAAACAGAAGCAGTATATTGTACTTCAGAGAAAATAACTACAACTAGATTTTTAAGTCATTATTTTAATTTTTTAAAATGTTTGGGGCTTATTTAAATCCATTTATTTTTTCAAAACTAGACTTGACATGAGAAAGCCTTTTTCATCAGGCTAATGTGATCCTAATTATTTAAAATGTTACACTGACTAAAAGTATAATTAAATATTTATTCAGATACCTATTATAAGTACTTATGGGCATCAATAAGCTACCATGTAAAATTTAATTCTGTTAAAAAATATCCTGCTATATTTAAAGGTAGAAATTTTTAATATGTGTGTATAGAAGGCACTTATTCTCTGAAATTACCCTTATAGCTGGCCTCCAATTTTCCAATATAATTTTTATTGAATAATGAAGCATTTTATTGAATAATTCAAGTATCTATGTCATATTAAATTAGCATCACTATGTGTTGCAGTCTTTTAATGTTATGCATGAAGTAACATTTCTGATTTACAAAGACGTAGTAACCTGAACTGCTTAATAAAAAAGAAATGAGGCTTAGTTATAAACATACGACTTTCTTACCTGAGTATTCACCTCTTCTTTCTCAAACTCCAGACATTTGGCAAGATATATAAAACTTGCTAGTATAATTTTAGAGATTAAGCAAGATAAATGGTCTTTGAAATATTCATGTACTTCTCCATTATGCATTTGATGATTTGAGTATCCAGGGACCTTAAGGAGATCAGAGGCCACTGCTAGTGCCAAATATCCATACTATTAGTGGTTATTGAATGAAATGCTTGAGACAGGAGTGAAACCAGTAGTAATCAAACAGCCAACAAAAAACACAGTAATATCTACCAGTAAAATATAAAAAAACAAACTTCTAATGTTTCTAAGATTTGTCACACTACAAAAGCCTTCCTTCTTTAGTTTTTTTGGAGTTTTTTGGTTTGTTGTAGGGGGGCACTTTGCTTTTTTTTTTTTTATTTCTGAGGGGAAAGATGCTAACTCAATAGTACTACACTATCTGAATATGGAGAATATAAAGCATAAAAGACTGAACCTCTTACCGGACAAACTACAAAGAGAAAAGTGCAGTAAGAGTGGTATTGCACTTTTACTTTTAAATTACCCAGTGTTACTATAGAAATATTTTCCTTAGTATCCTAGCTTTGCCTTGTAGAAATGTTCATGGGTTTTTCCCCCAAATTTCACCCACTAACAGTTTCTGTAAAAAAGTGTTTAAATGCACTCTGTCATCAGCACTGAGTAGTGAAATACTGACTAGGTTGTATGGCTAATTCTGGAGACAGGAAAATCCAGTAGTACCTCTCTGCTATGGCTTAATAATTTGCAATATTGGGATAGCTTTAATATTTTTCACAAGAAAATGTATTAACTTCCATTAGCCTACAAGGAAAAACAAAATATGTCTTCCACATTGAGAGAAAACGTAAGCTTAATCCTTGTACCAAATATCACAAACAGACCAATATAACTTTTTCTGGGCTCTGCAGAGACCGGTTTAAACACTGAGTGAAATACAATGCATTTATTTCAACCATGAATACAGCAGTTTTAAAATACCTATTTCTCCATTTTAGCTTCACAAATCTTCACAATAAACTGTAAGACAATGCTAAATACAGTGCTAAACAGGCCTTCTATATCACAGGGTGTGAAATTTTAATGTTGGTTTTGGTTCACTGTGGATGTTTCGAATGGAATGGAATGGAATCCATCAGCTGGCAGAAGCCTACAATGTTCATTTAGTCCAATTGCCTCACTAATTTGGACTAACCATACGTTAAAGCATGCTGCTAAGGTCATTGTCCAAATGCCTCTTAAACGCTGACAAGTATTGGATATCAGCCACCTCAACAACCTACCTTATTGTTTGACCACCCTTTTGTTTGACCACCCTTTTTTTGAACAAAAATACGATGTTTAGGGATCAGAAATATACTATTATACAATGCACAGTAGATGGGTTTGGGGTTTCCTATACTATTATGACAGGTCTGATACTGGTAAATCTTGTCCCACTTATACAACTACTAGAGGAACATACAAATTCTCAAATTACACCTTGAAAAAAATTTAAGGGAGGAAATAAAAAAAGAAAATTCACTGAAATATGGTTATACCATAAGTTTTATTACAGCCATGGTCAGAAATCAGGGAGATAAAATTAGCTGATCGACTAAAAATCTAATAGTTAATCAACTATTGTAATTTTAAATAGTTTAAAGAACTCAAAAAGTGGAAGTTACAAACAGTTTTACCTTACAATTTTCTTTGTCCAAAATTCTACCCTTAAATGTTTCTTCGTATCTTTGTTTGATTTGGAGGGAACTATAAATGCTACCTGCAGTGTGGGAATTATAGATAAGTGTGGAACTCAGAAAACTACATTTCATGATAAACAGTGCATCCCCTGCAATATTAAAAACACTTGAACTGACAACACATTACTCCTTTGGTAAAAATGGAAAAAGTATGGGATTCACACAATCAAATGCAGGTGCCTACATTATTTATAGTGACATTTTATAATGAATGAAGAAAAATAAATATATGTCTCAGGTGAAGAACATAATTACTCTTCCACCAAAGTGGATGAGTTCTATTCCTAAGAATATAAGCAGAATTGGAGGTGACTAGTACAGAAGTGGAAGCCTAATGATTGGTAAAATAAATCCCACATAATAAATCTAGTTCTGAAATCAGAAACAAAACATGAGTTTTGTTCTTTCTTTTAAACATGAGTTAAACTAAGTTTGATTTTCTCATACAATTTTTCAGAATATTTCTAGTTCTTCATTCTTTATAAACTAGTATCAGATTAATTTAATAAAGTGATTCTTGACAGTAACAAGTTTATGGAGTTCTGATTTTATGGTTTCAACCATGATAATAAAAGTAAGTAATTGTTCTGAAGTTACCTATCAGATTCAGAAATGCTTTAGTAGTGCTTCTCAGAGAAAAATGTATTCTCACATTTTTAATTCCAGAGCATAAGGGTGGTAATATGAACGAGTGACAACTGATATAATGCATATGACAGTAGAAAGATTGAAAAATAATATTGGGATAATTTGTTAAAATACTCTTGGCAAAAGTTTTGTACTTTTTAAAAATCAAAGGAGAGTTTAGTGTGTAATGTAAATTTTAGTAAAGCCAACTGAACAGCAAGACTAATAAAATACTACATCATTTTGACAGGTTCTCAAAGACCAAACAAAATCCTAACAGAAAAATATTTAAAGACAGTCTTTTGGGGCTTCAGAACTGTCTATAGTATTACCCTTTCAAAATGTCATTCCTTGAATCACACAGCAGATCTTATTTTCTTGTTAGTACCAAATGTATAAAACATGCTGCTTCATAGGAGCTGATTAATGTATATATATTAATGTAATGTATATGTAATATACATAAAGCCAAATAATGTACTTAAAGTCATAGTAAAATACTGAGAGTAAGGGTACATGGAAGATGACATCAACTGCTTCATTAAGGTCATCCAATCAAGGTTTTGTGCAACGCAGAAGAGATTGATATGTAAAGGGGGAAGCTTATTTTTCAAGAGCAGTTCAAGACACAAATCTGATAGACAGAGGATGACAGAGATGATTCCACAGACCAAAGTCTCCAGGCAGTAACAGATAGGCTGTTAAGAAGGTCCAGAGCTTTGGAAAGTGTCACCTAAACCTTTTAGCTGATAAGAAGGGCTAGATGAGAGAAACATGAGGACTTGTTTGCTAGCAAACTCCATGCTGGACTATCAGGTGAGGAGAACACCCACACAGTGTGGTCGGTAAGAGGGTTTAGGATACGGACAGGGCATTGGAAGATTGGAAGGGTTGTGCCAATACTTGGAGATCCACAAATGTGTCAATCTACAGTGTTGTGTGTGGTTTCATTAGTGAACGTGAATTCTGACCAACTGAAATGGAAGAATTGGTTTTGGCTGGTTATGATTGTGTCTCCTGCACATCCTGGTAGCGTTGAATGAGCATGCAGTTCAAGGCAGTGTCTTCTGTGTGGTAGCCTGTGACACCATCTATGTCAGCACCTTCTGTCTCTCCTTTGTGTCTCTGTCATTTGTATCCTATTGATGTACCTTAGATGAGGGGTAATGACTACAAGTTACTCCTGGAGACATCCTGATTGGACATCAGAAGAAATTTTTCCATATGAAAACAGTTGATCATTGGAATAATCTCCCCAGGAAAACAGTGGATTACCCAACACAGGACATTTAAGACTCAGCTTGACAAAATGCTGGGACATCTCATTTAAACTGTGTTCCTACCTAGAAAGATTGAACTAGATGATTCCATAATTCTATGATTTTTTTTCTTCAATGGCTTGTTTTTCAAATGTACAAAATTCAAAGACCAAGTTAGAGAACAATATTGTTCTAAGTGGCAATGGTAACACAGAGGGAGAACAAATGCTGATTTTTTCATCTATCAAGAATCAGAGAAACCTGTGAATATGCAGAGAAGCAAAGATGACAGATAGTGGCATGGAAAAGGATGACATCTCTCTGCATACCATTCTATTAAAGCTTGCTAAATTTAATTTATTATTCCTGAATATTTTTCTAACACACTTAGATCATATTGGGCTAAATACACACACTTTTACTCTCTTGCAGCCACTGATGAAAGCATACATGGACCTTCCTTAAGCAGTTATTCCAGTCCTTTTTCAGATCATAAAGTTTATTAAGGATGTTGGAGAAAACAGTTGTTTTACTTTGTATGGGAATTTTAAAAATGTTTTTGTTTTTTCAAAATATATTTTTTACGTAGTCTGTTATTTCTGCTGGCTGAAAACACTCACTGAGATCCATATGTACTTCTTTCATAATCTGAAAAAGCAGGATCAAGTATAAAATTGCTTATGATAAAACAATAACTTATAAAAACACCTTTTTTTTTTTTTTTTCCTCAACTAAAGCATAACATTTAAAGCTGTGTGCAGCAGACAGTACTTTTTCACTAATGGTGACCACAACAAAAATACAGGTGTATCCTTTGGCACCTCAATTTATTTTACTAAAATAACATAGCCCTGGATATTTTAACCCCAGGATGGGACAACAACTGGCAAAGCAGACCAACAGCAAGAATGATGCAGGTGTGTGTTTTATGGACTCAGCTTTTCCAGAGGTGTTAGCAGTTAGCAGGCTGACACAGGAAGAACAGATAACATGGCTAGAGAAAATACTGAGTTACCTTTTATTATTCACTAACATAAAGTACAGAGCTGGTGGCATGATTTAATAAAAATTTTAAGTCAGGCAGTATTTAGGGGTTGAAGAGAAGCTAAAGCTACCTGTCAATATGAGCAATAGTTTCAGATTTCCTCGCTTTCTGATTCAGATTCAAGATGGGTAATTGCTGCTGCTCTCTGGGGAGACAGCTTAAACCTGAAGCCCATAATGTTCTTGGGACTGGTTTCCTCAGATTTTCTGGTCAAATCTTCTGTAGCTAATTAATTGAAAATCCTTCAGATAGAGGAGAAAGTACAAGATAATTTCATGATAATGACACCAATGTGGAAACACAGAAGACTAGATTCTTTTCAATACCTATCTAAATACAAAGGTTCTGTCATGTAGCTCCATTTTTCACTTGTTCAGGGAATTCTGAAATTGTGTTTTCACACATACACTCATGTTCTCCATAGAAACTAACAGGTTCAGAGAAAAATTTAGCACGCCTTTATTCTCTCTGCAAGCTTCCTGATGATGGACAGTTTCCAGGCTATTTTTCTGTACACATCTTCTGTACTAGTTCTGAGTGTACTGTAGGTGATCTGGGAGTCTAAACCTACAATTCTTTTTGCTTGCTTGTTGCAAGATTTCAGGATCCTGTGGTACACCAAATTCTCTTTCCTCTCTCACCAGGTAAAACCAAATAATCTATATTTTAAAAGTCCAAGTTAAATCTATTACCTAAAACTTATTTGTAAGACATTAGGAAGATACTGTGTGTAAAAACATATGGCTCCTGAAGAAACAATCTTTGAACTGATCCTTTTCATTCCAAAGAATTTCCACACTCAATAGAATTCCCTCTGATGTGTGACTCTGCTTGCTTGACAATTAAATAGTATATATTTAGAAGTATAATTGTTCAGCAGGTTTCTTAGTTTGGTTAAGCTGCCTTATATGTAATTTGAAGCAAATGAATGCAATAAATTGAAGCAAGCGCTAGAAGTCTTCACATTTTTCATGCAAATTAAGGCAGTCTATATATGAAAAAACCTTTAATAATTAAAACTCTTAAAATTTAAAACTTTAAACCACACTTTTTTTTCCCCACTTCCAACAGTGGTTAACAGAATTTGATACTAATAACATACTTTATCATGTTCTGCAGGTAGAGTGATGTCAAACCAGAGGAAGGATTTCCATGAAAGAAAACATGTGCAATTAAATGCTGCCATTAAAGTTAAGATTAAAAATTTATATAGTCACAATATCAGTCTAGCTCTTTGTATAAACATCACCACATGCACCTAATGACTTAGGGGTGGTCAGATATTTTGCTGTGATCTATTCAATCCAAACCTCACCTCTGATCAAAAACCTGACAGCTCTTAATTTCTCTATGGATTATTTCAGTTTTTAGATATCAAAAAGTAATATAATATCTTGATGGATATAATATAGATAAATGAGGAGGGATGGCTGGTTGGCTGGGAGGGACATAAAATCTGTATTTCATAGTAATTTGTATAAAAATTATGAAGTTGTGATTTCACTCACCTGTGACCAGATCTGAAGACCCTTTGTAGTTACCATTCTCTTTTACTTTAGGCAGTTTTTCTCTGTTACACTGACTACAGATAGATTCCTTGCAGGAGTTTGTTTTGAAATTGTGAAATGCTCAGCAAAACAGGCTCCTAGGCACTTCTATTTTATTGACAAACAAGCACAATATTATACCCCCCCCTTGGTATTTTATGTCAGTGAAAGCATGAGGTTGGATGGCGTTTGCTATTTTTTTTATTCTCCTTATTTCTGTTGCCTAAGAGAAAGTAAACTCTCAAAGCAGAACTTCTCAAGGGGGTTAATGTACTTCTTAGGTAAAGCATTTGACCTCAGGACTTATAGCATATTTCTTATTCTTGTTTGTGTGTCTCTGGAGGGTGCTCAGCAGTTATCCAGCTGTACGGTGTCTGATTTGTCTTGATGCATTGTGCCCTTTCTGTGATATACTTTGAAACATAAGCAGCAATTTGTGACTGATAATGGGATATATTTCATATGAAGGTTTGCAAAAGATAAGCAACAATAAATACAAAGAACTTCCTCAGATTGTGATGGACTTGCAATGTAAAAATAAAATAGTGTTAAGGAAATTTTAAAAATGGTTTTCTAGTGTTAGATAGAATCCACTGCACCAGTGACCACATGTTTCATGAATGAAACTTAAAAACTTTATCAGCCACATTTGCAATAGATGGCAAATGTTGTTGAGGTTTTTTGTTTGTTTTGTTGTTGGGTTCTTTTGTGTTTTTTGTTTGTTCATTTTGTTTTGTTTTGTTTTGTTTTGTTTTGTTTTTTTGACTGGGGCATATGTAATGAATAAGCAAGTGTAATTTCCCAATAGATATTTCTTTATGTCCATGATTTTTGTATACTTAAACTGTAAATTATGCTGCTGGATATATACATAATCATCCACCAGCACTAAGTTTTTAAGGATTCATTTCTTTTTCTGCTCTCTTGTAAAAAACTCATTATTATGCCTATAATTTTAAACACTTAAAGCCATATTTATTGTAACATAATTATTGAGTAACTGATAGACCTGAAGGACTATTGGAAGCTCTGAAAGCAGAAACACCTGACTACATTTTCTGTTAGTCTACATATACATTTAAATGAGAGAAAGATTTTTTGAAGAAAATTGTGCAAAAATTAGGAAGAGAACATTTAAAAAGCCCATGTTTTCTATGCAAAACTATGAATTCACCATATTGTCCTACACAAAACCAGATTATGGCTGGACCATCAAGCTAATCTGCTGCTCCACTGCCTCCCTACCTCCTTGAGACACAGACATTCCAAGAAGCATACAAAAACATTAAAAGGGCAACAGAGATGCCACTGAAAGCCATTTGCTCTAAAACACAGTTCTAGCTCATTAGAAAGGTTGAGTAATCAGGCTGTTAATCACCAAAACAGCAGTTTCATCCTTCAAGAACCTGTGAGCACTGAACAGGGGCTTTTCAGACATTCACCTGACAGAAAGCTTGGAAAGTTGTGAAAGGGCAGGGGCTGCACCCATCAGTCCCACCAGTCAACCACAGCTGCCTCTACCAGGCAGCCATGAGACAAACTCTCCTTGTCTGAATGCAGACAGACCTTGACATACTCCCATGGGAATGAGGAATTAGATTAAGGAGCAGTGCATTAGGAAAATAATAAACTTGCTAATTCCGTCTTCTTCCTTTGAGTAAAGTATCATCACATTTAGCAGTTCTGTGCACAGCCTATTTGCTTGCAGCTGCACAATTTTAACTCTTCTGATAGCTTGTTAAACCAAAGACATCTTTTAAGTGAAGTTCTGAGAAAAAAAGTCTGCTTGGTCGCTACTGCAAATCCCAGGAATTACTCCAGCAATTGTATTGAGGGCTACAGGGAATTAAACAGAAATTCTGCTTCTCAAAAGTATGGGGCATGAAGTGTAGCATCAGTTGCCTTTACAGCCTCAAGAGACTTGAAATTTTAAGATTCACTGTCTGGATCTTCTGCTAATAGTCTACTGATCGGATGGAAAGTGTTTTATCCTAAGATGTAATTAGCAAATGACAATGCTAAGGCAGTTTTTAAGGCAACTGAGCTTACTGGAGTAATTCCAGATTTAAGAAGTTTCACTGTAAAATGGAACTTAGCACTTAATGTATGACTAATGGTATGAACCTAAATTAATGCAGGTTTTCTCATTTAAGCTTTTACTTGCAATGGTAAAAAATGAATAAATGTAATATAATAGTATTTTTACTTTGGTCCTTCCAAAATATATAATTTAACAAGTTCTGCTACATTCTCTGCTCTGTAGATTTTCAGGTGTATAAGAACAAAGAAAAGGACCAAAGAAAAAAATCACTTGTCCACAAAAAAGAAATGTAAACTTGTTTTGAATGCACATCATGCTTTTTCATCTTTGACAGCAGCAGTATTTCAGAAGATACCAGATATGAGGTATTTATGGCAGGTGCATTACTACTTGGAAACTAATCTCACACACATGGCTGTTAACGTGAAATATGGATTTTAATAATCCAGCTTGGTGAGATATGTGAGCCTGCCTGGTGGGGATGTGATTAGCCACAGTCTGCAAGATTAATTGAGATACACAGTGCAAGAATACATTTAGTGAACTCCAAACCAGTCTGATTATGCAAGAGACCACTTAGTTAAGGATGTATCTTTATGGATATGAAAACAGATAAATCACAAACTCTTCTCTGACAGGAGAGTCAGAATGTAGACTGTTTAAGTCAGTGAGCTCAGTGAGCAGATCATCAAAGTAAAATATCTGGATATTTTGTAAGGAGGAAAAATAAACACTAAGAACAAAAAAACCCCTATGTAGTTCAGAGGAAAAAAAACAAACCATAGAATGAGATTTCAAATGTCTGCTATCATTATTTTAAATTGATGGTTTGAAGTTTATTTTTATCTAAATATGGTGATACTCATTCAAGAGAGTATTGGTTTTGAATGGTAATTTTCTTTTAAGTATACAGTGGAGACTGAAATTGCATCAAGATCACCACTACATGAGGTACCAGCCTGAAGGATTAGATAACTTCGGAGTGGCACTCAGTAACATTTTAAGCAGGTTTAATCCAGTACCATTAGTTTTCCATAATGAGTGTATCTATCAACCTACTGTGTTGCAGAAAACAACATTTGTAACACAGAAGCAAAAAGTACAGGGTGGTATTGCAGAAATCAGTGCAGCCTGGGCTCTATGACTTTCTCTACAGGTTACTGGCAATTTAGATAATTTATCTGCTTACTCCTAGCTTCAGTTTTCCTGTCTGTGAACTCATTAGTAGCTGACAGAGGTACTAAAGGGCACTCAGAGACTATTGTTTTTCTCTTAAAAGCCATATTAGTACCAAATGTGGATGTTGTTTTCAGGGACAATTCATTGTTACATCTTATAATAACTTCAGAGGATGAAAGTCATGAAAAAAACCCACCATCATTCATGTAAAAGTGAAGATATTTTTTTTACATGCCATTTATTTTTCTAATTGGTACATGGGATTCTAGCTGCAAAATTAGTAGCCTCTGGAGTCATCTAACAGACATTTTTGTTCATTCTCTCAATAACAGCAAGACTATCACAGATTCTGAAGCAGAAAGTGAGGTAAACACACACAATAAACACCAGAATAAGGCATTGTGTACTGTACTTCATTCATTTACTTTGACAGGTATAGCCTAGCTTAAATTATTCATGGTAATACTTTGCACTTACTAGTAAATGTTGTATCTTATACGTAAAAGCACTCAGCTTTTAGTAATGTGCACATCAGTCAATAACTTTGCTACTAAGGGATTTTCTGAATAAGAAAGAACTTGTATGTGTATATCTACCTGTACTAGAAAAACACCACAGCAGAAACATGGAGAGTAAATGAACACTGAACTCACTTTTACTGCACTTTACCGACCACATCATGGCAACCTGAGATGTGTCAGTTCTCTACAGTGTGATATTCTGTGCCACATCACAGGTTCCAGTGCCTCTTTATTTGTTTTGCCGCCTTCAAGCTATATTCTCTGAAACTCTTCAGAATACTTTCTCCTCATTTAAGGTCACTAAATAAGCTGATATAAGCATGACAGGAAAAGCAATAGCCAAGGGTAATGCTGGGGAAGGATCATAGAATGCTTTGGGTTGGAAGGGACCTTAAAGATCATCTAGTTCCAATCCCCCACCATGGGCAGGAATACCTTCCACTAGACCAGATTTCTCAAGATCCCATCCAGTCTCGCCCTGAACACTTCCAGGGAAGAGGCATCCACAACTTCCTTGGGCAGCCTTTGCCAGCGTCTGACCACCCTCAGAGGAAAGAATTTCTTCCTAATGTCTAATCTAAAGATGAAGATGAATGATCTCTAGAGGTGCCTTCCAACCTCAATTCTTTTGTGATGCTGTGGAGGTTTTACTATTACTTGAAAAATATGGCAGTATGAATATGAGCCCTTTCATCAGGGTAATAACTGCTGTACTGATTATGTAGGTGTTAACTTTCTGTGTGTTTGCTTTTAGCTCCTATCAGAAAAATCAGCCACAGTGATATTTTCAAATATATCTTTCCTTTACATTAAAGGACAGGGTTCTCAGAAACATCTCAGTGACTTAGAAGTAATACTTCTTTCTAATATCTTATCTCAATCTACCCTCTCAGTTTAAAGCCACCCCCACACCCTTGTTCTACTACTACATGCCCTTGTAAAAAGTTCTTCCCGAGCTTTTTTGTAGGCCCCTTCATGTACTGTAAGATCATCTTGGAGCCTTCTGTTGTCCAGGATGAATAATTCTAAATTAGACTGTCTTGAGAGGAGAGGTGCTTCATCCCCTTGATCATCTTTTTGGACTCACTCCAACAGTGCCACATCCTTCTTGTGTTGGGTGCTCCAGAGCTGGACATAGTACTCCAGGTGGGGTCTCATGAGAGAGGGGTAAAGGGGTAGAAGATCACCTCCTTTGACCTGCTGGCCATGTTTCTTTTGATACAGCCCAAGATATGGTTGGCTGCCAGTGCACATTGCTGGCTCATGTTAAGCTTATCATCCAGAAGTACCCACAAGTCCTTCTCAGGGCTGCTCTCAATCCATTCACAGCTCATCCTGTGTTTGTGCTTGGGATGGCCCCAACCCAGGTGCAGGACCTTGCATATGGACTTGTTGAACTTCATACAGTTTGCACAGGTTCACCTCTTAAGCCTCTCAAGGTCCCTCTGCACGGTCCCTCTGACCGTGCCACACAGCGTTTTGTCACTGCCAAACCTGCTGAAGATGCACTCAGTCCCACTGCCCATGTCACAGACAAAGATGTTGAACACTAATGGTCCCAGTACCAACCCCTTCTTGTCCCTGGTCTCTACCTGGGCATCAAGCTGTTAACCACAACTCTTTGAGTGCAACTAGTGACTTATCCCTCACTTCCATTTATATTTCCTGTTACTTCTAGAAAGTTTTTAGAACATCATTATCTAATACTCAGTGTTTTATACTTTGAGTTAAACTGAATTCAAATTGTGCCTGGGGTTTGCAGTTATATTTTGTAGAAGAAAAAGGTTATATTAGAAATTAGGTATGTAGAAATGTGTAATTTATTAAAAAAAAAATTAATAAAGTAGTTTAGAATCTTATTTTCCATCAAAACTGATAGTGACTGAAAAAAACATTAGAAAGTGTTTAGCAGTTTCTATGCAGTTATTCAGTGTTTAGTATGTAAGAAATTATGCCAGCCATCTCTCATAATAAGAAATAAACTTCTTAACAAGAAATAATAAAATGCCTTTTCCCTGGAAAATGTCCTTTTTTATTTTTTTTCTTTTCTTCTTTCCATGCAGATAAAACAGATGCAGATATCTGCACAGTTTTTCAAAGGAAATTCAGAAATATTCTCAAGCATGGCAGCTTTCCCATGAGTCTTTTGCTTATTTGTATTTTTCCATATGTGTGAAATTTAAATCTTGTGCTGTTAGTGATTCCTATAAAGCCCCATTATCTTTGAAACTATCTGTAGAACCAGTTTACAAAGTAAAAGTAAGCCTATGCAAATATAACCACTATTTAATTTGAATAAAGAAGGTGATGTGTTACCAGGAAGTAATATCCTTGGGAATATGGTACAAGTGCCTTCCCAGTTATGGCTTTTGATACTGCTGACATAGGAAATTTGCATAAAATAATGCAAATATAATGATGAAACACTGGCAAAGTGTCTGGTTGATTTCTCTTTCATGCCTAAAGCAAAGCTTTTTTCCCATCCATTATTTTATAGTATAAGAGTTCTAGTCACTCTTTTCTTTAGGATAAAAGTGGTATTTAATGACAGGAAAAAATCCTTTAAAGTATATAAAATACAAAAGTGTGTGTTCACAAGAACATACATGTCAATGCAAAGATTATTTTTTTTTTAATTTAGAGAAGGAGTACTGGAAAAAATGAAGACAATTATTTAAAATAAATATGGTATTTAATGTTTTAATAATCTTTGCAAAAATAGTGCTTCCTTTATTGAAAACTTCAAGATATCTTTATTTTGATCTCCTAAGCATCCTTAACAGTACCTCAAAAAAGGTACACAGAGTTCATAATGCAGTTGCACATGTTATTCTTTCTTTTAAGTGTAATTACCATTTAATTCATAGCAAGTGCTTAATTACATGACGAAGATGAATTACAACATAATAAATATAATGGATCTGGTTTCTGAACAATAAACTGTGAAATTAGAAATGGAACAAGTTATTAATTCTATTAATAATGAAAGGAAAAGAAGTAATACTTGCTCTTTATTAACTTTGTCTTGTTTTATTGCTAAAATGGGTTTATTTGGCTTCATCTTGCATGGAGAAGCTTTCAGTTTCTGCTTTGATTTTTCTGATATGTTTAAAAATACAAGTAAAGAAGAATAGCAATGGTGAAAAAATGCCATTTGACCCATCCCTTTAGTTTTGATTTGAATTTTGGACTAGAGAATTAACTATATTCAGTGTTAGAGAAATCAGAAAATTCTGTTTTCTTCTTTAGCAGTTCATTAGAGGGTAGTGTTCTTGCCTCAGAAGACATGAAATTAAAATCCTAACTCCATTGTTACTAACAGAATAATTGTTCTGTTAAGAATTTTTTAATGCACCTCTTAATGTCTGGGTACCTATTCTAGCAAAACAATAAATACATATCAAATGATATTAAAATACATTATATATGAAGTGGAATCTTTCTTAAAGATTTTTCAGAACAGACCTGTCACCAACACCTTTTATAAGTAGTAGGTACACTGAAACTATAAAAGAGTTACAACTCTCCAGATGTTATTTAGACAGCTATGTAAAGAATTCATGCATAACTGATCACAGTTAGATTGCTCTGAGTGATGGCATGGATAAAGACAGTAACAGATTGTATCATAACATCATTTAATCTACACAGTTTTTTGCTTGTATTTTTCGTTGTCAGAATTACATAAAACTAAATTATTCTATCTGTATATGATTTTTGTAGTAAGGGCTTGTCAGCATGCATATGCTGCACTTCATTATTCTATTCAGGTACAACAATTTTTGTAGAGCTCCCTTTACATTGTCAACAACATATGGTTTTACATCAAAGAAATATGGTTAGAAAATCAGGGGAAAAAAGGCAAGCAGGAACCTCTGTGATCAATGTAGGTTAGTCCTGCAGAAAGTTCCACTGTTTCTAGTCATTCCTGACAGTGTTTGGCACCAATATATATTTTACAGTCTTCCAAAGCAATTTTCCCAATTTTTAAGCGTTTCCTTAACTTGTATCCTGAATCTCTTTGTGCAATGTATTTCTTCTGTTTCTTATGCTGTTCTTAGTAGATATTTTGCTTGATTTCTTCCTAACAATTACCTTTTATTTACAAATAGAGAGAATATAGAGAAAAAAACAAATGCATCCCACTTCTCTATCCTTCCTTCTTAAGGTTTAATTGTTTTAGAATAAGCAATCCGAATAGTTACTCTTCCTACTATTCTCCATATGTTTGTTTGCTTGTGTGTTTGTTTCTGCTCTTGTGGTTTTCAGATCCTTTTTCAGTTACTGTGTCTCAATACTCCTGGCTGATCCCTTACATTTAAAGCTAGCAAAAAAGTGTTCACATGTGGTATTGTAAGATCTATCTGCTTCTTCATGTCTGACATCAGTTAACTGGCTTCTAATCCTTCTAGTTTTTTCTGAATGATGACTTTACCTACACGTGCATCTGATTTACTAGAGGAATGACCTCATTGGAACATGACAACAACTCCATTTAACCCAGGAACTCCAACACTGACCATAAATGGATGCCAAGGAATGAATAAAATGGAGGAAAGTGTACATGCTGCTTCCAACTTTGATTATTCCCACTCCCAACATCATTATTTGCAGTGTTTGTTACTTGCCATCTCCTGATGCCCATCTTCTTTAATTTGAATGAAAACAGATATCAAATATTTAAGATATTACAGGAAAAATTGTTGTTGCCTTTCCTGTCTGCTGAAGTGCAGATTACCCTTTCTTTGTTCTTTCTCTTAATGCTTACATGGACTGACTTCTTTTTACATGTCCTATTTCTTGGTTGTTTTTCATTTTATGCTAAATTCTGATTCTGCCCATGTATACTTATTAAAACTTTTTCTAATGTATAATCCCCAGTTCCACATCCCATACACTTTCTTGATGTGTTTGAGATCAATGAAGAAAAGCTCAGGGACCAGCAAATTGTTTTTTACTGCACATCTTATTATTTCTCTGCATAACAATGATATTCTTTTTGTGAATTTGCTTTACTACTTTACTCCTTCAGCTTTTTTTTGCAATAAGACCTGGACCTGATTTACTGAAGGATTCCATAGTGAAGTTCAATGTCAGTAGCTTTTTGATCTTCCCCTTTATTTCCATAATAATAATGAATTTACCCAGTTTCTGATCACCACACCCAAGTTGCCTTCTGCTCTCACACTCTCCACAAAGTATTCTCTGGGATTACAAAGTCTATAAGCACTTGCTTTTGTGTTTTTTGTGCTTTTTGTTGTGAAGACTGCTTTCTTTACAACAAAGGAAGGTCCAGGTTCAAAGAATTTAATTTCTGTAACACAGGTTTCTTATCAGATATTCCACATCACCAATAAGCCTCTTGCTTCTAACAGCCCTACTAACTAACCCCCAAAATCTCTCATTAAACTTCCTCATAAGTATCTCTACTAAAACTCCATCATGACAAAACGGTTTCTTATTTCTATTTTATTATTGATAGAGTCATTCAAGACTCTAAAAGAAACATGAGAAGATCTTTCACATGCAGGGTAGCACTTCCTTTTTTTCTCTGAGTGTCTCTACTGAAAAAAAAAAAAAAAATCTCTATCAATATGACTGCCATGAGAATTATCACAAGTGTCCCTTGTGGCAATAAAGTCACAAGTTAAACTTGTAACATTACTATATTATGACTCCCAGATTCTGTTTATTCTCCATATTTACAGCAGATGCACACACATATGCAGAC
The DNA here is from genome assembly GCA_038090715.1 of Florisuga fusca. Taxonomy (NCBI): domain Eukaryota; kingdom Metazoa; phylum Chordata; class Aves; order Apodiformes; family Trochilidae; genus Florisuga; species Florisuga fusca. Next base: position 11,211,915 of record JAAWXA010000007.1, on the reverse strand, counting down.
ATGTGCACATAAAAGGCTTCTTCCAAGACCAGTGCCACCTTATTGTGTGTGTGTCAGGGGTGTCCACTGTCTGAAATTTCTTTGAAATGATGAGAACTTTGGAACTTTCTGGATTAGGCTAAAAGAGAAGAAAGGATTTGAATTAAAAGTAACAAGCTATAGAAAATTATGACACTGCAGGTATTTCATTTGAAATATGCCTGTGTGCTGCGGATTCAATGAATTTATAATGCTTGCTGCAGGTGCTTCTTATAGCACAAAATAATAAGAGAGTAAAGGAAGTGTGGTCTTACATACCAGTGAAAACTTAAAGAATAATAAAAAAATCCTACACAGATTTGATGAAGGTTTGGATGAAAACCAGAAACAATTATAGATAATAACGGTTTCCTGCACATGATTTGAACAGACAAGACAGAAATGAAATGGATGTGTGTGCTTTTATTAAATTTGTAACACAAATCTACAGAGGGCAAATATCAAAGTTACTGCACATACAATACTTGGTTTCTGGCTAATGCAACTTCAGTAAGGAAGCTAAATTAAAAATTTAAAAGAGAAAGAAAAATATACAGATCACTTCACTAGATTTTTATTTCCTTCTGGTTACTGATATAGGTTATAATTTCAGTAATCAAAACACCTATTCTGTCACTCTGTCACTATACTCTGTCATACCCTTCACAATATTTAAATGAAAACGCATGAATTTACTTTTAGCTATGGAACAATGAGGGGGAAAAAAATAATAATAATTAAAAAAAAGGTTGGGTAGAGTTTTTTCTTTAGATGTCCCAGGTGTGCTGCAGTCTGGGTCTGGCAGCCATCGGCCCAGTCAGTTGT